>JARGYO010005626.1:141965178-142465815 GCA_029206835.1 Rana muscosa
GGAACGTGTCCTAGGAGATCGGCGAGAGGAGTCGGCGCCTAGGCAATCCCTGGGTGGAAGGAGGAAATGGGACAGGAAGTCCCACTCCTACCGAAGCCCCCACTCCCTCCCCCCAAAAGAAATGACATGCCAAATGTGGCATTTAAGGGGGTGAGGAGTGCTTAAAGCGGAGGTTCCACTTTTGGGTGGAACTCCGCTTTAAGCATGTTAACAGATGCCAAGTTGGCAGCCCTGCAAATTTGGATGCAGGGAAAATCCTCAGGAAGCACAAACCGGGAATACGATTACAAAAAAGTGGCAGTAGCTAGGAGGTAAACTCATAAAGCTAGAGCTAGAGATATCTATTAAAAAAAAAAAAAAGGAGAGATTATGTACTGGTTAGGGTGGAAGGTACCCAACACCTTTAGGATGAAGGAGGCATTAGGCTTTAAATTGACTTAATGCTTGCGCAACACAAAGAACGGTTCCTTACAGGATAAGGCCAATAAATTGGAGACCTTCCTTGCAAAGGTTATGGTGGCAACAACAAAAGCCAAGTACTATAGGGCAAATTAATAGCCCTAAATGGTTAAAAAAAATATATAAATAAAAAGCAGAGCGAACCCAATTAAGGTCCCAAGGGGTCACAGGAGAACACACACGAGGGGAGATCTCAAATGTCTATCAAGGCCAGCAATTCCCCCACAGGGAGAGACAATGACCAATCTTGCATGTCCCATGCAAAACGATTGAGCCCATAGTAACTAGTTGAGTCTGCAAATCTTAAATGGGCCAAACTACTCAATTTGGTTTGAGAACTGTAACAAGGTTTAGGTAGAAACTTTAAAAACATTCTTCTGTTGGTACTGGGATAATGACCCCTTGGGACAAGAGCTGCTGGACAGCAGCAAGCAGACCTGCCTGCTGTGACAGGACAGACAACAAGCTTGAAAGCATGAGGCAGGGAAGCGGGAAAAATGCAAAACTCCAGTTTTTAGGCCCTGGAATACAGGCATCTGAGATTTCAGTACCAAAAAGGCTGATAGTGTCCAACCACCACACATGCACTCACACAAATAGGGAGCCCCATTAATAGGAAGTGGCCTTGCAACTAATCTTGGCTGGTTTGGAAGGCCATGCCTGCTGAGGAAAGATTGTTCCAGCCTTCGCTTTGAAAAAACAAAGCAGGATAAAAAAGGAACCCGTCCTGAACTTAGGGCTAGAGTTCCTACCAGTAGAGGCACAGGACTTTATGGAAAGGGGTGTGGAGTGCTCCTACCCCTGTGATCTCCTTGATGTACTTGACCAAAGAGGGATGCATCAGACATTCGCTTTCAAAGGGTAACCGCCCAAGATGTTTCTTATATGGCAGCTTAGATGACAAGCATGTACGATCCTACGCATGTGGATGGAGAAAATAGAGATTTGATTAAGTGTATCCACTAAGCCATTCATCCAATTGTACAAGACCTTCTGTAAAATATCTGACTGTGGACAGAGGGAATTATTAGGATGAAACTAGGATCAAAATGATCAACTTTCCACGAATGGGCTTCTTGGAAAATTTCTGTTTGATCAGCGCTGCAGCACTTATCAGTGTATTCTAACAACTGAGGAGTCCCAATGTCAAAACACAATAGTGCAGCGGTGGGGAATCTGCCCATCCCTCTCGCTTGTGTCGATGTCGATTTATTGTGCAGATGGCAATTGTCTAGCAGACTACAATAGAGACAATGGCAGTTTGCATGAAAAGGCATGTCAAGGAAAAGAACTTTAAAGAAAGCCTTAACATGTGCTGGGCCTAGAGCAGAATCCAGTGCATGGCAGCAACATTACAGGACAGCCAGGTACAGTTCTCAAAGTTTCGAAGTCAAGTGATCCAGATGTTGCATTAGGACCCGTAGTGGCTATGGATGAGAAGACATCTTGAGATGTCCCTGAAGCCTTATTTTTTGCTAGTGTTCCATCATTTTATCTCCTGAAGGTAACTGCATATAAACCAGTTATGATGATTAAAGACCCTGGGCTTCATACTGTACAACTACAAAACTGTCTTGCCTTTTAGTAAATACTGTTTTCACCTTTTCCCCATATCTTAGTGCTGATGATCTCCAACAGCCTCTTTTAACCACTTCCTGTCTCGATAGCCTACTGATGGTGACCACAGTAAAAATTTGCAAATGTTTTATTAAAGCAAACCATTCCAAAAAAAAACATAGGGCTGCCATTGGTGAATTGCTTTAAGAAATGCTAGTTGCCTGGGTAGAATGATGCTCTAATGGCGATAATTTCACAGCCCAAGAACAAGTCTGCGGGTCAGGAAATCCAGAAAAAAGTCATAAGTTCCTAGCTATATCAAGGGTCAACATGACAGGCAGGTGAATAACAGTGATCATCGCTGGTCGCCTGCAAATTTTAAGCATGACAAGTTTCCTTTTAGTTCACCAACTGGCTTTATTCCAGTACTCTTCAAATGATACCCGCCAGCATGAAAATATACTCGCTACCATTGTGGACTTCCCAAGTAAACTGGAGGCCGTCTCCGACAGCAGTTCTTTCTGTGTCAGGCCTAAACCAAGCATGCGGCAAAGTGAACTCGATCTGCATACTCAAAGTCAGCCCATGACTTGACATTAGCAGTGACGGACCCTTGTTTTTCGCACATTAATCGCAGGCGTCAAATGACAGACAACACAAACAGTCCTGAAAGTAAAGATCTGCAATGCCCATGTTACCACAGTCCTCCTTTCCCAGCAATTAAGATTTTCAATATCTAGGCCAAGTAATTACACTGCAGTAAAGTGATTACTTTCTTTTGCACAGCAATAGTAAATTTTACAAAACCCTTTCATACAAAAACAGCATTAAATACGTACAGGAGGACCTATAACCAGGACAAGAGGTAGCAAGTGGCTGCATGACATCTCTCGTCTGACTGAGGCTCCAGTATATCGATCAGCAGAGCTGAACCTCCAGAGCGATTGACTTGCTTTTATTACTATGGCAATTAGAAAAAGCAGAGCGACACCTTTTATTGGAGATGCAATAAAGTGAAGGCGCTCGGCCATGTAAGAGTTTCACCATAAACTAATGGCATAGCGTGCAGCCATTATTGTTACATGGCTCAGAGCCCTTGCTTTATTGTTGATCAAATACATGCTTGCCCATTGTGACAGAGGCTTTACACGCAGCATGTCCCTCTAATACAGTGGTTCTCAACCTTTCTAGTGCCGTGACCACCCTTGATAAAATTTTCCAAGTTGTGGGGACCCCGAACAGTAAAATTATTTTCGTAGCATGGGTTGTCAGCACCCAAGGCAAGACAAGTCATTTGCGCCCCTAACCCACGGACCTTTATCGCTCCCTGAGTCCCTTCCACTCGTACAGTATTAAAACCCCTTATGGTACATTTTAGGATGTACCACTCTTATCCGCTCTTTCCCTTTTATCTCTCTATTCTAATTTCTTCCCCCCCCCAACCCCTCTCTCTAACCGTCTTTCTTGTTCGTTCTCTTATTCTTTCTTTCTTTGTTCCCCCCTCTTTTCCTCTCCCTTCCATGTATTCTCAACTTTTATTGCTGGTGGGGGGTGGGATCAGTGGCAGTGCTGGGGGAGTTCTGATCGGCCAACTTGGGTGCTCTTGATTAAAGTCATCTGCTGATCTGAGAACTGTAGTGGGGACTTTTAATGGCAACTATAATCACAGGTAGCATTACTCACTGTGTCTCCGGCTTCACTGCGTCTCCAACTTTGTGGCGTCTCGCAGCAGTGACACCAATGCTGAAATCAGAAGATAGGCCCAGCCATGCCATGAACTGAATGGGTGGCTGCAAAGAGGATGAGTGAGCGGCCGCAGGTTCCAGGAAAAGCCCAGCTGGGTGTCCAAAGGCTCAAAGGGACAGCCCTGCTGGGCGGCCGCGAAAAGTCTGGGAGAGCAAAGCAGACTTCAGTAACAGCCCAGGATTCGGTGACCCCTGGCAAATCAACATTCGACCCCCAGATTGAGAACCACTGCTCTAATATGTAGCGGCCTGTACCTAATGCTACATACAGCTGAAGCCAATCCAAACTCATCTCTCCACACTGCTGGAAGTCGTACCGATTTCAACAGATTATTACACACACTATCCATCGTTGTGTCACTACTATGAAATTGCCTTCCAGCACCAGGTTCAAATTTGCCCTGAAGGAGGTTATCTGGATGTCTGATAATGATTGTTATTTGTGAGAAAAAAGTCCTTTGTAATCTAAAACTGGGGTGTCAAAACACATTTTCATTTCATTTCCACATCAGCAGTATAGTTGCCCTCAAAGGGCTGGTTGTGTTTGGCATGCGTCACGTACAGGGTGCAGAGGTCCAGGAGTGCGTCACGTACAGGGGTCCAGGAGTGTAAAGATCAGTGATTTTTTTTTCTTCTTCTTTATTTTCAACAACAGGGTTTACACATACATATATCTCCATCTTAAGCTATAGGTTAATCAAGAAAAAGAAATTCAATTCAAAGCCTATTTCTTCACATCACATCTTCCAAAAATTGAATCTGTACGTTCTCCGTAACCAGATCCTATTTATTCCCTCATACATTCTAACTTTCTATCTATATTGATTCCTTAATCTCTTATCTACCTATTCACATCTTCCCCTTATCCCAGACTCATCCCAGTTATCCCTATACCCATTTCCTATTCCCTTCGATCTCCATATTCCTCCCCTCCCAAAAAAAAAAAGGTCAGGGATGTTTTATGTACAGAGTGTGAGGTTCAGGAGTGCAGAGTTTAGGAGTGCAGAGTTTAGGAGTGCAGAGTTTAGGAGTGCAGAGTTTAGGAGTGCAGAGTTTAGGAGTGCAGAGTTTAGGAGTGCAGAGTTTAGGAGTGCAGAGTTTAGGAGTGCAGAGTTTAGGAGTGCAGAGTTTAGGAGTGCAGAGTTTAGGAGTGCAGAGTTTAGGAGTGCAGAGTTTAGGAGTGCAGAGTTTAGGAGTGCAGAGTTTAGGAGTGCAGAGTTTAGGAGTGCAGAGTTTAGGAGTGCAGAGTTTAGGAGTGCAGAGTTTAGGAGTGCAGAGTTTAGGAGTGCAGAGTTTAGGAGTGCAGAGTTTAGGAGTGCAGAGTTTAGGAGTGCAGAGTTTAGGAGTGCAGAGTTTAGGAGTGCAGAGTTTAGGAGTGCAGAGTTTAGGAGTGCAGAGTTTAGGAGTGCAGAGTTTAGGAGTGCAGAGTTTAGGAGTGCAGAGTTTAGGAGTGCAGAGTTTAGGAGTGCAGAGTTTAGGAGTGCAGAGTTTAGGAGTGCAGAGTTTAGGAGTGCAGAGTTTAGGAGTGCAGAGTTTAGGAGTGCAGAGTTTAGGAGTGCAGAGTTTAGGAGTGCAGAGTTTAGGAGTGCAGAGTTTAGGAGTGCAGAGTTTAGGAGTGCAGAGTTTAGGAGTGCAGAGTTTAGGAGTGCAGAGTTTAGGAGTGCAGAGTTTAGGAGTGCAGAGTTTAGGAGTGCAGAGTTTAGGAGTGCAGAGTTTAGGAGTGCAGAGTTTAGGAGTGCAGAGTTTAGGAGTGCAGAGTTTAGGAGTGCAGAGTTTAGGAGTGCAGAGTTTAGGAGTGCAGAGTTTAGGAGTGCAGAGTTTAGGAGTGCAGAGTTTAGGAGTGCAGAGTTTAGGAGTGCAGAGTTTAGGAGTGCAGAGTTTAGGAGTGCAGAGTTTAGGAGTGCAGAGTTTAGGAGTGCAGAGTTTAGGAGTGCAGAGTTTAGGAGTGCAGAGTTTAGGAGTGCAGAGTTTAGGAGTGCAGAGTTTAGGAGTGCAGAGTTTAGGAGTGCAGAGTTTAGGAGTGCAGAGTTTAGGAGTGCAGAGTTTAGGAGTGCAGAGTTTAGGAGTGCAGAGTTTAGGAGTGCAGAGTTTAGGAGTGCAGAGTTTAGGAGTGCAGAGTTTAGGAGTGCAGAGTTTAGGAGTGCAGAGTTTAGGAGTGCAGAGTTTAGGAGTGCAGAGTTTAGGAGTGCAGAGTTTAGGAGTGCAGAGTTTAGGAGTGCAGAGTTTAGGAGTGCAGAGTTTAGGAGTGCAGAGTTTAGGAGTGCAGAGTTTAGGAGTGCAGAGTTTAGGAGTGCAGAGTTTAGGAGTGCAGAGTTTAGGAGTGCAGAGTTTAGGAGTGCAGAGTTTAGGAGTGCAGAGTTTAGGAGTGCAGAGTTTAGGAGTGCAGAGTTTAGGAGTGCAGAGTTTAGGAGTGCAGAGTTTAGGAGTGCAGAGTTTAGGAGTGCAGAGTTTAGGAGTGCAGAGTTTAGGAGTGCAGAGTTTAGGAGTGCAGAGTTTAGGAGTGCAGAGTTTAGGAGTGCAGAGTTTAGGAGTGCAGAGTTTAGGAGTGCAGAGTTTAGGAGTGCAGAGTTTAGGAGTGCAGAGTTTAGGAGTGCAGAGTTTAGGAGTGCAGAGTTTAGGAGTGCAGAGTTTAGGAGTGCAGAGTTTAGGAGTGCAGAGTTTAGGAGTGCAGAGTTTAGGAGTGCAGAGTTTAGGAGTGCAGAGTTTAGGAGTGCAGAGTTTAGGAGTGCAGAGTTTAGGAGTGCAGAGTTTAGGAGTGCAGAGTTTAGGAGTGCAGAGTTTAGGAGTGCAGAGTTTAGGAGTGCAGAGTTTAGGAGTGCAGAGTTTAGGAGTGCAGAGTTTAGGAGTGCAGAGTTTAGGAGTGCAGAGTTTAGGAGTGCAGAGTTTAGGAGTGCAGAGTTTAGGAGTGCAGAGTTTAGGAGTGCAGAGTTTAGGAGTGCAGAGTTTAGGAGTGCAGAGTTTAGGAGTGCAGAGTTTAGGAGTGCAGAGTTTAGGAGTGCAGAGTTTAGGAGTGCAGAGTTTAGGAGTGCAGAGTTTAGGAGTGCAGAGTTTAGGAGTGCAGAGTTTAGGAGTGCAGAGTTTAGGAGTGCAGAGTTTAGGAGTGCAGAGTTTAGGAGTGCAGAGTTTAGGAGTGCAGAGTTTAGGAGTGCAGAGTTTAGGAGTGCGCAAACCCCCCCCCCCCACAAACCTTCCTCGCATATCCCTTTCCTACATGGCCTAGCTCTAGTACCTCCCCATTTATGCAGCTCTCTTACCCGTGTATTTGGTTCCAATATCTCCCTGTGTAGACGGCTCTGCCTCACCTCGCAGGAACTTTCTCAGATTCAGGAGATCTGTCTGGAACGTGCCATGTCATGAGTGCCTGCAGTGATCTGTTAGAACTGGGGAGTCGCTGAGAGCAAAACTGTTCCTTGGGAACACAGAAGGCTTCAGTGTTTCCAAGTGACAGCAGGGAGCAGGAGTGTAGGGTGAGAGCTGGAGGTGGTGGAATGAAATTCCGCCACGATCTGACTGCAAAACTGGGTGCAAGAGTCACAAGACAAGGCCTGGTGGGCTGAATTTCCTCAGTATTTTTAGGATTGAATGACACCGAAGACTAAATGACATCTAAAATGAGGCAAGATGTTACGGAGAGGAAACCATGATAGTTTTTTCATTCATAACTCTGAATAAATGATGTGGATGTATGGGCAGAGTCAAATATGACAGGAGCCAGCGAGGAGAACCACCCCTAGATTCTAAAAATGGAAGTTTAGCTTTCAAAGCTGAACTCTGTGCTGGCTTGTGTATTCTTGGTGTGCTCTGTGCGTTTCTTCCAGATCTGTGCTGTAAACCAGAAAGACATTTTGGTCTTTATTACATGGAGCTCCTGCACAGAGGCAGTCACTGCCATGTGCAGGGGGTCTGGTATTGTATTTATCCCCTCCTATACTCTGCTGCAGGCAGTGTGTACTGCTCTTGCACATGTTATGAACAGCAGGAGAGATGTCACTGCTGCTTCTACTAATTAGTAACTTGGTCTGTAAAGGCATTTGGTGCACACAAAGTGGATTTATATCCTGTGCAGCTACTAATATATTTGAGTAAAAGTTGTGGCCAGAGTTCCACTTTAAAGTGGTTGTACACCCTTCCATATAGCCAGTGAAGTGACTGGCCTTATAATAAACAGATTAAACAAATCCTGAGTTGTATTTGTTTATCTGCAGTCTTCTATCCTCTACATCCAAAGACCAGAGTTTATAAAGCTTGTCTGAGCCGTCAGAAATCGGGGTGCGGAGAGCTTCAATTACACACAGACATTAGTGAGGGAAGCAGAGAGCCAATTTGAGGGAAGGGACACACCCCTTCATACAGCAGACAGGAAACAAAGCCAAGGCTGTCAATCACAGGCTGTGTGCTGGAGCTCCCTCCGGTCACCTTTTTTGTCTCTTGGTGTCAGGAAAACCTGTCAGAAGTGACTCATGCAGAAAGAAAATGACACTTAGTGCCCTGGACTGAGACAAGAACACACTATAGAGGGATATGCTTTGTTTATATTTCATATCCGAGGTTTACAACCACTTTAAGGACAAGTTTGAGGCACCAGGATCCCCACAGCTGCCAATATATTACATGAACCGTTAGTGTAACTTATTAAAACGGGGTGAAAATGTGCTAGCACAACAGATAGGAGAGACACAGATGGAAGTGAGCAATAAATGGCACAGGAGTGAATCCCAGCATGGGTGACACAGCATTCATCTCTCACATGCCACAGTGGCCTGGCTGTATTTCACAAGAAGAGTCTGGAGGATGGTAAGAAAAGCGATTTTACTCAACTCAGGAGGCACATTCCATCGCCTTTTGCTTTAAATCATAAGATACTAAAACACAGAGCAAGAAAATTTGGCTGCGTGCACATGCCAGCCACTTAGAGGAAAAGTCAAGTGTTTGAATTGTCATGGCACGATGCCATGCCAATTTCCCATCCGTTGAGATAGATACAAGTGTCTTGCATTTACAGATCTTCTTCAGAGTAAGCAAAGTTGGAGGTAGAGACAGTACACGAGGAGAGAGTCTAGACCAAACACTTCAGCAGATAAAGTCATTGGGCACAAGGGCATGCACTATGACAAAGTACTTATTGCCCACATTACTGGATTTTAGCGGTGACATCTTAAAAATAAACATTTTTATTGTCGTCTTTAGAGTTGATGCAAACTTTGGTCTCTAGCTGTGCCTTTATCTGCTGTCCATGACCTCTGACCACCCTCCACCCACCTCTGCTGTCCATGACCTCTGACCACCCGCCATCTATCTCTGCTGCAACCTCAACTTCCTAGAGAGCCTCCCACATAAAATCTTATGATAAATACTCTTAAACTAGCACGTCACAAAAAGTAAGGTAGCACTGCTTCCATATGAGTGCCGACATGCATCCATACACAGGTGGATCAAGCAGCGATCTGTATGTACTTAGTCTCTCCAAACATCTATTAAATTCACCTCTCCAAGGAGGGATCAATCAGCCAGATTGACATATGTGGGTTTGAGAGTCCAAACACAAGGCCCACAAGCCGAATCTGGCACACCAGGCCTTATGAGCCCAGTTTTGTGGCAGAACTCCATTCCACTACCTCCAGCTCTCACCCTCCACTGTCACTTGTAAACACAGAAGACTTCTGTGGGGGAAGAGCGGTTGGGGTTGCACACCCTGCACTCGGTACACAGCGCAACCCTAAACCCTGCACTCGGTACACAGCGCAACCCTAAACCCTGCACTCGGTACACAGCGCAACCCCTAAACCCTGCACTTGGTAACCTTAGGGGACAGAGCTGCTACAGAGTTTTTTTTTTCTTGGGAGAGTGTATGTGATAAGCACAGGGCCAATCAGCACTGCCCAGGCAGAGGGTCAGGGATCCTGTAGCCTCATAGGACAAAGCAGAAAGAAAACTCCTCCTACAAGCTTTAACCAGACACTGATAGTCACAAGACTGAGGAATTTAGCAGTTTATATTTAAATAAAACAATTGCATTTACATGTTCAGATATAGTGAAAAACAGGCTCCTGGGTTTAGTCGCCTAATTATTTTTTTTTTTAAAAAGACAGGGTTTAAAACTACTTTAACACCAGCAGCTACCAAAAACTGAAGTTGTAGGTGGACTGACCTTATAAGAAAAAAAGTGTACATCAATCTTCCTGGATAAGGGGAACAGAGACAACACTAAGGGACAGCAGAACAAGAGTTATGCAGCACAATACAAAAATGTATTTGGCAAAGACAACATGACTTGGCTTCTTCTGAGTTTCATATAAAAACATGTGGTCAGAAAGACCTGACAAAAATGACATTCATCTGCACTAATCCACATATTTTTTCATAATTCCAGCAAAGAAAGGACAGTCTTTTTAGGCTCACTTAATAAATCACATAGCACGCTGGTGACGGCCAAGGGTTCTTCTTTTATTGTTGGTGACTGAGGGGGGAGATGAGGCTGTCTGCATCATGTTTCTCAAGGTGTGGTCTCCAGCATCCATCGCTCTCACTACACTCATCCAGACTGACACAGGGTCTTGTTTTAACACTTTTCATACCCGACATGTCAGATCAGCACAAGATATCCACACCTGCCTGCAATCCCAACGACAAGAACACATGGGAGGATTTGTCTGATCCTGGCTGTTGGCATACATTTGGTAATAGTAGACGTTAGGCAACCGTTACATACAGGCTCTCGCTCCTTGCCCCAGCATGCTTTGCCAGCCACATACAACTATAAAGCAGATCTACTGTATAATCCTCATCCTCTCTAGCAGGATTCACTGACCTGAGATAAACATGCATTGCAGAAGTTTACACTTTACGGTCTTCATGCTTGTTTCCGGGCAACAAGGACTAAAGCCAGGATTAGAACAGCCGTGGAGTTCTCACCTTAAAAAAATAAAGCTCCCAGAATTGTGCGTTACAGATTTACTTTAAAGTGGGAGTTCCACCATAAATTTCCATCAATGGCTGTAATTTTTGCTGATTGCTTCCCCGTTAAGTTTCGTATTCCTGCAGACC
This sequence comes from Rana muscosa, assembly GCA_029206835.1. Lineage (NCBI taxonomy): Eukaryota > Metazoa > Chordata > Amphibia > Anura > Ranidae > Rana > Rana muscosa. The sequence goes on from JARGYO010005626.1 coordinate 141,975,984, forward strand.
CCCACAGCCTCCGGCCAGGCTTGTGGGGGAGAGGCCCTTGTCCCTCCATGCGAAGGGCATGTGGCCTGGCATGGTTTTGGTGGGACGGGGTGGGTCGCTCGCCCGTCCCCTCCCTTTCCTGACCTGCCATGTTGCATGCTTGGATAAGGGTCTGGTATGGATTGTGGGGGGGACCGTACACAATTAAAAAATAAATTGGCGTTGTATGGATTGGGGGCACACGTTTTTCTATCCAATTTTCCATTATTGGCCGCAATTTTTATTTTTTAAAGCATTCAACTCATTGGCTGTTAACCCTTTCCCGCCGAGTGTACGTATATATGCGGCCTCGGGTTTCAGGGGTTATACCGCAATGATGCCCGCAGCTGCAGGCATCATCCCGGTACCGTTGTTTAGAGCCGGCGATTGGCTATCCACGTATAACAACCAATGCTGCTAAAAGATGCTTGGTTAATAAAACGGGAGGAGCGGGAGGGGACATCCCCACCCCCTCCCACCGGGAGACCCGATCTACGATCCGCCGCTTCCAGTGCCTAGCCACAGACTGGAACAAAGCCGTAAATGGCTTTGATCCAGTCTCCTCAATGTAAATACGGAAGCGACGTCACTTCCGGGTTACTCGGCTGCCAATGGCGCCGGATTTAATAAAAATACACAGTATTCAGAATCGCCGTTTTCAGCGATCTGAATACTTTGAAGTGCAAAGGAGGGATTGGGGGTCTTTTAGATCCCCGATCCCTCCATAAAGAGTACCTGTCACCACCTATTACTGTCACAAGGGATGTTTACATTCCTTGTGACAGCAATAAAAGTGATCAAAATTATTTCTTTTTTTAAACAAACACATTATAAAAATAAAAGAAATAAGAAAAAAAAAATTTCAAGCGCCCTCGTCCCCACGAGCTTGTGCAACAAAGAAAGCGCATACGGAAGTTGCGCCCGCATATGTAAACGGTGTTTAAATCACACGTGAGGTATTGCTGCGATCGTCAAAGCGAGAGCAATAATTCTAGCACTAGACCTCCTCTAACTAACCTGGTAATCTTAAAAAAAAGTTTAAAGCGTCACCTATGGAGATTTTTAGGTACCGTAGTTTGTCGCCATTTCACGAGTGTGTGCAATTATAAAGCATGACATGTTTGGTATCTATTTACTCGTCATATCATCTTTCACATACAAAAAAATTGGGCTAACTTTACTTTTTCATTTATTTTTTAATTCATGAAAGTAAATTTTTCCCAAAAAGTTGCGTTTAAAAACACTGCTGCACAAATACCGTGTGACAAAATATTGCAACAATAGCCATTTTATTCTCTAGATTCTCCGCTAAAAAATATATATATAATGTTTGGGGGTTCCAAGTAATTTTCTAGCAAAAAATACGGATTTTAACTTTTTATCACCAAATGTCAGAAATAGGCTTAGTCATGAAAGGGTTAAGGACCCGGTGGTTGGCTTTCCCGGCCCGCTCCTTAGCGACCAGCTATTTAGTTTGTTAAAGAGGTAAAAACGCATGAAAACTGCATGCAATAACTCATAAAAAATTGGGTTTAAAAACACATCATCAACAGCAGTCGCATAGATGTGAGCCGAGAGTAAACCAGAAGGATAAAAGCCACTCCAACAAGGTTTCCTTCGTACAATGCTGTGGGATCTGGTCGGTACATGACATGTCCATTCAACATCACAACTTCCCAAATGAAATCTTTCTAAATTGGCAAGAAAACAAGAACAAAAAGGGTGACACGACATGAATTTAAAGAGGTAGTAACTTCCCATGTAAGGCAACAAAAGAAAAAAAATCTGCAATAGGCCTGTGTTGTGTGGTCAGAGTGATTACAAATACCGTAGATCTTAGTGGACTTGCACATTAAGCAAGCCAGAGAGCGTATGTAAAAAGGTGAGATATGCGCCGCACACTCCTCGTACAATGGCCGGGCACAATTCTGGGCTGTGAAGAGCTCGCTCCTCGCCGAAGAGATTACACAACACAGATACAGGTGAAAACCTCTTTCCTGGATGTTGCAGATGAGATGTATGCAGCAACACAAACAGGCTTATGATGAATGAGCAGAGAGGAAAAACCCTGCTGTGACCATATTGTCAGCACATCAGATAATCCTCTCAGTGCTTCAAAGACGACAGCCCGTCTACAGCGTGTAAAAAATGTGCAGCCAGGGCCGCCAGATAAAGGGCCATCCCTGGCCTGACAAGGGGAGACAGCGGCAGCTCCTCTGAACCTGCGATAAGCCAGTTAGAGCCTCAGATTCATTACCTGAGCGCTGATTAATGGGCCTGAACAGGGGGCAGGATGGAAGGCGACATTCCACTTAAATAGTTAACGCCGTAATTTACAATGGGGCTGAGTGGAAAATATAGCTTTCAATACCCCATGGCCGTGAATCAACAATAAAAGCATTAAAATTCATCAAGAAAACACATGAATAATATCCATACACACGCAGGGCTCTCTCCGCCGCCGTGTGAATGTCGCCAATACACGGGGTGCTGAATTCTCCCCATATACAACGTCTTCAGCCACCACCTTAGATTTTTAACTGCTCCAGTTATAGGGATTTAATCAATTATAATGAAAGGGCAGCACCTCCTTAGTTATAAAAAAAATAAACACTGCTACACAAGACTTCTCTACATCCGTGCAAATACCATCATTAGCATAATCTGCAGCCAGCCAGATGCATACATTTTCTAAATGTCTATAAACCTGATCAGTAAAATCTCATATAAGTTTATATAATTCTGACATGTTTGATTAATATATATATATATATATATATATATATATATATATTTTTTTTTTTCATACACACAGCTTTTATTAAAATACCTGGTAAAACTGTCAAGAACATTGTACATCCATTGTCCAATCAGCACTGATGTGCAGCAGAAGTATATGCATACAGACTGGAAGCGGGTGAAAGACTGCAAGTGACCAGTAGTGCTAAGGCTCCATTTCACATTTGGCATCACAGGTTGAATCGCTGCGATTTTAACAGAGATCTTAAATTGTACTGCAAAACACATGCTCGGGTGCCATTCCATTTTCAATTACGTGATAAATCGTGCGGCAACTGCAACAAAACTGCAATTGTGAGAACCTTGTCACCCAATAAAAGCTCCTGCTTCTATCTTAGGTGACATGGTTTTGACGTTTTTCGCAATTATCGCTGCCAAACTGCATCATGTTTTAGGTAGCATTGAAAAGGAATGGCACCTGAAACATGCATTTTGCAATTGCAGTATGATTTCAGGACAGGGACGGAGACAGACATATCACAACACACACACACACACACACACACACACTTTAAAGTGGTTGTAAACCCTTTTTGTTACTTTTACCTATAGGTAAGCCTAGAATAAGCCTTACCTATAGGTAGTGGAAATATTTCCTAAACGTGCGCCATTTAGGAGATATTTCACTTGTAGTCCACCGAAAATCTTAACGGCGTATGCGCTGGGAAGTCTGTGCCTTTTCTTCCCTAGAGTGTGCCGTTACCGTGCGCATGCACGGGAGTGACGTCACGCGGCTCCGGCGAATCACAGAGCCGGAGTCTGCGGCCCAGAAGGAAGAGGGGCGAGAAGATGGACGCAGCCTGCGCATGGGGACGTGCTGGATTCTAGCCCATTATGCTTTTAATTTGCAGGCTTTGCAGGGAGAAAAAGAGGAAGTAAAACCCATCAGGGTTTACTTCCACTTTGATACACAGAGCTTCAGCAAACTTATCTAGTTGGAATTTAGATCTATTGTTAAGTGGTAGTAAAGTCTGCTTTGTGATTTTTACCTACAGGTAAGTCTATAATAAAAGCTTCCCTGTAGGTAAAATTAATCTCTCCTAAATATGCACCGTTTAGGAGATATTCACCCTGGATGCAGTTGGCGTCTAAGGGGTATGCGTCTCTGAAAGTCCAGCATAGCATGGAGGGCTCCCCACACGCATGTGACGTCATCACGTCTCTGGCCACTCACACGGCTGGAGTTCATGAACCTGGGAAAGATGGAAGCCATGTCAGCACACCACTTGAGGGCTTCATTCTAAGGGAAGTATTTCACAATGTGCTAGTATGCAATGGATATTGGCACATTATGCTATAATTTTGCAGGGGAAAGATATATATATATATATATATATATATATATATATATATATAAAAATATATTATTTTATTTTTTATAGCAGCGGTGGCTTTAGCTGCCACTTTATCCCAGCACTCACAGAGACAGCCATTAATGCTCCAGCAAGGAAACTTGCGGGAAAGTGAAAATAATGAAAGGAATTGCAAAGTTGGACAGAATCCCTTTCTGTATGGAAATTGCTTTCTCAGATTTCACTGCTCACAGTGTGCACTAGAAGATGCCCCTGACCCGGCCCTTTCAATATTTTGATTTCAGTTTCTTTGATTAAGGAAGCTCAGCATCACAAGTGGGCTTTACTTAGGTCAGTTCCTCCCCAGTGCCATCCCACCCTGCTTGAATCAGGGTTGAGGCTGCGTTCACACCTGAGTGTTTCAAAGTCGTGCGTTTTTGCCACGATTTTGTTCAGGTCACCCATGTAAAGAGACAGAAAAACGCATGTAATCTTCCCCAAAGAAGCTCATATTCTTTTTTAAGCTTAGGGCGTTTTTCAGGCGTTTTGCTTCAGGTGAAAAAACTCAGATGTGAACAGGTGCCATTGAAATGAATAGAATTTTGATGGTTGGGCGTTTTTCTGGAGTTTTACAAGCGTTTTATGAGCTGAAAATGCTCCGGTGTGAATGCAGCCCAAGAGTTAAAAGGAGGGGGGGGGTTATGGGGTGGGCAGGGTGCCATGTTTTCACAATGCCATGTACTGCACCCTGCTGGCCACTCCCACCAATAACCTGTCTGAACTGCATAGAGAAACAGAGACCCAGCGATGTCACTGCGTCTAAAATACAGTATGTAATGAAAATAGTAAAAGGTACTACCTATATATTTTTAATATAAACAATAATCGGCCAACTAATCGATTATGAAAATAATAGTTAGTTGCAGCTCTATATATTTTATTAGCATGTCAGTAAGTGGGAGGTAAGAACCAGGAAACTCAAAATATAAGCAGAATAAACTTGAGCTTTAAAACATAACTGGTGAAAATAATTGTGAAGTAAATAGCACCCTGCATTGTAACGTCACACAATACCGGATTCGTGACATGACGATCGTACGATTCAGGGAAAGGCCTTCATGAGCCCACTTATAGCACAAGACAGATACATTCAACAAATCACAATGCTCTTACCTTGAATGTTTTTTTTTTTTCCTACAAGATGAAGAAAATGATCATTCACAAAGTAACTCTACACTTCATGTAAGCAAAGGGAAAGGTGGGTTAATACAGGAGTAACTTATTTCAAAACTATGCAGAATCATTATGGGGAAAGCAGCAAAGTTGCCATAAAAAAAGAAAAAATTAAATGGTCTCCCTTCACAGATTCTTAAAAAATAGATGATAGGACAGCAAACGTTGGACAACACTGCCATCCGGTGGTCACTCAGAGCAGCTGTTCAAAATATATATTACACCAGACCTGCTGGGTAAATTTAAATACCTATTTGGGGGGGGAACCCAAGATAAAAAATTAATAATAAAAATTTACTGTAGCTTTATTTTTGTAAGTTACATTTCTTGTATTTGGGTCTTACTCTCTCATATGTGGTAGCCATGATGCCTATCTGCTCTTTATTACCCCAATCCTGTACAATCACCGACTCTTGGTGTTTGTACATTTGTCTAACATTTACTGGGATCTTAGTCACTAAATCATACAGAACTTTGAAGTATTTTGGGTTGCTTTGGCCCCCCTCACTATAATCAGTCTTAGTTCTCTCCAAGGAGTATACAGTATTTGTAGCTGCTGGCTTTATTTTTCATGGGGGGGTTGGAGCTCCGCTTTAAGTTGGGCTGACCATAGATATTTTCAATTACCCAAACAGTTCAATGGAGCCCCATCTGAGTTTAGTGCATTCTTGAAACACCCCCCCTAAGCAGGGGGTTCAAGAAAGCATGCTCTGTTGTGTGCATTGGAAACGTTTAGCGCATTTGTAACTGAATAGATACATAAAACATTATTGGCTCTCATTATCAAGTTAGCAGATTGCCGCCGTCTAACACATCCATTCAGCGTTTCTAAATGCTTTTCACACTAGATATACCATTCAGTGGAAACCATAGGCACACCTCCAGGGTGGCAATCTGAACCATTTAAAAGGTGACTACACCGGCATCGCTGAGCTCAGAGCTACTACAACAGGGGATACAAAGTGCATGTCAGGGGGGTCTTAGCAACGTCCTAGCAACAAAGCATCTCTGGGAGCATCCAGTCAGGCTTTGGGTGGTACATAGATGGCCCTACACCTATAGCAAGAGCAATATTTAGACAAAGCAGCACACTGTTTTTATTTACAGGTGCCCCTTACCTGCATAGGAAGTTTTCTGGTAAAGGTGAACTAACCCTGGGCTCGACAAATCTCAGGCACCAGGTCGCCATGGCAACTAGAAACTGCATCCAGTTTTAGGTAGCCTTGCAGGGGTTAAATGTCATGTTTGTATGTGTGCGCTGTAATCTTGTTTTGTCTGTATGGTCTTATGGCTGCACCATCTTTGATGCCTTTTTAGGGTGTGCCCCCCCCCCCCCCCAAATCTTTGACTATTGTATGTATTCTGACCAAATCCCTTTGGGGTGGAGAACCCCACCCCCCACCATTGCCTCTTATTAGTGTCCATCCTTTAGTTCTCCCATATAGAGGAGAGTATTTCTCCCATGGTTCAGAGAAGTAGGATTTTCCATTCTATGAATAGTGTAGGACCTGCTGATAATGGGGTACTTTGCCGTAGTAGTGGTCTTGGCAATATATGACCATATGGTATAACTAAATCCCCATATTTTCTGAATATGCTCAGGTGTTTTCACATAGCCTTCCAGGAGTTAAAGTGGTTAAAACACTTTTTGCTACAGGTAAGCCTATAAGGTTTACCTGTAGCTACCCTGGATATCTCCTAAACCTGAACGGTTTAGGAGATATACCCTGTATTTGCATGTGCCGATGTCATCGGCGCACTGAAGCAATGGCACGTACATGCTGTTGCTTTAGCAAGTGTGCCGTTACCTGCGGCTCCCGTGCGGGTGTGACGTTATCACAGTTCTGGCCAATCACAGCGCCGGAGCCCACGATACCCGGAAGAAACGCCAGGAGCGATATCGGGCGCTGGAGCGGTGTACGAGGATGGCTGCGGGGGCTTAGATCTCGGGTAAGTAATTCATAATGAGCTTAGTATGCTATACATACTAGCTCATTATGAATTACTTACCCGAGATCTAAGCCCCCGCAGCCATCCTCGTACACCGCTCCAGCGCCCGACATCGCTCCTGGAGTTTCTTCCGGGTATCGTGGGCTCCGGCGCTGTGATTGGCCAGAACTGTGATAACGTCACACCCGCGCGGGAGCCGCAGGTAACGGCACACTTGCTAAAGCAACAGCATGTACGTGCCATTGCTTCAGTGCGCCGATGACATCGGCACATGCAAATACAGGGTATATCTCCTAAACCGTTTAGGTTTTTTTTTTTCTTTTTTCCTAAGGTTTGCAACTACTTTAAATGTCATTTTTGTATGTTTGCGCTGTAATAATAATAAAAAAAAAAAAAAAGATTCAAAGCAAATTTGTCAATCCCTGAACAAACATTTTAAGAGACATTCACGCTGGAATGCAGTGCAGGAAATCCCACATTCCCGTGCAGCTTCCTGCACCGCATTCCGATCACAATGCCCTTGCGATCTGCTCCGGTGGTCAGTTCAAGTTAGCGACACCCCGAACGCATTGTGTTTGCCAGCACCTGCTCACACATGGTAACAAAAGTATCATGCGATGCGGTTGCCGCAGCTTTAAAAAAGTAGCGCATGTACTACTTTGGTGCCGCGCTGTTTCAGCTCATTCATAATGAATGAGGCTAAAATCTCACTGCACAGAGCTGCATGTAAGGCGCACAGGAACTGCACAGCTTTCCTGTGTAATTCACATAGTTCTAGTGTGAATGGGCCACCAGACTATAGTATAAAAAAAAAAAACGTGCCAAATTCCAATAACTACAATTTTGCAGACTCCTTGTTGCTGCCCCCTGGTGCTCTCTGGACTTTCAGTGAACATCCCACCCCAAGAGCTCTAAACCAACCAATACCCCCCTCTGTCCATTTCCTTACACCGTCTGCCCCCACAAGTCTGATCTCAATCTTCAGCTACTGTGCAGCAATAAGACAAAGATAGATTCTAGGTTACCAGTAATTTCAGTTGCTGAGCTAAAAAGAAGGCACATGGAGCCGAATGATATTCATCTGTAGTTATTCCCTAACCAGGCTAATCACTTTTGGACAAAAAAAAATAAAATCGCAAATTGATTCTCATCAGTATTCGCAGTAAAGATTCCCATAAAATCACTTCTGATTATCGCAGCCAATACGGGCAAGCTGGCGAAAAGGGCGATCCAGTTATCCAAACTTCTTCCAGTCTGGAAGGTTTTGGGCAAGACGACGCCCGATGCCCTCTAGATGAGCGGAAAGATAAAGCCCGGCGCGGCAATGCTGTAAACCACTTAAATTTTTTTTAATCCATTCATCAAAAAACAAAGACTGTTTGCAGTAAGAGAAAATGTTGTTTATCATTCTGTCACATCACACCGCGCAGCATGTACTGCAGTTTGCTCGAGGTAAATTGATTTACTCTTGTTAAATCCTGAGCAGCGGGGGTTTTTTCTTCTTCTTCAAATCTGATTTTATCATTGTCTCCTTGGCTGCATTATTAACCCTTCAGGATTATTACCCTCACCGCCTACCCAGCCTGGTTACACAATGCAGCAAGACTTCTCAAGCAGGACAGTGACAGGGAAAGCCGCAGGTGGAATGATAAGGAGATTAGGACCTCAGGTGTGGACAGATGTAGAATTCAAAACCCATTCAGTACAAAAGGACAGTTTAAGAACCCAAGACACAAAATAGAAATTGCTCATACAAATTAGGCAGCACTGTAATATTTTCTGGCGCTCTGGCTATCTGTGATATTAGCCCCAAGCCCAATTAAAATCAGCCAAATACATTTCAGATGAAAAAAAAAAAAGTGTGTAAAGTCAATTTTCAATTGGTTTTCTTTAGAATGCAGCCACAGCCTGAGGAGAAAAGCCTGTCACCCGCAAGCACATTGTAGAGAAGAACCCTTGCGTTGTGTGTGGAAACAGAAGCCTCTCCGCAGGAGCACGTTCTCCCTGCTGGTCTTAAATTTCTAGTTCTTACTCAAAAGGTTATGTTGGATCTATGCAGAGAGACCACTGATTGCAAAGACAGCAAGGGTCCATTTACACAGTATGCTGGTAGCAGAAATACTTTTTTATTTAAGAAAACAGCCCCTGGGGTTTAAAACCCTGTAATCCTCATATCTGGGTACATCTATCCATAAAAACCTTAGTCCCAGCCTTATATTCTGTACGGGGAGGGTCAGAACACACACACTTTTTAGAGAGATTTGTTTTTGCCACCCTATACGATACATATGTACCTTATTTTTTGTATGCTCCATTTTGTTATTGAAGTTTTCAATAAACCAAGATGGACCGCAAATCTTAATATATATATATATTTTTTTTTTGCTGCTGTGATCTGAATCGGATTTATTTCTTTTTTGTTAGAGGGTGGCTACATTCATTCTCCATGGTCCCACTGTATGTAGGAATGTAGTCACCCTCTCCCAGGATGGACTCAACACTATGGACTATGGGATTTGCGTAGAACAAAGTTTCTCAACTCCAGTCCTCAAGTCGCTCCAACAGGTCTTGTTTTCAGGATTTCACTCAGAAGAAACGGCTGTGGCAATTACTAAGGCAGTGAAACTGTTTAAATCACCTGTGCAAAATAATGGAAAGCCTGAAAAACATGACCTGTTGGGGCACCTTGAGGACTGAAGTTGAGAAACCCTGGCATAGAGCAATGCATATCAATACAAATAATGAAAAAACAGTTCTGCCCAATAAGTAGTGGTCGTACAGTATATGGATTATTTTTGGAGAATAAGGATATCATTTATTGACAAGACATGCCATTTAACTGGGCCTGTCACATGGGTCATTTGACATGTCAGTTGGAACCATGTTCAATAACACTGACCAATTAATATGACAATTATTGTGAATTCCAACATCTAATAAAACTATTTACATTTGTTTTTAAATAAAAAAAATCTATAAAATAATAATTTCTCAATATTTTGTTTTGATGTATCTGGACACATTTAACCAGAACTTTTAGTGGTCTTAAACATAAAAGCACAAATGTATTATATTGCAGTTCATCAATTCTTTGCTGTAGTGGCCGCATTAGCTTTTGGGCTTCTTCCATTTGCCAATACAGTAACTTCATTTTCATCTTCCTTTAACAGAGCAACATTGCCAGCCCCTTCCCCACAGGTCTGCACTCACACTGGGCTATAAGCGAGAGTTCCCAGGCACATTTACATCACTTCTGCCAACTACAATGATCCCCGCTTCTGTGCTCAGTCATCTATGAAGGGTGTTTTGGCACAGACCAATACTGAACACCACCCAATCCCGCTATACCAGAGTCCTGCGTTCCCCCTGATGTCAGACACCGGGATACCGCTTCACCGGTCCAGGTATTTGAAATGTCTGCGGTTTAACATCCTATCCATACCTCTCAGCGTGTACAGATAGGAGGCATTCTAATTGGTCAGCGCCGTCCATGTGAATCCATCAGAACCCAGCTAGCCCATCCCGTGTCAGTGCTGGAGTGCGCCAGGAAATTTCATTCTTCCCCCCCTCCCCCCCGCGGACCGGTGAAGCGGTATCCGACAGCAGGGGAGCGGGGGATCACAGGACTCCGGTACAGCGGGACTGGGAGGGGATAGGAAGGGGGTGCAAGTTCAACTTACAGATTTTCTGTAAAGGTGAACTTACCCTTTAAGATAAAGTATGGAGAGGGAGCCTCATTGCAGGCAGTAGTATGAAGTAAGCCACTCTCATTCTTCCACTCATCACCCAATCAGCTCATATACTATTGCCGAGTTTTTGGCTAAGCTCTTTATCTATGACCTGCTGAGGTGAGGGGTAGCAGAAGTAGCACACATAGGGGGAGATTTACTAAAGCTAGAGCACACAGAATGTGGTGCAGTCGTAACTAGAGTAACCAATTGGCTTCTAACTTCAGCTTGTTCAGTTGAGCTTTGACAATAAAACCTAGAAGCTGATTGGTTACTCTGCACAGCTGCACCATATTGTGCGTGCTCCGGTTTTAGTAAATCTCCCCCATAGTGAAAGATTATAGTATCTGTAGAAGAGGATGTGCCTTAGGCCCCTTTCACACGGAGGGTCCGTTCAGGTCCGCCTGTCAGTTTTTTAGGCGGACCTGGACAGACGCTCCATGTAGCCCTATGGAGCCACGGATGTCAGCGGTGACATGTCCGCTGACATCCGCTCCGCCAAAGTGTGACAGAGGAAAACCCTATTTTTCCTTCCGTCGGCGGAGCGGATCGGATGAACACGGACAGACGGTCCGTGTTCATCCGATTCCCCCATAAGGGAGAGCGGCGCTCTGACAGGGCGGTCCCTGCACAGTGTGCGGGGGCCGCCCAGTCATCTGCCGGCTCAGCGGGGATCAACTGAGCGATCCCCGCTGAGCAAGCGGAGCTTCACGGATCCGCCCCGTGTGAAAGAGCCCTTGGGGATGTGCCTTAGGGTTATGAATTAGGTGTACATGTTGAAACGTGACCATTTGTGTTGGCGGCCTCCTTTGAAGTGGAAGTCACTTTATCGGAGTGGTTACCTTCATCGAACTCTGCATCATCTTCTGTGTGTTGTGGGAAAGGAAAGCAGTTTGTGATTTCAAGCCGATCGTCGACCACAAGTCCAAGCAGAACGCCCTGCACCACTTCGCTTCCATGGCCCTCCTCCTGATAGTGCTTAATGATCTTCAACACCACCTGCCAGGAGACAAAGCGGGATATGCTTACAGCGCTCAGGAAGAAACACAATTAGCGCCTAATAACAGATGAAAAAACACACTTGAGTCATTTCCCCAAACTGATCATTAATGGAGGAATCCACTGCTTGCTACCATTAATGATCAGTGGGATGAAAAGAATCAAATTACTCTAATGAAAAAAAAAAAAAAACTTATAAAGTATAAAAATAGACAATATTGTCACAATTCCACTCCTTGCACTGACAAAGACAAATTCCACTTTTAACCCATTCTTCCACAATCAAGCTTATTGCAGCCTTTCCAACATGGTGATACTAGATTAAAGAGGAACTGCAGTCTGCTCACATAATTTGTTATAAAAACATCTTTGCCATTCTGAAGCTTCCCTCCAACCACTTTGCATATTTTATATATACTGTGATTCTGTACTTGCCAAATATGCTGCAGAAATCTCCCTCCACTGAGTCTGGCTGCAACCATTTTAACTGTGAGCAACTGAAGCTGCTGCCTGTTCACTTCCTGGATTCACACAGACACTTCCAGCTCTGCAGCTCTCATTGGCCCCCTTATGACTCACCCCCCTCCCTGGCAAACTCTCAAGAGAGTCCGAGAGAGAGCTGTGCACGATGTCATATGCCTAGGCCAGAGATATGCAAATAGCAGACCTCCAGCTGTTGCAGAACTACAAGTCCCATGAGGCATAGCAAGACTGACAGCCACAAGCTTGACACCCAGAGGCATGATGGGACTTGTAGTTTTGTAACAGCTGGAGGTCCGCTAATTGCATATCCCTGGCCGAGGGAGAGACACCCCCCCCCCTCCCAGGTAACAAAGCCTACCAGGCTGTTCAGCTCCTTAGCGGTGTCTCCCCACCGAGGAAACACTATAACTGAGTGGCCGGAGGGAAGCTGAGGCTTAAATCTAGGAATTGAAGGCAGTGTTTCCCGAGATGGGAGGAGCCAGGGTCTCTCTATGGTGGCTGTCCTGAAAGACGAACAAGGGGGGAAAAAAAACGTTTTTCTAACCAAAAAAGTTAAAACAACAAGGGCAGAAGATTTAATAGATTGAAAGATGAAAAGATGAAAAAAATGACTGAGGGCCCGCTTTAATGTCATTTAATCTTTTGCTCATTTGGCAAGTCACCTCATTAGGAATGCTCACATCATTTCACAACAAGTCAAGTAGAAATGAAGAGCCGCCTAGCTCCCTATGTACATATTAATTTGCATCCTGACCCAGTACTACATACCAGACCGTAATGACTGGGCGAGAACACGCAACTCACCCATACTGTGCATTGCAGGTGCAGGACTATGCTCAGGCTTTCAACAAGTCTGTCTCTGCCTAGGCAGTAGAAGCAGCTCTGGAGGACTCAACAGAAAAATGGCAAAGGGGTCCATATATAATTTTCTGCTTTTCTGTGAAGATGCCGATTACGATCCCCCCCCCCCCCCCATTTCTCATAAGGCTTTTCCTGCCTGCCCAGAGTGACCCATTGACTGGGCTATTATGCCCAGAGGGCGGAAAGGTCTGCCCAATCATGAGAATACTGTGGCTGGCCGTCACATGATCAGGAGCTGGTCCCACTAATTCCCGAACATTAGTACAGATAGAGTCATCTTAAAACAGACTTCCGATCAGTTTCACCTAAAAAAAAAAAAATAGGCGGACCTGAATGGAGCGGCCCAGTGAAGGGGGACTTATTGAGTAACCATCAAGTGTGCCTCACATACTTTATTTCCATGTCACTGCATCCTGCTGAAAGAAAGCTACACAGGGTGAGTGCTTTGCTAATGAACAAAGGTTCCAGACACAGGGACTTCCCGCTAGAAGACCGCTTACATCTTCTCTTGCTAAAGCAGCTGCTTTCAGCCACCACTACCACCTGTGTGTTAATGCTGGTAGTCATTTTATTGGAATATTGGCTACCTGCCCAAGTCCTAACCTGAAAAAATGATAGAGAAGAGGGGATAATTAAATCACTAATGCGTTCTGTATAGATTTCAAGTTAAAGTGATTCCTTATTTCATGAGATTGATACGTTAGCAAAAAAAAAAAAAAAAAAAAAAGTGTTTTTGGTTTCTTTTGTGGCATTGCGAGATGTTTTCTTTTTTTTCCTTCAACAAGAGAAAGTTAAAATTAAACTTTTTGAACTGTATGTAAACCTTAAAGTGATTGGAAATGATCACCTTGTAAAACAACCCAGTTTAAAAGAGAAATGAAAGGAAAAATGTTTTTGTATAGATATAAAAATGTATTATATACACAGTGAAACCTTGGATTACGAGCACAATCCGTTCCAGGAGAATGCTTGTATTCCAAAGCACTCGCATATCAAAAGCGAGTTTCCCCATAAAAGTCAATGGAAACATTGCATACAATACTGCATGTGGCCAGAGGTGGGGGGTTGGAGAGCCTCGGAAATACTCAGGGACAGCTCAGCTGAACTCGGAAACTCGGGAACGGGGTATTTCAGAGTGATTCCAAGTATTTCCGAGTATTTCCGAACGGCTCCGAACTGTTCCGAGTGTCACCGGCGCCCCCGCACCTCTGGCCAAATGCGGTACTGCACATCCCATTGGCTTGAATCCTTTTTGTTTTGAGAGACACTCGCAGAGTCAAGATTTTTTTTTTCAAGTTGCTCGTCTTTCAAACCGCTTGATAACCGCGTTAAACGTTAACCAAGGTTCCACTGTACGGAGCCTGCCTTCTGAACTACAGAGGAGCTGACAGAAGGAGTTTCAGGAGGCGGAGTCAGGGCAGGAAGCCCTGTTTGGTGAAAGCAAGGTATCATGGGATATGTAGCCCATAGAAATTGAATTTAAATAGAGGAGAAGCTGCAACGCATGCAGGGAATCCAAGAAGTTGTGGAAAGTGATGACCAGCAGACAGCCAGCAATCACAACAAAAAGTTGATACAGGGAATACCTGTTTGCCTCTCAGATCACAAAGGAATTTTTGGGGTGCTTTGCTGGGGTTTTTAGTCTTCCTCTGGATCAACAACTGTGGGTGTGCTATTGTGCATATGGGATCGTATGGTGCTTTTTTGGGGGGTTTACTAGATGGACTTGTGTCTTTCAACCTGACTATGTAACGATGAAAGCAAGCCTATATAACTATTGTTTGTATTGGTATTACAATGCTGATGTCAAAGAATGAAAGTATATGCTGTGACCATAAATTACCTTTAAAGCGTACTTCCGGGTAATTTCCGGCCCCTCCTCTCTCTCCCCCCCCCCCCCCCCATACCACCTTCTGTGAGACACGCAAGTCCCAGAAGACAGCGGGACCATTCAGAAAAGTGTAGCGAGACTTGCGCATGCAGAAACAGGCATTGTGAATCCCCAAGGCTTCACTTCCGGTCTCCCTTAGTGAAGATGCCGGCGCCTGATCCAAAGCAGATTGACGAATCAGCTTGGGGTGCCGACATCACAGGATAAAGTGTCCTTATATTAAAAAAAAAAAAAACCAGCAGCTACAGTATTTGTAGCTGCAGACTTAAAAATTTTACAGGCTGGAACTCCGCTTTAAAGGCTTGGTTCACACCTATGTATGCAGTTTGCTTTCGATCGATTTCTACAGCGCTTTTTTTCCACGTGTTGATGCGTTTTCCATTTTATTAAAACATTTTTTTAAAAGGGAGATGTTTGTTGTTCGGCAGATAAAAAAATGCAGAACACATCAAAAGCACAGTACATGTGTTTCTGCAGCATGTCCATTAAAGTCTACTGAACCAAAATGCACCGTGTTGCATTTAGAAAAAAAAAAAAAAAAAAAAACGTACCTGACCCTTTCCAAAAACGTAGCAGATGAAAAATGCATAGATAAAAAACCTGTCCCATTGGAAACCATGTTAAATGGCTTTTGGTGCGTTTCTGCAATACACTAAAAAAAAAACGCATAGGTGTGGACCAGGCCTTCGCCACTGAATAAACATGACAGCCAGGCAACAAACATTCTAACATTAGAAATGGCAGCCATGTTCTTATTAATGGATTACACACAAAATTGATAGTATGGAGGCAAACCAAGCGGAATGTAAAGTCATAACTCAGGGATATGCAATTAGCGGACCTCCAGCAGTTGCAGAACTACAAGTCCCATGAGGCATAGCAAGACTGACAGCCACAAGCATGACACCCAGAGACAGAGGCATGATGGGACCTGTAGTTTTGCAACAGCTGGAGGTCCGCTAATTGCATATCCCTGTTATAACTGAAAAAAACCTCAATAATAAAAACACTATTTTTTAACTGAATGATAAAAGGAATATCTGGGCCCAGTGAACTGATCCTTAGTGGGATCGGAAGGATTTTCCTTTGGTACACAAAACTGGCCATATTTGACAAAAGGGCCTTTGTATAGTATCTCTAGAGCTGCTACAGAATCGATGTTTAATGTAGAGGTCGTATGTCTTTTTCAACCTGGTTTTCAATTTAATGAAAATTCTGTCTATATGGTTTTGTAAGAAAGACTTGTCTGGAGTGGGAGTACAAGGAGGCATAACGAAGACTTAACTGGACACATCTCAAAAGCCAGCAAGATGTAAAAGATTCTGAAAGGGTGTAACCTTGTCAAGACATTAAAGTGGTTAAAAAAATTACTGCAAAAAAATACAAAAAAAATACATTGAAAGCAAGTCTAAAACAAAAAACAGATGGGAGGTGAAAAATCATGGCCTCCAGCAAACTACAAGAGTGTCAGTGATAGGAAATATGTCCAGAGGAGCCCCGCTACGTGGCGGGTAACAGAGGTCTCATCTATCCGAGCTAGTCATGCAAGAAAACGTTTCATTGCTAACAAAGCACTATTGATTTCCATGTCTGTGGGCGCTCCAGCTATGATAATGGATTTCCATTCAACCTGGTTGGAAAAAATACTCCATGTTGTGATTCTGGTACACTGATGAGTTTTCTAATACTACAGTCAAACACTATGGATAATCAGAGAGTGCGCTCCGCTTGGTCGACCTTTATCTTTAAATTACATGTAGAGTTACCAGATGTCAAATAAACGAAATAAATAAAAAGCAATGAAAAAAAATATAGCAAAATATGAACTTATAATAGGTGCCCATAGATGGGCATTTGGAACTACCCAGGGTCTTCCAACTACCAAAGTGACACTTTCTGGTCCTAAATGCACAACTTCATCCTAATAGGAGCAATGTATGAGCTTGCTGGCCCTATCCAGAGGCTTGAGCATTTAAAAACGGGGGGGGGGGCAAACATTTGACCTTCTTGGGCCACATTGGACGAAGAGAAATGGTCTAGGACCACACATAAAATACACTAATAAGAAATAGCTGATCAGCAAAAAAAGTCAGCGATCACTCATATAGATAATGTACCCATCTGAGTAATAAAACTTAAAGCATAACTTTTGTTGAGAAAAAAAATCCCCTCTGGATGATGTACGTACATTGCAAGGATTCTAACTACCTTTGTTGCAGATTCCTAGCTTTTGTTATTCTGAAGAAATCCGTTTCTCTGTACTCATGTGGGAAAATTAATCTAATGGGAGTGGTCATAATCAATCAGCTGTGGCACCTGCAGGGCACTAATGAGGAAATCTGCTGCGCCTGCAACCCTTTGGACATGTTTCTATTGGGAGTATCTCAACAAAAGACATTTTTGTTCCAGGGGATGCCTGAAATCAGACTTGTATCTTAGCGCAGACTTCTGGGTAAAAAAATAAAATCGGTGAGCCAATCAAACAAGCAGGAAATTAGGATTAGCGGATTGAAAGGGAAGGGATATTTTTACCAACATTTAATTACAATATGACTTGTGTGGCAATTCTATACACTATGTTTTTTCTTTGCCAATTTTTTTAACGAAAGTTGAGTTACCCTTTAATATTTTGAAAAAAATTAGTATAAAAGTCAAAGAGGGCAACGTAAACTAGTGCGATATTTTTATAAAACGAACACATCAATATCTTGCTGGATGGAGTAGCAATTCTCAATGAATTCTCAAGGTGCTCATCAGATATTTTGGTTTCTAATTTTCCCCTCCGTGTGCTTCATCCTTGAAAAATAGTCACTCACAAATATAGGTGCTGCCAAAAATTGATGACATTAATAAGGTGTGATTGGGAAGCGTGGGAGATTTTTCTTTGGGAAGATAAAAATGTAAGTAGTCCAGTAAAGGGCCAAAAAACAAATAAAATAGTGTTGGGCCACATTCATAGCCATTTTTGGCCTCAGGTTGGACACCCCTGATATAAAGTATGGGGAAATACAGAAGTGTCAATTATCAGACTTGGTATAAGACTTTTCGTAATTAGGGGTCTCATTATCGAAGTGCTATCATCTCAGGCCATACTTCTATGGGTGTGAAGATTTTTCATGCTTAGATTGGCTTTAGTGCTTCTTATTGCCACATACATTGTAGAATTTTATTTCAATACCACCAATTATTTTCTCTGAAATTTTACACATCACTGGCCCAGTAATTGAGGGGTAGGTTAGAAATGTAGGCACCGATTCTCCCCCCCCCCATGTGAAATAAAACCTGGACTTTTTTCCCCCACTTCAAATTATAGCAAGCAGAAGGTGAGCAGCAGTCTGCAATGGATATTCATGGACAGATGCAAAAATGACAGATTTTACAAAGTGTTTGTAAATCGACTGAAAGTTGGCAACCCTGGTGAGCAGCTAAATATCTCTGGACTGACTACAGCTGCCTCATTTCTCCCACCAACTATCGACATGCCTGCCTATCCAACTGCCCTCAAGGAAGCATATTATCAGCCTAGCAATTTTATTTTAATGAGGACCAAAAGGGAGGAGAGAGGTACAGGCAAACAGGCATCACAACATCACGGATCGTCCTCTGGGAGAACAAAAGCAATTATGAAAGGCTTTCTAACTTTACTCATGACTTCCCCAGGAGCTGCTTGGCTTGCAGTTATCTGCCACCACTGACATGAGATCAAGTCAACCCAGTCGCCTTCATCTCACACATTTTTGGGTTGCTTAAAGTGACACTGAACTCGGATTTGAAAATAAAAAATCCGAAAGTAATTTTAACCCCAAAAAAATTATTATTATTTTAAAAAAAAGGAAAAAAGCCTGATTCAAACCTCCAAATTCCTTTTTTTTGCTGCTGTGACCAGACTTCCCGTTAGAGGGTGGCTACGTTCATTCTCCATTGTTCCACTGAATGCCAGAACACAGCCACATTCTTACTTACTCATGGGATGGACTAGGGCAGGGGTCAGCACCCGTAAATCAAAGCCAGGTAACTGGTGGATCGTGGTCTGGGCGTGCCGACCTACCATCCCAGAACATCAGAGTGCAATGTAGAGGGGCTACTTGTAAATTTGGAGCTCTAGTAGGGAGCAAGAGCTGTATAAGCCAATGCCTCCTCTGTAGTACCGGCTCCTTTCCCATGCGGAGTGATACCAACTGCACTACACCTCTTATCCCGGCTAGTGGTGCCAGCAGCAGGAAAGAAGATCTTTAGGTCAGTGTGAAGCAATGCACTGGGCATAATAGTATAGAGCTGCTTTCACACTGATGTGCTGTTGCTTAACCACACAATGGGTGCAGTGAACATGGAGCTTTCCTGCAGGTTTGCTGCGCTTAGCCATAGACTTCTATTATATCCTGCAGGTTTGGTGCACTTTCAGAAAGCAGGACTTGTGGTGCACTTTCGGAAAGGATATAATAGAAATCTATGGCAAAGTGCAGATAACCCAAGAAAGTCAGATGTGCTGCACCCAAAGTGCAGGTGCACCGCAGCACATCAGTGTAAAAGCAGCCTTATAGGAGCTCAGAACAGTAAGTGTTCATTTACATTTGTAGTCTTTGGTGGGGGTAGTAAAACCCCATAGTTGAGATGTGTTTTTACCACCCCCGCCCCAACCCTTTAGCTGCAGTGGCCAGGAGTGTACACATGTCACAGCCGCAGCAGGAGGTGAATGCCCCATCATGGTCATCAAGTGTAGCACCTGCCAAGCATGACCCATTCAAGTGAATGAGGCCGTCCTGGAAATGCCCTGCAACCTTGTGCAGTACAGAAAACAAGGCGCTAAAGCAGGCAGCATTGTGTTGCTTTCTCACTACCTTTAAACCCTTGGACCCCGCAGAAGCATGCAGTTGCAGGGCACTTGCAGAGTGGCCCCATTTTTGTGAATGGGTTTGCGATTGGCAGGCAATAGGCACCCGCCAACAGCAACAGGGGATTTAATTCCTGCTGCAACATATGTACACCTTTGGCTGCTGCCTCAGCAGGGAACGGGGTCTGTAAAACCGTGACTCAACCACAGGGTAACAAAAGTTAATTGCTCTGTCAATGTTTATCAAAAGAGCCTGCAGGAAATTTTTCAACCAATCAGCAGCTACAACCAATCAGATGCAGCTGCTGTTCAGATGTTTTAACAGCTAGCGGGAATGGCTGTCAAAATGCAATAGCAGAGGTAGGACATTTGTTCATCCGCGTGTATGGATAGACCCCCAATATCGCCATAAAAAATACCTGTCACCTGCCTAATGCTACTGTATGGGGGCTGTTAACCCCTTGTAATGGCAAGTAAAAAAAAAAAAAAGATAATAAAACCAAAACGGTGGGCATTATACTGAGTTTGTGTGCACTAAAATGGATTTTATATTTTTTTTCCTGAAAATATGCGTTTAACAAACCGCTGCGCGTATCATGAAACACAAAATTGCAACCACTATCTTTTTATTCTACAAAGCCTCTGCTTTCACATAATATATAATGTTCCGGGGGTTTCAAGTAATTTTATGGCCAAAAACAGATTTTTACATGTGTGCAAAACAAATGAAAAAACTACTCTAGTGCCGATGTGGTTGGAGACCCCAATTTGTTTATATACAAGACCCATTCTACAGAGGGCACCTTTTAGCTGAAAGCAGCTTTTGCACATGTTTGCAACGACCATCATCAAATCTGGTTACTTGCGTTGTAAGAAGCCATTGTATTGTGTGTGGCAAGACTACTAAAGCAGCACAGTGTGTGTAAGCAAATATCATCCCATACCAAGGGAAATGAATATAATGTGATAAGTGAAAGCATCAGTCTACCTAAGAAGGATACAGTGTGTGCTTGCATGTCGGGAGGGGAGTGTGCGTGTAAATGGAGCCGTGCAATGCTCATTATACAGCCGCTGGAAAGGCTTTCAGATTTCTCACTTCCTGTGACCTGCAATTCAAACCCGACACTCGCCTCCAGCAGAGCTGAAAACAATGTGGTGCACATCCAGTATGGGCTACAGGCTATGAGACAAGAGCTATAAAATTCTATTATAAGAGAGCTCTTTCACACTACGGAGCTATTAAAGATAGATTCCGTTAAAACAAAAAAAAGCATGATATTGCAGACTATCAGTCATTAGAGGTGGTGGCTGCATTCGTTTTTCACCTGGCAATCCCATGAATAACACCTCCTGTGGCTACATTTATTTCTCCACTCCAAGGAAGGAACCATAGTTATCACACAGGCTGGCTGTGTTCATCTCCCTTATATTGGTGGGCTGATCAGATTAGTTACAAAGATTAACTGAATTATAGCGCAATTTCCAGTGTAACAGAGAGGAATAGCAGGAGCAAAGGCATGCATTAGTCCGAGAAGCAACTCTTTTTTTCTTTACGCTAAAGGCCCGAGGAAAATCCCGCAGCATGGAATGGGGAGGTAAGGTCTGAAACAGAACAAAAAGGGGGGGGGGGCATTAAGGGGCTCCAAACTGAGGGATCATAAAAGGCCAGAAACTAAGGGAAAGTGGGGGAAAAAAGGTGTGAGGTACACACCAGATTTGATGGCATGTGCCAGGGTCTCCCGGTTCCTAGCCTTTAAGCCTATGATAATATTTAATTGCGATACCTCATATAAAACATTTATGGCAGGTCCAGGGTATGAGGGGATTTGTTAGAGCCAGTTCACACCAGATGCAGTTCCGTTTTTTCCTGCACCAATACAGTTAGTTCTGTTCAGTTTCTGCACCGGAAACTGACTGGAACTGACTGCACTGGTGTGAACTAGAGCCATTAGAACAGGGCTCGACAAACCCCGGGCGCCAGGTCGCCATTGCGACTAAAATTAGCGACCTGGCGCCTGGGGCAGCACAGCTGGGGAATCCTGTCTCTCCGTGCCCCCCCCCCCCCCCTCCACGGGATCATGTCGGGCCGCACCGGCCGGTAATTGAGGCTGCGGCTTTGCGGCCTTCTGCAGGCCTATACTTCCTTCTGTGATCTAGCGCCATCTTGTGGTGGCCGTTGGTACGACAAGACAAACAGCAATGCCAATGGAGTTTCCCTGTCTGTTTTCACTGCCATCTCCTTCCCTCTAACTAGAACCCCCAAACATTATATATATTTTTTTATTCTAACACCCTAGAGAATAAAATGGCGGTCGTTGCAATACTTTGTCACACCGTATTTGCGCAGCGGTCTTACAAGCGCACTTGTTTGGGAAAAAATACACTTTTTTAATAAAAAAATAAAAAACAGTAAAGTTAGCCCAATTTTTTTTAATATTGTGAAAGATAATGTTACGCTGAGTAAATTGATACCCAACATGTCATGCTTCAAAATTGCGTCCGCTCGTGGAATGGCGACTAACTTTTACCCTTTAAAATCTCCATAGGCGACGTTTAAAAAATTCTACAGGTTGCATGTTTTGAGTTACAGAGGAGGTCTAGGGCTAGAATTATTGCTCTCGATCTACCAATCGCGGCGATACCTCACGTGTGGTTTGAACACCGCTTTCATATGCGGGTGCTACTCACGTATGCGTTCGCTTCTGCGCGCGAGCTCGGCGGGACGGGGCGCGTTCCTGGCTCCTAACTTTTTTAGCTGGCTCCTAGATTCCAAGCAAATTTGTCAAGCCCTGCATTAGAATACATGGAAAACACTGTGCATGCATTTTTAGTGCAGAAAAAAAGCACACGGGACTGAACGGAACTGCGCCTGGTGTGAACTAGCACTTAAGTTTCATTCTTGCTTTAACTAGGTCTGAAATGATTTCAGGGTCTCGTAATAAAGTTTTATTGAAGCTCCATGCCAAAAACTTGGTCGGTTGAGAGGGCTGCAATTCCACACAGATTGCATTGTCCAATAGAGCGACGTGGCCTATCCCTGCGTCAGAGACCATAGGCAAAAAGGAATGTCTTGGCAAGAAAAAAAAAAAAAAGATGATGATTCTAGAATATACACCATGGATACAAGAGTGGCAAGAGTAGTCCCCATTTTCGGGGTGTAAGATTCTCCATACATCAAGCAGTTGGTGTACATGTAGGGTTTTCTTGTGCTTCTTCTGGGCTGCTAAGAACATATGGGAAAAACCTCCAGTCGTATACTTAGATGGGTCCAAAGTTAGGTTAATATCTTCATCCAACACTACCGTGAACCCTTCAAGCCTGGGCAGGAGAGAACCCAAAAGGATATGTGGTCAGAGTTGGAGAAAGACATTTACCAGGGTGAAAGTTTGGTGCAGAGTACAGCCTTTCAGGGACATGCCTTCTGCATTGGAGTCAAAAGGCTAAAAACTGCCCCGGTACTGTAGTGGAAAGCAAAATACTTGTTACTTTAGATTTGGAAACTTGGTAAAATGTAGGAAAACTACTATTCTGCAGCTTAGGAGTTTTGTTGTACCTTACTTTTGCAATTATGGGTGCCCTGTGAATGCTATCCAACACTTTGTGACACCAAATGAATATAAACTGAAGCAGTGGCATTGCTCATAACTAGAAGTCGCCTTTTATCTGCCATCGGGAAGCAAAACAAAATTACATTTTTTAATTCTGCAGTCTGGTTTCCATGCACATTACTTTACTCTCACTTTTTAATTGATGAGGTTCAGTATAAATATGACTCGTTTAGTTTTTAGCACCTGTGAAATGTTAGCAGAACTGCTAAAAGCACATGTTCCAGATCCACCGGAATATGCAGGGTGTGGGGTTTCCAGCTTCCCATTAAAACATCTCTATGGCAACACCATTTTAAAAAGGAGGAAAAAAAAAAAGGAAACAAAACTATATGGCCATCAGACAATTTAACGACGCAGGTAAAAAGCTTTCCCCTCATACGATTCCCAACAACGTATGTATGATTTCCTATTGTGTGCAGTTAAAATGCCCCAATTTCTGCAGAGAGGAGAGGTCCAATTCTTAGCGGATGGGAGAACTGTCCGATTTGGTGTTCCAATCAGTATAACCTCTGCTCCGTATTGTAGACTCACAGTAGAGCTGAACAATTCTGGCTAAAATGAGAATCACAATTTTTTTGCTTAGAAGATAGATCACGATTCGAGGCGTAACATTTTTCACATTAAGACGAAAAAAAAATTGGGCTAACTTTGCTGTTTCGTTTTTTTTTATTGATTGAAGTGTATTTTTTTTTAAAAAAAAATGCTTTTGAAAGACCGCTGGGCAAATACAGTGCGACATAAAATATTGCAGAAATTGCCATTTTATTCCCTAGGGTCTCTGCTAATTATATATACTGTCGTAGGTACAGTCACATTAGGTCTCTGAATTGTCTACCACTTCCGGCAGTGGTGGTCCTGTACGGAGCTGATCTCTTCATTTTCATTGGAGCCATAGCCAGCTTTATGACCTGATCCAAAAGGAGTGTTCTTGGTGCCTTGGGCTCAGAAGTAGGTTGAACATTGGGTTTAGAGGAAGCAGGTTTAATACTAGGCATAATAACCTGATAGAGGGGTGAAATGGATCAGATGACACGTGATTTTGGGGGGGGGGGGGGGGGGTCCAGAACCTGCATGGTTACACTACACCTTGTTAAGGAACTACAATTTCTGGATCTAAAAACTGTGGTGAAATTGTATAGACCTGCGTTGTTCTTTAAAGCGGAGGTTCACCCAAATTCCAATACTTTGCTGTCCGCATCATTGCATAACCTAGATGACCACTGCCCTAAGAAATATTTTTTGGTGACATTTAAATACCTTATTTTTAAATGACTTCCGGGTTTCCCTCCCGCGGGAGTAGGCGTCTCCCAGGCGCCGCAGTGATGTCTGGGAGTTCACCGCATTGTGTACTTTCTATGACGCCGCCCGTTGTGATGGCAACCATTTAGTTTACGGCGCTACTCGTCGTATACACTGCACAGACGAGAGAAGGAGCGGTGAATGATGGGACAGGAGCATTCACCGCTTCCAGGAAACGATTGCTTGTGGTCTTCACAATGCCCACAAGAAAAATGGAAACTGCCAGGAAGGGAAAAATAGGATTTTTTACTCACCGTAAAATCCTTTTCTCTGAGTCCATGGACCGACACAGCTTCTCTATTGACAAAGTGGGTATTATCCGTTAATTAGGAGTGACTAGGCAGAAAAACTTGTAAAAAGTGTTGCATCACACCTTCTACAGTACCGCCCAGGGGGCGGACCCTCTGGGTATACCCTCTCAGTCTGCACATCGCAGATCAGTTCGTCAAAAAGCAGTACAAACTTAAAAGGAGGGGTGGGTGCTGTGTCGGTCCATGGACTCAGAGAAAAGGATTTTACGGTGAGTAAAAAATCCTATTTACTCTTTCGTCCATGGACCGACACAGCTTCTCTATTGACAAAGTGGGACGTCCCAAAGCAGTGTCAGAGAAAAAACGAGGGGTGGTAACAGCATAAAAACAAACTTCACCCCAAAACACAAAACAGCACTCCTCCAACGGAGGAGCTGCAACTCTAAACAGCCGCCTGCAAAACCTTGCGGCCGAAAGAGGCATCCGAAGATGCACCTACATCAATTTTGTAGAATTTTGTGAAAGTGTGAGCGGACGACCAAGTCGCCGCTTTACATAGTTGGGAAACAGACGCTTGGTGTCGGAAAGCCCCAGAGGCACCTATTGCCCTGGTCGAATGCGCCGTGACAGGAAAGGGGGGCGCCTGACCCTTTAAGGCGTAAGCCTGGATTACTATCTGTCGGATCCACCTAGAGATGGTGGCCGATGAGACTGCTTGGCCCTTCTTGGGACCAGCCACCGAAACAAACAGTGAGTCTGACTTCCGGAACAGGGAAGTAGCAGATATGTATACTCTCAAAGCTCGGACAACGTCCAAGGAATGCAACGCCGACTCCTTAGGATTCGACGGCTGAGGACACAAGGATGGAAGTACAATGTCTTCGTTGAGATGAAAAGCCGAAACGACTTTCGGAAGAAAGGAAGGCTGCGGCCGCAGCACCACCTTATCCTTGTGGAAAATCAAAATAGGGAGCCTTGCAGGGCAAGGCTGCCAGCTCAGAGACTCGTCTAACTGACGTAACAGCCACCAAAAAGACCATTTTCTGAGAAAGTGTCAACAGGGGAATATCTCTAATATTCTCAAACGGTGCCGTCTGAAGCACCGAGAGGACCAGGTTCAAGTCCCACGGAGGTAATGGGGGGCGGACCGGAGGGGCCACATGTCGAACCCCCTGCCCAAATGTACTCACGAGAGAGTGAGTCGCCAGGGGTCGCTGAAAAAAGACAGCCAGGGCAGATATCTGTCCCTTAATCGTACTTAGGGCAAGCCTTTGGTCTACCCCATGCTGTAAAAACAGCAGGATTCTGGAAACCAAATAGGTACGCGGATGCCATTTCATTTCCTCACATATGGAGATGTAGGCCCTCCAAGTGCGGTGATAGACCTTCCTAGAGGACGGTTTCCGAGCACTTCTCATAGTAGAGATTACTGAGTCTGACAGGCCCCGATCTCTCAGTACCTGGTTCTCAACAGCCATGCCGTTAAAGCCAATGACTGTAAAGCAGGATGGAATATGGGACCTTGCGATAGCAGGTCCTTCCGTAGTGGTAGGCGCCAGGGGACGTCTGCTACCAGACGTACTAGATCGGCGTACTAAGGACGCTGAGGCCAATCTGGAGCGATTAGGATCATTGGAATTCCCTCTGCCTCCACTCTGCGGAGCAGAAGAGGAAGAAGCCTTAAGGGAGGGAAGGCATAGATTAGCCGATACTGACCCCACGATGCTACCAACACGTCCGTTGCGTCTGCCCATGGGTCTCTTGACCGGGCCACAAACCTCAATACCTTCCGATTGAGTCGGGAAGCCAGAAGATCTACGTCTGGTGTGCCCCATCTTTGGCAGAGGAGTTGGAACACCTCCGGGTGTAAGGACCATTCTCCCTGGTCCAGCATCTGGCAGCTCAGGTAGTCCGCCTGCCAGTTTTCCACACCCGGAATGTACACGGCCGACAGTGCCGGTACGCTCCTCTCTGCCCACTTCAGGATGCGAGCGATCTCCGATGCTGCAGCTGAGCTTCTTGTTCCTCCTTGATGATTGACATATGCCACTGCTGTGGCGTTGTCTGACTGGATCCTGACTGGACGCCCTTGCAGTCTCTGAGACCATTTGAAGAGGCACAGCTTGATCGCCCGGATCTCCAGGACATTGATCGTCAGGAGGGCTTCCTCTGGGGTCCAGCGACCTTGCGCCGACTGGACACCCCAGACTCCCCCCCCAACCTGTAAGGCTGGCGTCCGTCGTGATCACTATCCAGTAAACCGGAAGAAATGACTTCCCGGCCATTAGAGCCGGTGCTGTCAGCCACCATACCAGGGATCTCCTGACTAGGTGGCTCACTCGGATTTGATAATCCAGAGATGAAGGGCATCTGTTCCATCTGGACAGAACTTCCTTCTGTAACACTCGAGTGTGGTATTGAGCATATGGGACCGCCTCGAAGGAGGCTACCATGAGGCCCAACACTCGCATGTAAAAACGGAGTGACGACCAATTCCTGGAAGTCAGCTGCCGTACTGCAGCCCGGAGGGTCTGCAACTTCTCCACAGGGAGGAATACCTTTGCCTCTGAGGAATCCAGAATCAACCCCAGGTACACTAGGCGTTGAGTGGGCACCAATACTGACTTTTGCGTGTTTAGTATCCAACCACAGTCTCGAAGAGTCTGACAGGTAATGGACACGCTTACCTCTAATTCTGAGCTTGAAGGGGCCTTCAGCAGAAGGTCGTCCAAGTAACCTGTGATAGCGATACCCCGCTGTCTTAGAAGTGCCAGAATCGGAGCGAGCACCTTGGTGAACGTCCTGGGTGCTGAGGCAAGGCCAAACGGGAGGGCCACAAACTGGTAGTGGTTCTTCCCGATAGCAAATCGCAGAAACCTCTGGTGTCTGGAGTATATGGGGACATGCAGGTATGCGTTCTTGATGTCCAAGGAGGCCAGAAAGTCCCCCGGATGTAGAGCCGTGACTACGGATCGAACCGACTCCATCCGAAATCTTTGTACCTTCACAAAGCAATTGAGGGCTCTGAGATCCAAGATTGGACGAACCCCCTCCTTCTTTGGCACAATGAACAGATTTGAGTAAAAACCCTGACCCCGTTCCTGTTCTGGAACTGGAATAACTACCCCGTGTTCCAGTAGACCCTGGACCGCCCCATACAGGGCCTCCCGACGGGTCGGTAGTAGCTGGAGATTGGAGGTGATGAATCTGTCTGGTGGACAAGAGAGAAATTCTATCTTGTAGCCTGAGGAGATTACTTCGCAAACCCACCTGTCGGAGACTAGAGCAGTCCACTGAGTCGCGAATTCGTGAAGACGTCCCCCCACCCGAGAGCAGGGTGGGGGCGGACCTTCATGTGGACGCAGATTTGTCCGCAGGCTTGTTGGGTCTGCGGGACCAAGGACGCTTTTGTCCTTGGGCAGGCGCTTTGTCGGCCTGGGGTCTTTTCCCTGTCGCCCTAGGGGGACGAAAAAACCACTTGTGTGCAGTAAAGGAGGGCCCTTGCCCTTGGCGTGGCCCCTTACCCTTGCTAATTTGGGGAAGCAAAGTGCTTTTACTTCCTGTGGCATCCTTGATGATGTCATCCAGAGAAGCCCCAAAAAGTCTGTCGCCCTTAAAAGGCAGATCCAACAGGGCTTTCTTGGAAGTCTGGTCCGCAGACCAGCCTTTTAGCCAGATCAGGCGGCGTATTGCTACTGCATAAACCAAAGTTTTAGACAGCAGGGGAATAGTATTCATGTCTGACTCGCAGACAAACCTAAGGCCCTGGACCAACAGGTCGGCCAATGTTATCTCATCAGGAGGAGCATCTCGCTCCTTAACCCCTGGAGTAGCAATCTTGCCCATTCAGTAAGTGTGTGAGACACTAGGGCCCCCGCCAATGCCGGGCGTACTGCCGAGCCTACCACTGAGTATAGGTAGCAAGCGAGTGCTTCAGCCTTCTTATCCATAGGGTCCTAGAAAACAGGAGCCCCTTCTACAGGAATTGTGGTGGCTCTATTAAGTCTGGACACCGGAGGGTCCACTATAGGGGGGAGAGGTCCATTTCTTCAGAAAACTCTCCTCAAAAGGGGTACCGTACCGCAAACCTCCTTGGGGCTGTAAAGACCCTCAGTGGGTTCTCCCATTCCTTGTATAAGAGTTTATCAAAAGACACACAAGGGAACACCTTAGCAGTGCGGGCAGGTCTATGAAACCCAAGTGGACCGGAGTCTCTGCTGCTTCTGCAGTATTTTCCAACTTTAGCGTATCCCGCACTGCAGTAATAAGGTCAGATACCAAAGCCGTCTCGCGTACTGACCTGGACTTGGAGTCATCCTCACTGTCCGGTCACGGTCTGCAGTCTCTGATGCGTCAGAATCTGGGCCATGAGCCGTAGCTGGACCTGGTTCTGCATCAGAAATATCCCCAGAAGCTTGCAGGGGACGGGGCGTTTACTACCCCCTGTATTCCCGTGTGCTGCTTCCACCCTGGCAGCAAACGCCTCTAGGATTGCAGTCATAGCGTTCATAGACACCTCAGGGGCACCAGCTGCTAAATCTGGTGTTTCAGGGGAGAAGACATCTGGCTCAGATGCCATGCTGACCACACGCTGACACTCACAGGGCTCCAGGCAAGATATCAATAGGCCACCCTCCTGCGCTGCAGAGATGCTGGGTTACCCAGAGGACTCACCACCCTGGATAGGTACTGCTATGCTGCGCCTGTGATGCTGTCCCCTTGCTGCTGTGTCAGTCTGCTTCTTTTATCAGCACTTCCTGTGTGAATTTTCACGCCAGTGTAATGCACCCTAGAGGCCGGAGGCTCTCGCAAAATGGTTGCCAAAAACGTCTGTATGGAAGATAATGTGGGCTCTAAGAAAATGGCCGCCGACAGAAGATAGAGGTCAGGCAGCCATAGCCCCGAAAAAGATGGCCGCCGAACGGCAATATCTGCATACAGGGTGGACCAACATGGCCGCCGATCACCTGATAGGGGCCAGTGGGTGTGGCCGAACCACAGGAAGATGGCCGCCAGGCAGTTACAAGAGGCCAAACTTGGCATGGACCACCTCAAAATGGCCGCCGACAGCATGGAGACACAGAAACACAGGTAAGCAAAAATGACATTTCTTTTAAATGTTAGTTACAGCCAGCCCCGCTCCAGTGGGACCCCCTAGGTGACCCCCAGCACCCAGCAACCTTTAGCTAGAAGCCCAGGGAGGAGGGAAAGGCAGGGAGAGAGGGAAGAAAGGGGCCACAACCACTTACTTGATCTCTCCAGGAATGTCCAGCTAAATCACCCAGCCGAGGCAGGGGAGTTTTACTTACCTATCCTGCATGTATTCTGCTGGAAGACATTCCAAACAGATCATCGTCCGCGCACGGAAGGTGACTGTTGGCCAGGCATGCTGTGATTGGACCCAGAAGGGACGATCATATGTATGCCCTGGAGCATGACGCTCACCGGACAGGCTGCTGCGACTCGGCCGTAAGGTCAGCCGAAGCTGAGCGGTCCGATGCAAGCCTTGGAGCGTAAGCTCACCGGCCAGGCTGCTGCGACTCGGCCGTAAGGTCAGCCGAAGCTGAGCGGTCCGATGCAGGCCCTGGAGCGTAGGCTCACCGGCCACCCGTGGAGCGACGGGCATGTCGTGGAAAACCCAGCGCGTAGCTAGGGTCGGCACACGCTCGATGGCCGAAACTGGGGAGACTACAAGGATCGAGGATCCAGCCTGTCACCCAGTCGGCAGTTGATCGAAGATCGCAGGAAACAACAAATGTAGCAAAAAAATAAAATAAATATATATATCTTTTTTCCCCGGACCAATGGGCCCGAAGGGAGCCATGTCCTACTCCTTGCTAGACAGAAAAAAACTGATCTGCGATGTGCAGACTGAGAGGGTATACCCAGAGGGTCCGCCCCCTGGGCGGTACTGTAGAAGGTGTGATGCAACACTTTTTACAAGTTTTTCTGCCTAGTCACTCCTAATTAACGGATAATACCCACTTTGTCAATAGAGAAGCTGTGTCGGTCCATGGACGAAAGAGTAATAAGTTGTTCTTTAATACGCAAACGGACAGGTTTTATTAAGACACCGAAAACTTGAGTATACATTTGTATTGCAAAACCCCATGGAATGCACAAAAAAATACGATCGGCCGCGGAACCCCCGCTTTAATTCTGCATTCTAAACAAAACATTGTAAGCCAACAGAGGCCCCAAAGAACCCAAGTCCTTTGTTTGCCAATGGTTGACAGAATGCCAACACCGTAGGGGGAACATCTAAGAATTAAAAGTAAAAAGTAATTGCGGTGGCATATCTATGCATACACGTTTGTTGCCAAACGGGCAGGCAGTAAATGGCACGGAGAGTTGAGTTAATTAAGCTAATCACCAATATTTGGTCCAATGAACAGTCACAAAGTCACATCTGATGGCAGCTGTTCCCATTGCTTACACTAGAGTGAGACCCTGCGTGTAGCCCCTGGTTCTTGACTCAGGAGTTCTCTCTACTTGGGCAAAGTAGAAATTACAGTCGCAAGAAGATACACACACTGTCCTCTGGAGCTTCAATTTACCTCCATTCTTCATGTTTATAAAAAAAAAAAAAAAAAATTCTAAATCCAAAAGCCTCCCTTAATTACCCAATTATGCCTAATTACAGGCAGAAAAACTGAATGCTGAGGGGGAGTTGTGCGTTAAAGGCCACGGAGGAGGGAAGCAGAATGCAACATGAAATGAAAGAACACTGATGGATGAAAACAAATGACCCACCATCCGCTGCCGAGCCATGCCGGGAATAATTGCAAGAACCAAGTCCAAAGACATAACTTGCTTTAAACCAGACAGATGTACAATGTAAACTTTTTATATCACACCAAATGGATGACGATGCACTCCACAACCAATATCATGTATAATGTTATCAGAAAGTACTCAGGGACCATATAAAAAACACTTCTCTGCAGTTATGAAAGAAAAACTCCAGTCAAAATTGAAAATTATGCCTTACAAAATGTATATAAAAAAGGGGCACAGTCTACCCACTCAAAGCTTTAGTTCAGCGGTCTCCAAACTGTGGCCCTTTGCCGACACCAACAACGGGGCACTCTCCCTAGCTGCCGACACCAACAACGGGGCACTCTCCCTAGCTGCCGACACCAACAACGGGGCACTCTCCCTAGCTGCCGACACCAACAACGGGGCACTCTCCCTAGCTGCCGACACCAACAACGGGGCACTCTCCCTAGCTGCCGACACCAACAACGGGGCACTCTCCCTAGCTCCCGACACCAACAACGGGGCACTCTCCCTAGCTCCCGACACCAACAACGGGGCACTCTCCCTAGCTCCCGACACCAACAACGGGGCACTCTCCCTAACTCCCGACACCAACAACGGGGCACTCTCCCTAACTCCCGACACCAACAACGGGGCACTCCCCCTAACTCCCGACACCAACAACGGGGCACTCTCCCTAACACCCGACACCAAAAAAATTTTTTATTCCAACTGACCACCAAGCCTGAGGCATTATTGACTCCTGTCCAGTCTGACCCCCCTAAAATCTGAAGGACAGTAAACTGGCTCTTTGTTTAGAAAGTTTAGAGACCATTGCTTTAGTTAATTCCGAAACTGAAGCACACTAGTCGACCCCACCCTCTGTTTTCCAGAAAACATTATCTAGGTATCATTGCCGCTATGTAATGCGGTTAAGATATTCCTAAACACATCGACTAATTCCTTGAGGCTCGGTTCACATACACTATATTACTAAAAGTACTCGGTCGCCTGCCTTTACACACACATGAACTTTAATGATATCCCAGTCTTAGTCTGTAGGGTTTAATATTGAGTTGGCCCAATAACAGCTTCAACTCTTCTGGGAAGGCTGTCCACAAGGTTTAGGAGTGTGTCTATGGGAATGTTTGACTATTCTTTTGTGTGGTCAGGCACTGATGCTGGAAGAGAAGGCCTAGCTCTCAGCCTCCTAGAGCTGAACGATTAACCGTTAAAAAAAAAAAAAAAAAAAAAAATATATATATATCTTGATTCAACCCCACCACACTTTCTTAATCTGTCATTTCCACGATTCATAAAAGAGCCTCTCTACTCCGAGCTGTCAAAAAAAAATATCTAGATAAAAAAGGATGAACTTCGGCCTGCAAAAAAGGTCAATTTAACCCACTTAAAGACCAAGCCTTTTTCTGACACTTGTTGCTTACAAGGTAAAGTCAGTATTTTCTGCTGGAAATTTACTTGGAACCCCTAAACATATACACACACACAATTTATTTTTATTTTTAGCAAGCAGCGACCCTAAATAATAAAATGGCAGTTGTTGAAATATTTTATGTCACACTATTTGCACAGCGGTCTTTCAAAGCAATTTTTTGGGGGGGGGGAATGCACTTCAAAAATAAAATAAATTAATTAAATGGTTTTCCCAATTTTTTTGTATAATGTGAAAGATGTTATGACGAGAATTGTGTCGAGAATTGTGATCTTTATGCCAAGCAAAAAAAATCGTGATTCTCATTTTATCCAGAATCGTGCAGCTCTACACTCTCCTCTCTAATATATCCCAAAAGGTGTCAGGACTGACACTGGTGCGCAGTCATGTTGGAACAGGAAGGGGCCATTCCCAAATGGTTCCCACAAAGTTGGGAGCATGAAATTGCCCAAAATGTCTTGGTATGCTGATGCCTTAAAAGTTCCCTTCACTGGAACTAAGGGGCCAAGCCCAACCCCTGAAAAAAAATGGATTTTTGTACTCACCGTAAAATCCTTCTCTGACATCCATGGACCGACACGGCGGCTCTTATTCACTTAACGTGTGGGTTATGCCCCTGCTTGCAGGAGAAGACCTAGGCAGAATGTGAGATGTTATACATACATTCTAAAAGCCAGAGTTGAACAGCCCCGCCCAGGGGGGCGGTCCCTCCGGACATAACCCACCCCCTGCAGTCAGGGGACCTCAGTTCGTAACAAAGCAGAACAAACTTAAAAAGGGTGGGTGCCGTGTCGGTCCATGGATGTCAGAGAAAAGGATTTTACGGAGAGTACAAAAATCCTATTTTCTCTTATAATCCATGGACCGACACAGCGGCTCTTATTCACTGAACGTGTGGGATGTCCCAAAGCAGTGTCAAGAGGGATGGGGAGCAGTATAAATGGAAAAAACTAAAATCTTCACTCCAAAACAAGGCAGAGCTCCTCAATGGAGGAGGTGCAACTCTAAACAGTGGCCTGCAACACCTTGCGGCCAAAGGAAGCATCCGAAGATGCAGCCACATTAACCTTAAAAAACGTAGAAAGGGTATGAACAGACGACCAGGTCGCCGCCTTGCACACTTGTGCAACCGACGCTTGATGTCGGAAAGCCCAGGAAGCACCAATTGCCCTGGTGGAATGTGCCGTGCCCGGAAAGGGAGGCGGCCGCCCCTTGAGAGCATAGGCTTGAATGACGGTTTGTCTGATCCACCTAGAAATGGTGGCAGACGAAGCCGCTTGTCCCTCTTCGGACCAGAGGCAGTCACAAACAGTGAGTCAGACTTCCGAATAGAAGCAGTAGCAGACAGGTACCCCCGCAAGGCTCGTACCACGTCCAATGTGTGAAGCACAAACTCTCTGGGATACGATGGGTGAGGACACAAGTACGGGAGGACAATGTCCTCATTTAGGTGAAAGGCCGAGACCACCTTTGGCAAAAAAGAAGGACGCGGACGCAACACCGCCCTATCCTTATGGATGACCCAATATGGTTACTTGCAGGACAAAGCCGCCAACTCAGACACTCGTCTAATGGAAGTAATTGCCACTAAAAGGGCCACTTTCTGAAACAAAGTCAAGAGGGGAATATCCCCGATATTCTCAAAAGGAGGTTCCTGGAGAAACGAGAGTACCAATTCAGATCCCACGGGAGGAGAGGAGGCTTGACAGGAGGGAGCACATGGCAAACCCCCTGCACAAAGGTGCTAACCAAGGAATGACCCACTAGTGGTCGCTGAAAGAAGACGGCCAAGGCAGAAATCTGACCCTTAATGGTACTCAAAGCGAGCTTTTGGGCCACTCCATGCTGCAGGAAACGCAGGATTCTAGGAACGGAATACGTCCGAGGACGTCAGTCCAGCTCTTTGCACATGGCGGTGTAAGCTTTCCAGGTACGGGGATAAATCATTCTGGAGGAAGACTTCCATGCCCTTAATATGGTCGAAATGACCGAGCCCGAGAAATCTCGGTCTCTCAACACCTGGCTTTCAACAGCCATGCCGTTAAAGCCAGAGACTGTAAAGCAGGATGAAATATAGGACCTAGGGACAGAAGGTCCTCCCTTATTGGCAACCGCCAGGAAACGTCCGCGACGAGACGTACCAGATCGGCGTACCAGTGACGCCGAGGCCAATCTGGAGTAATGAGGATCACTGGAATTCCCTCGGTCGCCACCCTGCGCAGCAGCGGAGGATAAACGTATATCAGGTGATTATGACCCCATGGGGCCACTAACACATCCAAGGCATCCGCCAAGGATCCCTGGATCTGGCCAGAAACCTCAAAACCTTGCAATTGAGTCGAGAGGCCATCAGGACTACATCCGATGTGCCCCACTGTCAGCAAAGGAGTTGAAATACCTCCGGGTGCAAGGACCACTCTCCCTGGTCCAGCGTCTGGCAACTCAAATAGTCCGCCAGCCAATTGTCTATGCCCGGAATGTAAGCAGCCAACAGAGCCGGCACGCTTCTTTTAGCCAACTTCAGGGTATGGGCGACCTCGGAAGCCGCAGCTGCGCTCTGAGTCCCCCCTTAATGGTTGACATACGCCACCGCCGTGACGTTGTCCGACTGGATCCTAATGGAGCGATCCTGCAATCTCTCAGACCACGAGAAGCACAGTCTGATGGCCCACATTTCCAGAACATTGATCGGAAAAACGGGCTTCGTCCGGAGTCCAAAGCCCTTGGGCTGACAGGACTCCCCAGACTCCACCCCAGCCTGTCAGGCTGGCGTCCGTCGTGAACACCATCTATTGGTCGGGGAGGAACGACTTCCCGGACCGAAGAGCCAGGGACCCCAACCACCATATCAGGGACGCCCTGACCAGGTGACTCACCTGGATCGGAAGATCCAAAGACAACGGGGATCTGTCCCAAGAGAACAAGATCTCCTTTTGCAATGCCCTTGTGTAATTGGGCATACGAAACGGCCTCGAAAAAGGCCACCATGAGTCCCAGGACTATCATGCAAAAACGGATTGACGACCATTTTCGGGATGTCAGCACCTGCACTGCAGACTGAAGTATCAGCAACTTCCCTGGAGGTAGGAATACCTTTGCCTCCAAGGAGTCCAGAATCAGACCTAGATATTCCAGACGCTGAGTCGGGACCAGGACTGACTCCTGAATGTTCAGCCACCCGAAGTCCCTGAGGGTCCGACTGACGATAGTCACACTGTCTAATTCTGAGCCACTTTCTGCTCTTAGAAGAAGTTTGTCCAGATAGCCCATGACAGCGATGCCTCGCCGTCTCAGCAAAGCTAGAACGGGCGCAAGCACCTTGGTGAACACCCTCGGTGCCAAGGCTAGGCCGAAGGAAGAGCTATAAATTGATAGTGGACTTCGCTGATCGCAAGCGCAGAAACTTCTGGTGATTTGCGCAGATCAGAATATGCCAGTAGGCGTCCTTGATGTCCAAGGCTGCCAGAAAATCCCCTCGACGGAGTGTATCGATCACCGTGTGAATGGATTCCATGCAGAACTTTTGCACCTTCACAAAGGCATTCAGGGCCTTGAGGTCCAGGATAGGCCGAACCCCGTCCTTTTTTGGGACGACAAACGGATTTGAGTAGAATCGCTGAAACCTCTCCTGTGACGGAACTGGCACAAATCACTCCGGACCTGATCAAATCCTGAATAGCCCCCATAGGGCTGCCCGACGGGCAGGAAGGAGAGGAAGATTCGAGCGAAGAATCCGTCTGGGACCAGGAACGGAACTCTATCCTGTAACCTGAGGTGATCACCTCGCATACCCACCAGTAGGAGATCCGGGAGGTCCACCGATCCGTGAACCTGCAAAGTCGACCCCCCACCCCAGAGACGGGTGGGGGAAAGACTTCACGCGGAGGCGGGCTTGAGAGCCGGCTTGTTTGGCTTACGCACCCAGGGGCGCATGTGTCCACCAGCCGCACTGCTGTCAGTCTGGGAGGGCCTACCCGTGGACTCTGACTGACGAAAAAAAACTTTTTGCTGGAAAGGAAGGACCCTGCTTACGGCAGGCCTCCTTACCCTAGCTAGACTGAGGAAGATGAGTGCTTTTACTTCCCGTGACATCCTTGATGTCATCCAGCGCAGCACCTAAAAGGCCTTTAATGGTAGATCCGTCAGAAGCTTCTTAGAGGCTAGGTCAGCAGACCAGCATTTCATCCAGATAAGATGACGCAATACCACTCTAACGTGGCGTTGCAACCTAAACCAGGCCCTGCACTTTTTGGTGGGCCTGAGCAATAGTGTCTGGAAGAATAAGCTCCTGTACAGTCTGGTGCAAACTTTTTTGCCCATCCCGTAAGTGTCTGAGACCTACAAGGGTCACCGCTACCACCGGCCGTAGGGCGGACCCCAACAAGGCAAACATGGCTCTGCTTGCTCACCACTTCTGACCTCCTGCCATCGGGGTCCTTAAATGCAGGAGTACCCTCCATCGGGAGAGTGGTGGCCTTGTTCAACCGGGCGACTGGAGGGTCGACCACTGGGGAAGAAGCCCACGTTTTAAGTAGGGCATCTTCAAGGGGTATCTGATAAACAAACGCCGCGGGACCATAAAAGTCTTCTGCTGCTTTTTCCCAGACCTTATCAATGAGCTGGTCAAAGAAAGGTACATATGGAAAAACCTTTTTAGAAGGCCCGGCATTAAAGAACCAAAGGAGACTGTCCGCCTGAGGTTCTGCATCTGCAGCATTCAGCTTGAGAGTGTCCCTCACCGCAGCAATGAGTTCACTAACAAGCGCCCTGTCATTAACTGACTCAGTGTGTGTATATCTAGTATACGTAAGATTCAAACACGTATAATAAAAAAGTGAAAAAATTCAAAAAGTGTGCAACATATAGTGTTCATAAAAATATACATAAAAAATGAAAAAAATTGTCCACACAAAAAAAATGGAAGCGAAGGTGCCAATCCTCCTCACTTTCTTCTTTTAGCAGGTGATAAATGACTCAATCAGGTAATAAAGATGTCTGCTTACCAAATCCAGTGGACCCCCATTACAGGGATCAAACAGGCATAATAGACGTATACTCCGGACATCTGATGTAGGAAATCACGTACTCCTCTAAATCCAATGCTCCGCTGCTGCACCGTGTTCAAACCAAATCCTCTCAGTGTAGGAAACCAATCAGAGGCACCGCTTATAATATGTTGGGGGTAAGAACAAAAAACTTCATGGTGCAGAGTGATTAAAAGGAAAAAAAACCCTTTATTGCATACTAAAGGCTGACAGCCACAGAAGATAAAAAGATATATGGAGAGAGGGCGCACTGACTGCCCACAGTCTCTGACAACAGTTTAAAAAAGCAATCAGCTGTAGCTCACGCCTAACAGCTGGTGCGTGATGATCTTGAATTCCTGAGCTCCACCCGACGCTGCGTTTCTCCCTACAGGGCGTCCACTGGGAAAGGAGGCCCCAAAATTCCACAAAAGGCCCCCAGCGATATGCAGACCAGCATGAGCCCCCCCCCCCCCCCAGGACAGTATGACCCCGAGGCTACAGCGCCAGCAATGGTGACAGAGTGACAATAAACACAGGGGGAGACAGGGAAAATCCCCCACAGAGAAACACACACAGCATTTTGTACTCACCTGCAGGCAGGAGAGACTACTTACCCGTCCCCTGAGGGACCCACTGGTGTGTTACTGACAGACCTATCACAGAGTCGTACTGCGTAGCTGTCGGCCCGGTCCACCGCGAGAGAGACAGTCCGTCAGGTACTGTTCAATCTTGAGAGGACCGCGGGAGCATGAAAGCAACCCGGCCACCCCTGGAGTCATGGGGCATGTCGTGAACTGAGTCTCACGCACACAAGGCGAGGATCAGCACGCTCAATGGTAAGACAGGGAAGACTACGAGGATACTAGTGTACCCAACCTGTTGCCCAGCCGACAGTTGATTGAAGGTCTCAAAACTAAAATAAAATTCCCAAAAGGAATAAAAATTAAAGTAAAATCTTCCAGGAGACTGGCTCCTGAGAGAGCCACGTCTTCTTCTGCGAGGCAGAAAAAAAAACCTCATGTCTGCTGACTGCGGGGGGTGGGTTATGTCCGAGGGACCGCCCCCCTGGGCGGGGCTGTTCAACTCTGGCTTTTAGAATGTATGTATAACATCTCACATTCTGCCTAGGTCTTCTCCTGCAAGCAGGGACATAACCCACACGTTCAGTGAATAAGAGCTGCCGTGTCGGTCCATGGATAAAAGAAACAACCCCACACCATAATCCCCCCTCCACCAAATGAGTTGGACCAGAGTACAAGTCCATAAAGACATGGATGAGCGAGTTTGAGGTGGAGAAACTTGACTGGCTTCCTGACCTCAACCCGATTGAACACGCTTGGTATGAATTAGAGCGGAGACTGCGAGCCAGGCCTTCTTGTCCAACATCAGTGCCTGACCTCACAAATGCGCTTCTGGAAAGATGGACAAACATTCCCCTAGACACTCCTAAACCTTGTGGACAGCTTTCCCAGAAGAGTTGAGCACTTTAATAGCTGGTATGCATGCAAAGGGGGGGCCAACTCAATATTGAACCCTACGGACTAAGACAAAGATGCTATTAAAGTTCATGTGTGTGTAAAGGAAGGTGTCCCAATACTAGACAAAGCGTATATGCAATGCAGGAAATGTTAAGTTGACACCCCAAAACTATTCTCAAAGCGCAGTGCGATAAGACAGAATCAGGTCGCATGGGTGCAAACACCCATGCGATCCAAATCCAGCATGGGAAAAAAAACGTGTGGATTTGGTGCAATTTGAGGCAATCAGATCTCACATGTGTTATGAATAGGAATGAGGTGCAATTCCTTTTAGAATCACATGCGGTGTCCCGCACCGCATAAACAGTATGTGAACCCAGCCTAAGACCCGGTTCACACAGGGGTGGCACGACTTTGGGGCGACTCGGCAAGGCGATTTGAAGACAACTTCAGGAGGTGACTTGCAAAATTACTTCTGTATTGAAGTCAATGCAAGTCACCCCGAGTCGACCCCAAAGTAGTACAAGAACCTTTTTCTAAGTCGGAGCGACTTGAGTCACTCCTATTAGAACGGTTCCATTGAACAGAGCAGAGCGCGACTTGTCAGGCGGCTGAGTCGCCCCTGTGTGAACCGGCTCTAAGTTACTTGCGATTTCTCATATATAAATATCCCAATATGGACCTAGCACTGCATATTGAATGCAATATGAACCTAGCAATTCTCTTTGATAAATGCTGACTAAAATGTAACACCTGTAAAGGCAAAAAATAAAAAAAGAAGATTTTGTTCGGCAAGATCTAAGGAATGCCAACTATTCTCTCCCAAGGCAACAATTCAGTAAATTACAGAACAATTGCTCACGATATCTGGGCTACTCATCACCCCCCAGGACAATGTCACCCTTGCCTGGGTGCTTCATTTTATTTCACAAGAGCCAGCAGAGCACTGCACCCCTGATCAGCACGCTCGCAATTATTCTTTAGGCCGGGTTCACACCTATGCGAATTGAACGCGCGTTTCTCCGCATTCAATTCGCATAGCAGGAGAATGTGACTGCTCTCTACGGAGCCGATTCACGTATCTCCGCAGGGGGTCCAGTGTGCCGGAAAAAAGCGTGCCTTTTAAGGTTCGATTTCAGCCCAAAATCAGAACTGAACCGGTGAACCAGCACGCACCGGACCCCTGCTGTGAGCCGCATGCGGCGTGAACCAGGCCTTAAAGCAGAACTATAGATAAAATGACATTCACCATAAGGCCCCTTTCACACTGGCTGTCTGATCAGGTCCGCCTGTCTGTTTTGCAGACAGACCTGATCAGACCATCCATTTCCCACCCCCCCATTGAGCAGCGATGGGTCAGCTAACCTCAGCTGACCTCCACCGATATCCGGTCCGATCCCGTCCGCCAAATCTGCACAGATGGTGGTCCTATTTACCATCCGTCTGGCGGATCAGGCGGTCCGTTTTCATCCGATCTCCCCATAGAGAAAGGGACTCAGACAGGTCCGTCTCTGTACAGTGAGCAGAGCAGACCCGTTATCCGCCTGCTCAGCGGGGATCAACAGAGCGATCTCTGCTGAGCAAGCGGAGTCCATCAAAATGGATCTGCCCTGTGTGAAAGGGGCCCAAAATAAGCCACTGCGGTGACAGAAAGCTACCGAGGGTACTGCGCATGCACATCTGAATTTTAATGCCAACAATAAAATTATAAAGAATATAAAGAATAAGTGCACTTTCATACAACGGCTGATTTACTAAAACTGGAGTGTGCAAAATCTGCTGCATCTCTCTTGTAAAAAAAAAAAACCATTAGCTTTCAGGTACATTTTTTTTGTGAAAGCTTAAAGTGGTTGTAAACCCACTTTTTAAACAAAGACCTACAGGTAAGCCTAGATTAAGGCTTACCTGTAGGTGCATGAAATATCTCCTTAACCTACACGGTTAAGGAGATACTTGTATGTAAATGCGGCGACGCTGACGTCACCCCATTCACAAATTCGGCTAGGTCGCAACATTCGACGACGTAGCCGAATTCGACAGCTCACGCGCGCATGCGCGGAGTCACGTCTTCGCCGCTCCGGCCAATCACTGCGCCGTGATTGGCTGCAGCGGCGATACCCGGAAGTAACATTCCGGCTATCGCCGCAGCGATGGATGCGGCTAGAGGAGGGACACGGACGACTTCGGGGGCCCCGATCGAAGGTAAGTGGTACATAATGAGCTAGTATGCTAGTCATACTAGCTCATTATAGCTTTGTCTTGCAGGTTAGTAAAAAAAAAAAAAAAAAATGATAAGGGTTTACAACCACTTTAAAGTGTTGCTAAACCCAGGACCCTGCATTCACTATATCTGGCCTCCCACAGTACACAGAAATGCAATTATTTTAGTAAATAGAAACTACTAAATATCTTCTCATCAGTATATAGCAGTCCTGAGACTTCTATCAGTGTCCGACTGAACACTGATTAGAGCTTGGAGGAGTTTTCATTCTCTTCTGACTGTCCTATGAGGCTGCAGGACCCCTGAGCCCTGGACAGTGCCGATTGGCCCTGTGCTGATCACATGCACCCTCTCAAAAACAAAACTGTCTCTAGCAATACACACCAAACTGAGCATGTTCAGAGTGCCTCCTAGGGCTCTGCTATCAGCATATGTTATTGAGGACAGTAAAAAACGGGAGGATCAGAAAAGACCGGAACAGGTTTTTTTTTTTTTTTTTTTTACACACAAAGTGGATTATTAACCCCTTAGGTTCCACAGTGAGTATATCAAGCATGCTTTACTGCATATACAGACTGATTTTACTGCTGGGAGTTTAGTAACACTTTAAAATGAACAAACTGAAGTTAGAAGCCGTTTGGTTACCATGCAGAGCTGTACCATATTTTGCACTTTTCAGTTTTAGTAAATCAACCCCAAAGTGTACTTCATTTTTTGCCGCCAGCCCTTGTACTAAAGGACACACTCCACTCCATGTTTACCGAGATCCGACACCCACAGCTTCTCATGTTTGCTGGCATTCAGCACCACAAGTACTCTCTTCTGGTCACACAGGTGCAGTGGTGCCCCACAGAAGTCCATGGGGCTCATCTTCCTGCATCTCCCAGTAGAGAGATGGAGGTAGTAGAGCCTCACAGAAGTCCATGGGGCTCATCTTCCTGCATCTCCCAGCAGAGAGAGATAGAGGGAGTAGAGCCTCAGACGTCTAAGGAGCTCTGCTGTGCAGCCAGGACAGAGTGAGGACATATCAATTCAATCCTATATGGTGACAGGCAATGACATGATGACAATACCCTGGAACCCCCCCCCCCCCCTGGGAGGGCAGGGGGGGGGGGGGGGGTCCAGGGTATTGCAAAAAAAACAAAAAAAAAACCCTGCAACCCACATCAAGTCAGCCCTGCGGCGTCAACAGGGCACATAGAAAACAATGTATGTGTCCCAGCAGCAAGCCTACATTGATCTGTGCAGATTAACATAAGGCATCACACATTGTGCGTACATTACTCAGCATGAATGCACTTACCATGAAAAAAAAAGCAGAGTTAGTTTCTTACCGGTAACTCTGTTTCCAGTAGTCTTCCAAGGCAGCCCTTGAGAGATGGAGCTCCTCCTCACAATCAGGAAACACATTGCCATTAATCTTTCCTCCCCTTAAGAGGCGGTCCCTCAGGTCCCTGGTCAGTCATCCCCGAGAACCGAAGGCCGGAATCTGAAACGATATAATACACAACACAACCCCACGAGGTTAGACATTTTAGGGTGGGATCGTGCTGCCTTGGAAGACTACTGGAAACAGAGTTACCGGTAAGAAACTAACTCTGCTTTTCCCCCAGTCGTCTTCCAAGTCAGCCCTTGAGAGGATAACCAAGAACTCACCAGATCTAGGGTGGGACAATGGCTTGGAGGACTTTCCTACCAAAAGCCTGATCCTGGCTGGAAATCAGATCCAGTCTGTAATGCTGAACAAAGGTCGAGAATCTTGACCAGGTTGCAGCCCTGCAGATTTGTTCTGGAGTGGCTCCTGCCCTTTCTGCCCATGAGGCTGCTGAAGCCCTTGTTGAATGAGCTTTAAGTTCTTTAGGTGGTGTAGTCTCCATGACCCTATAGCACTCTAGTATGGCTGTCTTGATCCATCTAGCTATTGTCCTTTTGGAGGCTTGTTTACCCTTTAGTTGGCCTGCGTATAAGACAAATAGGGCATCTGATGTTCTAAATTCATTAGTGATTTCTAAATATTGAAGTAGACACCTTCTGACATCAAGAAGACTTAGTTCCTGCTCTTTGCTGTTATTGGGAGAACTGCAAAATGAAGGCAAGACTATATCCTGGGATTTGTGAAAAGTTGACGTCACTTTTGGAGTAAATCCCGGATCTGTTTGAAGGACGATACGATCGTCGTGAATCTTCAAAAAAGGTTCCCTAGCGGATAGAGCCTGTATTTCCCCTATCCTACGTGCCGTTGTGATGGCTACTAGGAAAACTGTTTTAAGAGTCAGTAATCTTAA
This sequence comes from Rana muscosa, assembly GCA_029206835.1. Taxonomy (NCBI): domain Eukaryota; kingdom Metazoa; phylum Chordata; class Amphibia; order Anura; family Ranidae; genus Rana; species Rana muscosa. Next base: position 142,020,450 of record JARGYO010005626.1, read on the forward strand.
AGATGTATCTTGTAGTGGCTCGAAGGGATGTTTAATGATTCCCCTGAGGACCACTGACAAATCCCAAGTGGGACATTTTTGTGTCTTGGGCTTTTTGTATTTTGCCAATGCCCTGCAAAAACGAGAGACCAAAGGGTCCTCTTGTAGTGTCCTTTCTAGATACACCGAGAGCGCTGCAATCTGTACTTTCAGAGTACTGAGCGCTAACCCTTTATCAGCGCCCTGCTGTAAAAATTCAAGGATGGTGGGTGTATCCATTTTTAGTCTTATTTTCAGTGCACCAACTGTTACATTTTCTCCAGGTCTTTCTATAGATGGCTCTGGTGTTTGGTTTCCCAACACTCAGAAGCGTTGTCATCACCTTATCTGAGAGTCCTTTAGATCTCAAGAGGTCCTCCTCAGTAACCAGGCCGCCCATTTGAAACTCTTGTTTTAGGCCTGTCAGGGGTCCCTGACACATCAGGTCTTCCCTGTGAGGTAGAAGCCACGGCTCTGCTGCCGAGAGACTGAGGAGTTGAGAACCAGGCTCTCTTGGGCCAGTATGGTGCGATCAGTATCAGTTTCGTCTGTTCCTGTAGAAACTTCTTTACCACCCGTGGTATCAGATGAACCGGAGGGAAGGCATAGCATAGTTTGAAGTTCCAAGGGTTTTGTAGAGCGTCTATCCCAAGAGGCTGATCTTGTTGGGTTAGCGAGAAGAAATGTTTCACCTGAGCATTCTTCCGAGAGGCAAACAGGTCTATGTTTGGCATTCCCCAGCGGGCTGTAATTTCCCTGAACACCTCCGGGTGTAATACCCATTCCTCTTGGGAGATCTCCTGGCGGCTGAGGAAGTCCGCTACCTGGTTGTCTTCCCCTTTTAGATGGACTGCTCCTAGTGACAGCAGATTCCCTTCTGCCCACCTGCAAATTTGGTTGGAGATGTGGCTTAGGGATGGGCTTCTTGTGCCCCCTTGCTTGTTCACATAAGCCACTGCTGTGGCATTGTCCGAAAGAATCAGAATGTGACAACTTCTGAGTTGGTTTTGGAAAAACTCCATGGCCTTGGCTATCGCCATAAGTTCTCTCCAGTTCGAAGATGCCTTGGCTTCTTCTGGGGACCATCTCCCCTGAGCAGGTTGCCCTGCTAGGTGAGCTCCCCAACCCCAACTGCTTGCGTCTGTGGTCAATTTCTGTGAGGTCGGAAATGACCAAGCCAGACCCCGATTTAGGTTCGTGTGGATCCTCCACCACCACAGCGACCTTTTTACGGATGTCAGGAGTAAAACTGACATGTCCAGATCTTCTCTTTGGTTTTTTAAGAGAAATACTTGAAGTGACCTTAGATGGTATTTTGCCCACTGGACTGCTGGTATCGAAGTCATCAGACCCAGAACCGACATCAGCTCCCTGATAGATATTGGGAGGTTGTTCTGTATTAAACTCACCCTCTTGATGAGGTTTTGGAGGTTTTCGTTTTTCAGCAGGAAAGGCTTTCTTCCTGTCTGCTGTTCTTTCCAAGGCCTCGTCCAGGCCGGAACCAAAAAGCAAATCCCCAGTAAATGGGAGATTGCACAGCCTTGTTTTGGATGCAGCATCACCTGTCCAGGTCTTCATCCAAATCGCACGCCTTGCTGCAACTGCTAGTCCACCTGACCTTGCTGCCAGCTTGACGGATTCTGCGGATGCATCCGCAATATAGCCGACCGCTTTGGAGAGAACTGGAAGTGTATTCAGAATCTCCTCCCTAGGCGTACCATTTTTAATATGGTCTTGCAGCTGTGAGAGCCAAAACTCTAAGTTTCTTGCCACGCAAGTGGTGGCTAGGGCTGGCTTCAGACTAGCGACACTAGTCTCCCAAGCTCTTTTTAGGATAACGTCACACTTTTTATCCATGCCATCTTTTAGGTGTCCCATGTCTTCAAATGCCAATGAAGAATTTTTTGAGACCTTAGAAAGTGGCGCGTCCAATTTGGGATTTTTATTCCAAACCTCTTTTGGATCTTCACTAAAAGGAAATCGCTTTTTGTGACTGGCCGCAAAAAAAGGTTTCCTTTCTGGGTCTGCCCATTCGTTTGTCACGGTATCTGACATTACCGGATGAACTGGGAATACTTTGGATTTTTTCTTCCTCAGACCCTGGTACATCAGGTCATGTTTGGAAGGCAGTTCTTTTTCATGCTCAATTTCCAAAGTTTCGTAAATGGCCCCAAGCAAATCATCCACATCTTCTAGAGATAACTTGTATTTGGGTCCCTTTCTTTCTTCTCTCCCATCTTCCTGCTCTGGATCTGAGCTATCGGTAGCCATAACACTAGCTGTGCTGCTGCCCGCTCGCTCCCCCACCGACTCGTGCGACCCTGTGGCGACTTCTGATCTGGGTGAGGCCATGGGAGAGGAAACTCCAGTAGGGACTGCTGGAGATTTAGCTTCTGCGATAAACTTTTTGAGATCCTTAAAAGGTGTTAGCCATATCATCTCTTACGGATCCAAAAATCTTCGCATAAACTGCATCTGACTGTTTTTCAACCAGTTTGTCAATGCATGTTTTGCATAGCGGCTCTGTGTCTTCCAAGAGCATCTTGGTATTACACTTTGCACACCGCTTTTTGGGAGTGGGCTTTGGCTCTTTAGGTGGTTTCACCTGCCAAAAGATAAACACAGGGGGACCCATGGCGGTGAGAAAAAAAAATACACACTGCACCACACATTACTAAAGTGCACACCCAGTGACATTAGTAACCCCCTGGCCCCAGCTTGCTAGTGCCCCATCACCACCTAGCTGCTGTCCCAATACAAAGGATACAAAGGTCACCCACTGGTGCCTACCTGCATCCTGCTGGTGCTTTTGCCTCCTGGAGCCTGGGCCGATGGAATCTCATCCTCTTCCAGCATCCTGGCTTGCTGTGGCGTTCGGTACTGTCGTCTGCAGCCGCGTCCACGCTACTAGCACCAGCCGACCGTTCGAATTTCCCGCGCCTTTAAGGGGATTGGACCAGCTTCCCCGGCGCACGCCGATTGCGTCATTCCTACCCGGAAATGACGCCCCGCGTCTTCCGGGTCAAGCGGCGTTCAGACGTGGGTACACGCCCCCCCCCTGACGCCGCCAAGGGAACGCAGCAATGGCGCCTTTCTCCTCACCTGGGCACAGAGGAAATTCGAACCCGGGACACCTCCTACACTCAGCCTAAGGAGGGTTGCCCGTGGTCAAGATCCGTCCTCCACGCCAGTGACGCGGCTCCGGTAAGGTCCACTGACCCCCTGCCGCACAGGGACTCCATACAGTCAGCCCTGCTGACATACACTGCTGCACCCGCAGACACCTGTCCCGGTCAGCCCATGAGAGATGGAGCGAGCCCCCCCTCAGGTCCTTTTTGGCAACATGTCTCCTCCGGACGGAGGAAACACTAAGACTGACCAGGGACCTGAGGGACCGCCTCTTAAGGGGAGGAAAGATTAATGGCAATGTGTTTCCTGATTGCGAGGAGGAGCTCCATCTCTCAAGGGCTGACTTGGAAGACGACTGGGGGAAAAGATGATGCTAGGCCCACTTAAAAAAGGAAAATAGGGTAAATGTTGGCTTTCTGCAAGAGCGTTTGCTGGCCAACATAAAAGTTTACCTGTTGGTCTCACCTGTTCCCTCTTCAGCGCTTATTGATCCACACGATCAATAAAAAAAATATCAATATCACAAATCAAACCCCAGGTCGTTCCTTTTACAAAGGAACCCACAGAAACCATCTAAACAGGAAATCTCACAATGAGCAAACTGGATTTATAATAACAAAAAAGAACATATACTTGCATCTTCTCTTGCAATCTAGTGTGATTGCTTTTGTGCCAGAATTGAACAAAAAAAAAAAGGGAAGATAAAAGCTTGATCAGCCGCAGCAATATTAATTCCTTCATGCAGTAGCATTAAGCATCTCTCTGGCTAGGGGAATGGAGAGCCCAACGATAAGAGTGTCTGGAGTGAAAGCATGAAATTCCATTAGCCGAGAGAAATTAATGGCTCCAGAAGGGAGCCGGCGGAGCGATGACGAGGAACTGGAAAACGCAGAAACTTTGGGTGCACGTGTGTAGCCTAAATAACTTTAGTGTCTGAGAAGCGGAGAGCAAAAAATGACACTGAAATCTCGGCATCATGGGCCGCTGCCTGGACCTCACAGAACATATGTCACCGCCGGCACAGGATGGATCGGAATGAAAGGGATTGTTTTTTTTTTTTTAATACATAATAGGAAAGGGTTTAAACCTCCAAGTTTTTTGGTATCTGTCCATTGCAGGAGTTACCCTCACCTCTTACAATTTTAGGATTTACCCTCCATTTCGGTCTCTGTGGTCACAAAGACAAAGAGGGCAGAATTTTCCCATCAATCAAAAGTAGGCAGAGTTCCCTTGCTTCCCTGCTCCAATACTTAAAGCGGTAGCAAAGTCCGCTTTTTTATTTATACCTACAGATATACTTATAATAAAGCTTATAGAGAAAGGGAGTCACCGCTCAAGAGGTAGAAGGTGTAACTGATGAACCTCTTCACTGGAGCCAAGGCCGCGGGTGCAGGCAATGCATGTAACAATGCAAAAATTAAAAAGGTAAAAAGGTCTGAACAGCCGCACTCCAAAATGTATTATTTTATTGTAAAAATAAAATCACAGCATACATGCCACAGCAAACCAGATACAAACTGACGCGTTTCACACTAAAACTTAGTGCTTAATCAAAGCCGACAATAAAGATTTTTTTTTGGAGTGGGCTGTCCAGACCTTTTCCCTTCATTATAATAAAGCTTACTTGAAAGTATAGTAAAACCTTGGATTGCGAGTTACGTGGTTTACGAGCGTTTCGCAATACGAGCTGTTTTTTTCCATTCAGACTGGATTTGCCAGCATCGTCTCGCAAGACAAGCAGAATTCAAGCCTCTGGGGTGTGCAGTACCGCATGTGGCCAGAGGTAGGGGGGGCACTGGGAGAAACTTAGTTCCCGAGCGTCTCCATCACCCACCCCCATCTGGCCACATGCGGTACTGCAAACACCAGCAGTGACACTGGAACAAAATTATCTGAGTTTCCATTGATTCCTATGGGGAAATTCGCTTTGATATACGAGTGCTTTGGGTTACAAGCATGCTTCTGGAACTAATATGCTTTTAATCCAAGGTACTACTGTACAGTAAAAACCTCCAAGACGTGCACAGTTTAGGAGATATTTACTTTAGTAGCAGCCGGTGACGTCCCCAGTGAAAGCGCTCTGCTCGCCTAACAGATTGCATCTCATCCGAGTGCAGTGCCACAGCTGTGACGTCATTGCGACTCGGCCAAATAGCCTGGAGACCGCAAGAACCTTCAAGGAAGACCGGGTGAAGATGGAAGACACGCTGACTGCGGTGAAAGCGCACTGCTGGAGGGCTTTGTTTTAACGCAAGTCTGTCATATTGTGCTAGTATGCAATGCATTCTAGCAGATGACATAATCCTGTAATGTCCTGCAATATCCAGTTTACTACAAAAAAAACAAAAAACAACAACACTTAAAATATATTTTAAGGGACCCCATAGCCTGCAGTAGCTTGTGGTGTGGGCACAGATGTATAGCATTCATTGGCTTTGGCTGAAAAGTCAGATAACAGTGGCCTCCCAGAGCAACAGTGATCTCAGCTTGCTTTCGGGTCCTGCACCAAACTGCTGCCTTGCTGCACTTTAAACAGTCATCAGCCGCTCAGCACGGGTGCCGTTTAGTAAATGCTTTGCACTTTCTGAATGAATGCAAAGCATTCTGATTGGACGAGGTGGAGACCGACATCACCACCCCAACTCTCCACCTCAATCAGAGGAAGCTTTGTAGTCATACGCAGAATAAAAAGCTTCCTGTGAATGGCAGAGCAGCACTCAGCCCAACTCAATTTGTTCTCCTCCCACCACTAGGACACAGCACTGTATATAGCCGAGGCCACACACAATTTATAAAGCACACAGCCACTGCAATGGATAATGAAGGAAATGGTTATGGTTTGTTTGAACCAGCTCGGTCCAAACAAGACATTTAGCCCTTGTTCACATTGGTGAAATTTGACATGTCAAATCGCATGTCAAATCAGCGGCATTTGCTAGCAATGGCACCGTCCAAATCGGTGCGACGCTGCATCTGCGGCACTGCACCAATTTAAAAAAGTAGTTTCAGTACTACTTTTTGCAACTTCGGCCTGCAAATTACATTGACAACTGTGCAAAAACTGCACAGATGTTTCTGAAATCGAGGCCGAAATCGGGAACGACAAGCGGGAGTGAAATTGTGAGAGTTCAGCTCAACTCACACGGCTTCATTCCCGCAGCCCAGGTGAATCTGGGCTTAAAGTTCAAGTGTTACTAAACCCACAACAGTAAAATCAGTCTGTATATGCAGTAAAGCATGCTTGTTATACTCACTGTGGAACCTAAGGGGGTTAATCCTCTGCATTGTGTAAAAATGCCATTTGATCTTGTTTTCTCCGATTCTCCCCTTCTTCCATTGTCCCCAATCCATCTGATAGAACATAGCCCTATGAGGCACTCTGCACATGCTCAGTTTGGAGTGTATTGCTAGAGTTTTTTTTTTTCTTGGGAGGGTGCATGTGATCAGCACAGGGCCAATCAGCACTGTCCAGACAGTGGGTCAGGGGTCCTACAGCCTGACAGGACATTTACAGGAGAATGAAAACTACTCCTACAAGCTTTAACCAGCCAGTGTAGAATTCACAAGACTGCTATATACTGATGAGAAAAGGTATTTAGCAGTTTATTTTTACTAAAACTATTGCATTTTCATACAAAAACAGTCACTTTCAGCGCTAATGGGTCTTCCAAGGTGTGATGCAACAGATAGATAAAATGGTGGTGTAAAAAGTATATATGGTATCCCAAAGCTAGGTGGATGCTGCCTTCCTCAGATGGGGTAATCAGAAAGGAACTACAAGAAAAACAGAAATGGAAGGCACGCACACCTAGTGCATTACCAGAGATCATTTAATAATAAATTTTTTGGGGGATAAAAGTGGGTACTCGCAAAATGCAACTGACAAAAGGCCATAAACAGAGCATGGACATGCACAGAACACGGGGTACAGCTAACACATTATGGGGGCACACCCCCTTCCTCAGAGCTAGGCTGGAGAGCTGTAGCCTAGCTCTGAGGAACAGGGTTTGCCTCCGAAATGCGTTAGCTGTACCCCGTGTTCTGTGTATGTCCATGCACTGTGTTTATGGCCTTTTGTCAGTTGCATTTTGCGAGTACCCACTTTTATACTAAAAATGTTTTTATTATTAAATTATCACTGGTAATGCACTAGGTGTGCGTGCCTTCCATTTCTGTTTTTCTTGTATTGCATTTTCATGTTCTGTATAATGTGGGAGACCAAATATAGTGAATGCTGGCTCCTGGGTTTAGTAACTCTTTAAATGCTGACACTTAAAATATCATGTCCATGCATGCCCTGATTTCATCATCTAAAACAAGTAAAGCAAAATAGTTTGGGGTATCCGAGGGTTAAATTGACAAGTACGATTGCTCCGACTCCCATGCAGACAGGAACACAGTGAAATAAAGACCGGGACAGAGCTAGCAGATATTTTATTTCTGACTGTCAAGCCAGTAGCTGTAATTCTTATAAAAGGCTTTGCTATTACCCATCAAACACACTCAAGGACAGCGGCAAACAGTTTTTACAGTCTGGAAGCTACCAGGCCATCAATCACTTTTTACACCACTTTGGTAAGTGGGGAACTTAACCAGGGATGAAGTCTTTCAGAGGTCTATGCTATCATAACCTGCAGTATTAATCTCTTCCAGAACATGAACAGGAAGCCTGCCTTTCTCGGATCTAAAGCCATGCAGAGACAAAATTATGATTTAGCTAGACAATGCAGAACATTCCTGGTGCAACCTCATTCTATTTGTATCCAAATAAAATCTGATGTTCTAACAAGGAAACGGGCTATGTGGTTACTTAATTCTTCAGAAAATGAAAAAAATCATACGACTAATGATATTTAGGAACAACTGGCACTCTTAAAGCTCAACTCAAAAATAGGATTTTTTGTACTCACCGTAAAATCCTTTTCTCTGACATCCATGGACTGACACGGTGTCTCTTTACACTTTACACGTGGGTTATGTCCCTGCTTGCAGGAGAAGACCTAGGCAGAATGTGAGATGTTATACATACATTCTAAAAGCCAGAGCTGAACAGCCCCACCCAGGGGGCGGTCCCTCTGGGCATAACCCTCCCACTACAGTCAGCAGACTTCAGTTCGTAACAAAGCAGTACAAACTTAAAAAGGAAGGGTGGGTGCCGTGTCAGTCCATGGATGTCAGAGAAAAGGATTTTACGGTGAGTACAAAAAATCCTATTTTCTCTTATCATCCATGGACTGACACGGTGTCTCTTTACACTTTACACGTGGGATGTCCCAAAGCAGTGTCAAGAGGGATGGGAGCAGTATAAATGGAAAAACCAAAAACTTTCACTCCAAGAAGGCAGATCTCCTCAACGGAGGAGTCGCAACTTTAAACAGCGGCCTGCAGCACCCTGCGGCCGAAGGAAGCATCCGAAGATGCAGCCACATCAACCTTATAAAAACTTAAAAGGTATGAACAGACGACCAGGTCGCCGCCTTGTACACTTGTGCAACCGACGCTTGATGTCGGAAAACCCAGGAAGCACCAATTGCCCTGGTGGAATGCGCCGTAACCGGAAAGGGAGGCGCCCGCCCTTTGAGAGCATAGGCTTGAATGACGGTTTGTCTGATTCCCCTAAAAATGATGGCAGACGAAACCGCTTGGCCCTGTTATGTACCAGGGACAGTCACAAACAGTGATTCGGACTTCCGAATAGAAGCAGTAGCAGACAGGTACACCCGTAAGGCTCGTACCACATCCAATATGTGCAGCGCAAACTCTCTGGGATGCGATGGGTGAGGACACAAGGACGGGAGGACAATGTCCTCATGTAGGTGAAAGGTAGACACCACCTTTGGCAAAAGGGAAGGTCGCGGATGCAACACCGCCTTATCCTTATGGATGACTAAATATGGCGACTTGCAGGACAAAGCCGCCAACTCAGACACTCGTCAAACAGAAGTGATTGCCACTAAAAGGCCACCTTCTGAGACAAGACAAGAGAGGAATATCCCGGATATTCCCAAAAAGGAGGTTCCTGGAGGACCTAGAGCACCAAATTCAGATCCCACGGTGGGAGAGAAGGCTTGACAGGAGGGAGCACATGGCGAACCCCCAACCCAAGGTGCTAACCAAGAAATGACCCGCTAGAGGTCGCTGAAAGAAGACGGCCAAGGCCGAAATCTGATCCTTGATGGTACTCAAAGCAAGCTTTTGGGTCACTCCACACTGCAGAGGACGCAGGATTCAGGGGACGGAATACGTCCGAGGACGCCAGTCCAGCGCTTTGCATATGGCGATATAAACTTTCCAGGCACGGTGATAGATCTGCCTGGAGGAAGACTTCCGTGTCCTTAACATGGTCAAAATGACAGAGTCCGAGAGACCTCGGTCCCTCAACACCTGGCTTTTAACAGCTCTGCCGTTAAAGCCAGAGACTGTAAGCCGGATGAAACATAGGACCTTGAGACTGAAGGTCCTCCCTCATCGGCAACCGCCAGGGAACCCCTGCAACGAGACGTACCAGATCAGCGTACCAGTGACGCTGAGGCCAATCCGGAACAATTAGGATCACCGGAGTTTATATCAGGCGATAAGGACCCTATGGGGCCACCAACGCATCCGAGTCATCGCCCAAGGATCCCTGGATCTGGCCACAACCTCGACCCTTGCGACTGAGTTGAGAGGCCATCAGATCCACATCCGACGTGCCCCCCCGTCGGCAAAGGAGTTGAAATATGCAAGGACCACTCTTCCTGGTCCGGCGTCTGGCGACTCAGATAGTCCGCCCCTACAGAGCCGGCACGTTTCTTCCGGCCCACTTCAGGATACGGATTACCTCGGAAGCCGCAGCTGAGCTCCGAGTTCCCCCTTGATGGTTTACATACGCCACCGCCGTGGCGGTGTCTGACTGGCTCCTGATGGAGTGACCCCGTACTCTCTCCGACCTGAGGAGAGACACAGTCTGATGGCCCGCATTTCCAGAACAGTGATTGGTAAACGGGCTCGTCCGGAGTCCAAGGCCTTGAGCCGACAGGACTCCCCAGACTCCACCCCAGCCCGTCAGGCTGGCGTCCGTCGTGAGTACCGTCCATTGGATGGGAGGGGAACGACTTTCCGGACCGAAGAGCCGAGGGTCTCAACCACCATGTCAGGGACGCCCTGACCAGGTGAATCACCTGGATCCGAAGATCCAAGGACAACGGGGATTTGTCCCAGGTGGACAAGATCTCCTTCTGCAATGCCCTGGTGTGTGATTGGGCATACGGAATGGCCGCGAAGGAGGCCACCAGGAGTCCCGGGACTCTCATGCAAACAACGGATTGACAACCATGTTCGGGATGTCAGCACCCGCACCGCAGACTGAAGTGTCAGTAACTTCTCCAGAGATAGGATACCTTTGCCTCCAAGGAGTCCAGACCAGAACTAGAGACTCCAGACACTGAGTCGGGACCAGGACTGACTCCTGAATGTTCAGGAACCACCCGAAGTCCCTGAGGGTCTAATTGACGATAGTCACCTTTCCTCTAAGTCTGAGCCACTTTCTGCTCATAGCAGAAGACCGTCCAGATAGCCCACGACAGCAATACCTCGCTGTAACAGAAGGCTAGAACCGGAGCAAGCACCTTGGTGAACACCCTTGGTGCCGAGGCAAGGCCGAAAGGAAGAGCCACAATCGAGAGTGGACTTCGCTGATCGCAAGGCGCAGAAACTTCTGGTGACTTGCGCAGATTGCAAGTAGGCGTCCTTGAAGTCCAAGGACGCCAGAAGAAAATCCCTTTGGTGGAGTGTAGCGATCACCGTGCGAATGGATCCCATGTGGAATTTCTGCACCTTCTCGAAGGCATTCAGGGCCTTGAGGTTCAGGATAGGTCGAACCACGTCCTATTTTTGGGACGACAAACAGATTCGAGCAGAATCCCTGAAAACTCTCCTGTGACGGAACCGGCACAATCACTCCGGACCTGATCAAATCCTGTACAGCCCCCAAGAGGGCTGCCCGACAGGTAGGAAGGAGAGGAAGATTCAAGGGAAAGAATCTGTGTGGGGGCCAGGATCGGAATACTATCCTATAACCTGAGGTGACCACCTCGCACACCCACCAGTCGGAGATTCGGGAGGTCCACCGATCCGTGAACCTGCAAAGTCGTCCCCCCACCCCAGAGTCGGGCGGAGGCAAGACTTCACACGGAGGCGGGCTTGGGAGCCGCTTGTTTGGCTTACGCACCCAGGGGCACTTGTGCCCACCAGCCGCACTGCCGTCAGTCTGAGAGGGCCTACCTGTGGACTCTGACTGACGAAAAAAACCTGTTTTGCTGGAAAGGAAGGCCCCTGTTTGCGGCGGGCCTCCTCACCCTTGCTAGTCTAAGGAAGAAGAGTGCGTTTACCTCCCGTGACATCCATGACGATGTCATCCAGAGCAGCACCGAAAGGTCTACCGCCTTTAAAATAGTAGATCCGTCAGGAGCTTCCTAAGGCTAGGTCAGCAGACCAGCATTTCAACCAGATAAGACGCAATACCACCGCCGAGACAGAGGCCCTGGATATTAAAGGGGCTGCGTTCAGCGTGGCGTCGCACACAGAAACCAGGCCCTGAACCAGTTGGTGGGCCAGAGCAACTGTGTCTGGAGGAAGATTATGCTCCTTTACAGCTAGGTGCAACATTTTTGCCCAACCTGTAAGTGTTTTAGACACAAGGGTCGCCGCTACCACAGGTCGTAGGGCGGATCCCAACAAGGCAAACATGGTTCTGCTCACCACTTCTGACCTCCTGTCAGTGGGGTCCTCAAATGCAGGAGTCCCCTCCATCGGGAGAGTGATGGTCTTGTTCAACCGGGCGACTGGAGGGTCGACCACTGGGGGAGAAGCCCACTTTTTAAGTAGGGCATCTTCAAGGGGCATCTGATAGACAAACGCAGCGGGACCATAAAAAAATTCTTCTGCGGCTTTTCCCAGACCTTATCAATGAGCTGGTCAAAGAAAGTACAATGGAAAAAACCCCTTTAGAAGGCCTGGCCTTAAAAGAACCAAAGGAGACAGTATCCGCCTGAGGTTCTGCATCCGCAGCATTTTAGCTTGTGAGTGTCCCTCACCGCAGTCATGAGCACACTAACAAGCGCCCTGTCATTTACTGACTCAGAACTGGAGTTTCCCTCATAAGGAATGTCCTGTTCAAAACCATCCATACATTCAGAACTAGGGTCCTGAGCGATAGTGGCTAGGCCCATATCTGAATCAGCGCACTGCCCTCGAGTAGATAAAGTGGGGAGAGGGCGCCTTTTTGCACCTTGCGCTTGCACACAGCTCCCATCCTGGTCAGAAATTGATTCCAGGGCTGCCCACAACAGGTCCATAGGGACCGCAGTGCTGAAGCACTGCCTGTTGCCACTGACATTTTTAGGGGAAGCTGGTGACACAGACTCCATATTGTCCCTCTCTGAGACTCTCTCAGATAAAAAGTCCACCCACAGGCTGTGCTGACTGAGGAGGGGGCGCCCAGGGGACTCACCAAACCGGACCAGGGACTGCTTAGTTCCGCTGTCTGTACCGCGCTGTGTCAGCGCTGGTAAGCTGTGAGAAGACTGTGAGGAGATCCGCGCTGCTATAGCAGCGCTAGAGGCCAATCTAGTGCTGAAAAGCGCGCGGGCTACAAGAAAATGGCCGCCGCACTTCACTGAGGCGATCCGCAGCAAGATGGCCGCCATGACGCAGTTAAAATGAAACAGCACACACGCACAGCGCCACTCGGCGCTCAGGCCCCAAAAAAAAAAAACCACACAAAAAAGCCCCAAGGCATACATTGCAGACCAGCATGAGCCCCCCCAAGAACAGTGTGACCCCCAAGCACCCCACACAGTCAGCGCCAGTAATGGTGACAGAGAGTGACAATAAAATACAGGGGGAGACAGGGAAAATCCCCCACAGAGAAACACACAGCCTTTTGTACTCACCTGCAGGCAGGAGAGACTACTTACCCGTCCCCTGAGGGACACACTGGTGTTTCTGACAGGACTATCACAGTGCAGTACTGAGTAGCTGTCGGCCCGGTCCACCGCGAAAGATACAGTCAGGAGCTGTTCAGTCTTGAGAGGACCGTGGGAGCATGAAAGCAAACCCGGCCACCCCTGGAGTCATGGGGCCTGTCGTGAACTGAGTCTCACGCACAGAAGGCGAGGATCAGCACGCTCGATGGTCGGACAGGGAAGACTACGAGGATATCTTGTACCCAACCTGTTGCCCAGCCGACAGTTGATAGAAGATTCTCAAAAATAAAATAAAAAAGAATTCCAAAAAGGAATAAAATAGGTCAGGAGACTGGCTCCTGAGGGAGCCACGTCTCCTTCTGCTAGGCAGAAAAAAACTGAAGTCTGCTGACTGAAGTGGGAGGGTTATGCCCGGAGGGACCGCCCCCTGGGTGGGGCTGTTCAGCTCTGGCTTTTAGAATGTATGTATAACATCTCACATTCTGCCTAGGTCTTCTCCTGCAAGCAGGGACATAACCCACGTGTAAAGAGACACCGTGTCAGTCCATGGATGATAAGAGAAATTACATTTAACAACACACACACACACACACACACACACAGTCATTGCTCTTGTTGTGAAAAGGTTTCCCAGATCACAAAGCCCAGCGCTAGGCCTACACTGGAGCCACCATAGCTGGAGTATACTGCATATGTAGACATATGTTTCTCCCCAATCTCAGCCAAAAGACTTAACTAAGGTCAGGTTGAAACATTTGGGCTTAAAGTGATATTAAAGGGGAGTTCCAGCCTTTTTTTTTTTTTTATGTTTATTAAGGCCTCATGCCCACGGGCGTTTTTTCAGCCGCGTTTTTGAGCGTTTTTTACAGCTTAAAAACGCCTGTCCATGTTAGTCTATAGCTTCATGCCCACCTAGGCGTTTTTGAGCTGTAAAGAGCATAGGCGTTTGTAAGCTGTAAAAAAAACCCAGGGCCAGTGCGTTCCTCAGCGTCAGAACTAGGCAGGAAAAAACGCGAGCGTCAAAAAACGCGCAAAAACGCGCACTAACGCGCAAAAAACGCGCACTAACGCGCGGTCGCGTTTTTAGCTCCGACTTTTTTTTTTTTTTCAAAAAAAAAAAAAAAATATTTACAACAACATGGACAGGCGTTTTTAAGCTGTAAAAAACGCTCAAAAACGCAGCTGTAAAAACGCCAGTGGGCATGAGGCCTTAAAGTCAGCAGCTACAAGAAGTGTAGCTGCTGACTTTAAATAAACATACACTTACCTGTTCCACTGTCCAGCGACGCCCAGAGCTCCGCTCCTCTCCCCCCCCCTTCTCCGCCAGCGCCTCCATTCATAGTGTGGGCACCCGGCCGTGACAGCTTTCGGCTTCACGGCTGGGCACTCACTGCGCATGCGCAAACGACGCAGCGCTCTCCGAGTGGACAGGCGATCGCCTGGGACCTGTCACGTCCCAGGTGATCGCCTACAGGGAGGGGCCGCCAAAAGGCGATATGACAAATTGCCTAGGCGACACCAGGGCGGAAGGAGGAAGTGGGATAGGAAGTCCCACTCCTACTAAAGCCCCCACTCCCCCCCCCCAAAAAAAAATCACATGCCAAATAAGGGGGCGAGGAGTGGATTAAGCGGAAGTTCCAAATTTAGGTGGAACTCCGCTTTAAGTCTTTTTTTGTTTAAAAATAAAATGTGTTAGAGTCAACTGCTCTGTGCAGTGGTTTTGCATAGAGCAGCCCAGATCCTAGTCTTCTCGGGTCCCTCGTCGCGCTTCTGGCCCCTCCCTCCTGCCAAATCTATGGAGAACTCGAGCCAAGCAGCTGCTCTGTGCATCTATTCAGAGCCGTGGCTCAGCCCCATCTCCCCTCATTGGCTTACCGAGTTTGATTGACAGCAGCGGGATCCAATGGCCAATGGAGGAGAGTGTCTCGGATAGCCGAGGCTTTTGTGCAACATTGCTGAATCGAGACGGGGCTCAGGTAAGTATTAGGGGGGCTGGGGGGGGGGAGCATAGAATGCATCAAGATAAAAAAAAACTTCTGCTTTTAGAACCACTTTAAACATTTGGGCAATCTGGGAAACATTTTCCACCATGTGGAAGCATTTTTTTTTTTATGGCATGTCTGAGTACATGCTTTCAGGCTCCATGCACACTAGCATTTATCAGCTAAAAAAAAAAAAAAAAACCACACGGGAAAAAAATGATGAATGGAAAACGCTGATAAATCGGATTTGTGCCGGCTTGTAGTAGCGTTTTTACAGTACATGAAGAAAAAAAAGCCAAGTGACTGCTCACGGTGTGTTCCTCCACCCGTGGTACAGTCAGTAGAGAAACCATTTCTACAGTCTGTACTGTAAAGAAAGCTCTGCAAGGACAAAAGTTTACAAGGTTCCAAAAACAGAGTTTTAGTTATGCACTTTACAAACAGCATATGGGGGGGGGGGGGGGCAATTAAAACTAGACTGCTGATGAACTGCCACCAATAAACAGCTGGGGAAATGTCTCACACTGTGGTATCTGCACTGTAACCAGCAGCTGGTGTCACATCCCCCTTTCTGCAGGAATTACAATCGTCTCATCTAAGTGAAGATGCAGTTTAGCATAACACTTTCACAGGGTGACCGGCAAAGCATATCCATTACAGCTCATTTCCATAGAAACCCAAGCAGCCCGGCACCTTCCTAATATTGCCGATGTAGGGAAGGGAGGGGAAAAAAATGAATTCTATGCGGAATCGCCAGGACACCAATTGTTTCAGCAGCAGGGCATTCAATGTCATTACTAGGCTGTCAGGAGGCAATCATGTGGCTCTGGGGAGATTAAGACATAGTAAGAGATCTGAAAGTACCAGGAAAGAAACATTCCCTAATAGTTTCTAAGATTTGCTGTGAACTGGCTTTAAAGGGAAAGTAGAATAAATATTTAGTCAGTGCATCCTAAGTGCTAATCCTAGTGCATATTAAAGATCACCACTTTTTTTCATTGTAAAAAAACAGAATGTTTTTGTTAACCACTAGAGGGAGCCCTCTCAGTGGTGTAGTGCAATTACTCATTTACTAAAGCTGGACTTGTGTAAAATAAATAAAAAAAAGTGTGGGGGGGGCCTCTACACTACAAGGGCTAAATTATGGTTCAGTGTAGAGGAATGAACTGTAATACTTGCCATATTCCTTCTTCTGAGCAGGGGCCGATCTGCCATTAGGCAAACAAGGCGCTTGCCTTGGGCGGCATTTTTCAGGGGGGCGGCACCACCCCCAGACGACTGTGCTATAGCCGATTGACAGCTACAGTGCAGTCGCCCAGTTCTGGAAGGGTGTCCATTAACACCCTCCGAGTACCGTGCCCCTGCTCGATTGGCGATTGCCGTGTCCTTCAGACACAGCTGATCGGGGTAAAGAGCCAATCACATGAGATCTTTACCATGTGATCAGTTGTGTCAAATCAAATGTGAAACTTAAAGCGGAGTCCCACCCACATTTTTAACTTTGAACCATTCAGCAGTAAAGAGTGCATTTATTGCAATTTGGACTATAAGTTTTATTTTATTTTTTAAAAACACTTGCTGTATTTCTTCATAGTATTCCTACTTCCTCCTCCTCGGCCACTCGCGTCATTTCCGGCTTTGGCTAATATATATATTAGGGCTGCAACTAACGATTATTTTCATAATCGATTAGTTGCCCAATTATTGTTTAGATTAAGCGATTAATCGGTTAATAACCATAAAAGGGAAAAAAAAAAAAAGGAATTTTGCTGCGATTTGCATTTTTACATTTTTTTGGGCCAATTTGTTGTTGGGCAGATTAAAAAAACAAATTGACGCAAAAACGCATTACATACTTTTCTGCAGCTTCTCTATTGAAGTATATTGAACAAAAAATAAATTAAAAAAATAGCACCGTTTTGCGTTAAAAAAAAAAGTCTTTGCCCTTTCCAAATACGCAGCAGTTGAAAAAAATCTCGGATGTTAACGTGTCCCATAGGAAACCGTGTAAATGAACTGTAGTGTGTTTCTGCAAAAAGCACAGAGGTGTGACCCAGGCCTGAGATGTTTAGTAACATAATGGGGTTAAAGAAACTAAAATTAGTACAAAAAGAGCAAATAATCGCTGTAAGGGGTTAATTTTTTACTGTGGGACAGTGAAAGTAATATTTACAGTAGAGATTTGCTCTTTTTGTACTATTTTTTGTTTTTTTAACCCCATTATGTTAGTTGGCCGATTAATCGATTATGAAAATGGTAATCGATAAATTTCATAATCGATTAGTTGTTTCAGACACACACACACACACTGTATTTCACTATATAAGCTGAGTTTACTGTTAAAAAAATAACTGAAAAGCAAGACTCCGGTGGGTGTATAAAGATGTCTGCTTGCCGACTTCTAACTCTAGGCTTACTGCAAACGAGTGCGGGTGTACCAAGATGGCCGCAACGTCACTTCGGTTGCATATTCTGATAGGTAGTGGCTTAAAGTGGTTGTAAACCCACTTTATAAACAGACACCTACAGGTAAGCCTAGATTAAGGCTTACCTGTAGGTGCATGAAATATCTCCTTAACCTACACGGTTAAGGAGATACTTGTATGTAAATGCGGCGACGCTGACGTCACCCCATTCACAAATTCGGCTAGGTCGCAACATTTGACGACGTAGCCGATTTTGACGGATCACGCGTGCATGTGCGGAGTCACGTCTTCGCCGCTCCGGCCAATCACTGCGCCGGAGCGGCGCTGTGATTGGCTGCAGCGGCGATACCCGGAAGTAACATTACGGCCATCGCCGCAGCGATGGATGCGGCTAGAGGAGGGACACGGACGACTTCGGGGGCCCCCGATCTAAGGTAAATGGTACATAATGAGCTAGTATGCTAGTCATACTAGCTCATTATAGCTTTGTCTTGCAGGTTAGATAAAAAAAAAAAAAAAAAATCATCGACAGGGTTTACAACCACTTTAGCACCGGCGATGCCTGTTGTCTTCTGGGATTGATGACATATATTCCAGGAGACATTGCAAAGCCGGAAATGACACACGTGGCCGAGGAGGAGGAAGTAGTTATACTATGAAGAAATACAGGAACTTTTTTTTTTATTATTTTTTTTTTACTTTATATGCCAAATTGCACTTTTTACTGCCGAATGGTGAAACGTTAAAAATGTGAGTGGAACTCCGCTTTAAGTTTCACATTTGTTTGTACTATCCCTTAATTTGAACCAAACAGGAGTTCACAGATAGCTAAAAGATATCATCACGAGCAACCACCGATACATCACAGAGCCAGACCATCACAGCAATATAAAGTTCCACTTCAATTTGCAGCATACAGAATAAGATTTGAGTGATTATGTTGTAATGTCTCTTCCTTCCTCCGCAAGCTTTTCAAGCTCCAGTCCTAAATAAAATTTGGTGGCTTCACCCTGTAATCAATAACTAGAGAAGCTCGAATGGAAAGAAAAAAATGCTTACGCAGACAATCTCTCCTGGGCCTCGTGGAGGGCTGATAAGGGATAATAATACCAGGTGCATGGAACATTAATGAAATAAATGGAAAAGCGAGACAGCCTAAACTCCCAAAGCTGGGAAATTATCCTGACCTTTATCTACTAACACTCAGCAGGCACTCTGCGAGGAGCTGCAGTTCAGTAAATGTCAGGCACACTACATAAGAAACTGCATCTAAGATCTGCTGGTCAGCATGTAGCTAAACGGCTACCGCCAGAGAAGCCCGTTACAGATCATTTGCACGTCATTTACATAATCTTTGCTGTGCTGCAGGAGTGATGTACAGTCTGAGCCCAGGCATCATATTCCATTACCCAAGAATCAATTAACTTCAACTACTAGTTACCTTCCAAATCCTGTGTATAAGCTGTATCCTCTGGCATCAGAGCCATTAGAATCTGAGGTACGCTAGAATACTCATTACATTTCTAACATAGCTCTAGGACCGAACCGACACAGGCGACACAGGCGACACAGGCGACACAGGCGACACAGGCGACACAGGCGACACAGGCGACACAGGCTTTTGTTTTTTTACCTTCATGCATGCTATTCATAAAAAGGTAAATGCCACCCAATACTTACTTAGGCACACCTGAGACCTGAATCACGGCGTAATTGCCGCAATCCATAATCCTGAGACGCTTGTGCAATGCCATTACTTCTTAATTGCACCCCAATCACCCACGATTCAAGACGCTGAGGTGTGAACAGAGCCTTAGGCTCACCTTGATCCAGGAATGTTCACGAGAGCAGCGACACTTCCGGGTCTCTTTCTCATTGCCTGAGACAGCAAGGGTAGCCATTGGCTCCCACTACTGTTAGTGAGCCAATGAGGAGAGAGCATGGGCGGGGCCGAGACACGCTGCATGTTTGATTGGACACAAGCTGCTTGCTATGGGGGCTGCTCTGTGCAAAACCATTACACTTAGCAGGTAACTGACATGTTTGTTATTTAAAAAAGAAAGTCTGACTTTAAACAAGAAGTTGTTTATTTTTTAAGAATCGTATTTACTTTACGTAGGTTGATGCAGCATCAGGCCAACACTGCATTTGTCCCCCGCCGACTCCAAGACCCCTTTCACACTGGGGCGGTGTGCAGGCGCTATTGCGCTAAAAATAGCGCCTGCAAACCGACCTAAAACAGCGGCTGCTACACTGGAGCAGTGGGCTAGCAGGACGGTAAAAAAAAGTCCTGCTAGCCGCATCTTTGGAGCGGGGAAGGAGCGGTGTGTTTACCCCTCCTGCCCATTGAAAGCAATGGGGCACCATGGCTATACCCGCCAGCAAAGCGCCTCTGTAGAGGCCCTTTGCAGTGGTTTTTAACCCTTTTTCGGCCACTAGCGGTGGGTGTAAAACCGCTAGCGGCCCAATAGCGCCGCAAAATTGGCGGTAAAGCGCCGCTAAAAAAAAAACCTCGCTTTACCGCCGACGCACCTCCCACCCCATTGTGAAAGGGGCCTAAGACTGAGAACAGAGCGATCAAACACTGCTGATCGCTCGGTCCTCAGTGCTCCATGATCAGAGAGCTGGTAAGTAGCTGAGACAGCTGTCCGTCCAGCCTCCTGTGTGGATTCCAGCCATATGGCCACAATCTTTACCCAGCCTAGACTGGTTCGGACTTGAAAGCCTGCCGTTTGCTGAAACCGGGTCACAGGAGTGCAGAACAGACTGCACTCCTGTGATCCAAGTACAGCCTAATGAGCTTTGGCTGTACTTCTCCTTTAATATCACTTTAACCTCTTGCTGTCCATGTAATGCATATGTGCAAAGGCAAGTAGGGGGGGGGCTAGCGACCACATATGCACCAAATGTACACTGTACAGTAAAACCTTGGATTACGAACATAATAATTATTTCCAAAAGCATGCTTGCAATCCAAAAGAACTCCCCCCAACCCCTCCCTCCTCGCAACCTCATGGGACACAAAGGTCCCAAGTGGCTGCATGACTATTCAGAAAGTGCAGCGCGACTTGGGCACACACAGGGAGAAGCTGCAAGGTGTCACAGCCGGCTTCCACACTAGACATGCCGGCACCAGAAGACCAAAGAAGAAATGGCTTGGGTGAGGACAACGTTGGATAGGTGAGTCCCTTAGAGCTGCACAATTCTGAATAAAATCTGAATTTTTTTTTTTTGCTAAGAAGATCAGGATTCTCTGCGTATCAGCTTTCACATTATATAAAAATAAAAAATAAAATTGGGCTAACTTTACCATTTCTTTATTATTCATTGAAGTGTATTTTTTCCCCAAAAATTGCATTTGAAAGACTGCTGAGCAAATATAGTGTAACATAAAATATTGCAAAGACCGCAATTTTATTCTCTAGAGTCTCTGCTAAAATAAAGATAGATATTTTCTACCAAAAAAAAAAAAAAAAATACTGATTTTAAACTTGTAAGCAACGAATGTCAGAAAAAGGCTTAGTTTCATGCCGCGTACACACGGCCGTTTTTCTCGTTGGAGAAAAACGCCGTTTTTCTCGTTGGAGAAAAACGAAGTTTTTCTCGTTGGAGAAAAACGAAGTTTTTCTCGTTGGAGAAAAACGAAGTTTTTCTCGTTGGAGAAAAACGAAGTTTTTCTCGTTGGAGAAAAACGAAGTTTTTCTCGTTGGAGAAAAACGAAGTTTTTCTCGTTGGAGAAAAACGAAATTTTTCTCGTTGGAGAAAAACGAAATTTTTCTCGTTGGAGAAAAACGAAATTTTTCTCGTTGGAGAAAAACGAAATTTTTCTCGTTGGAGAAAAACGAAATTTTTCTCGTTGGAGAAAAACGAAATTTTTCTCGTTGGAGAAAAACGAAATTTTTCTCGTTGGAGAAAAACGAAATTTTTCTCGTTGGAGAAAAACGAAATTTTTCTCGTTGGAGAAAAACGAAATTTTTCTCGTTGGAGAAAAACGAAATTTTTCTCGTTGGAGAAAAACGAAATTTTTCTCGTTGGAGAAAAACGAAATTTTTCTCGTTGGAGAAAAACGAAATTTTTCTCGTTGGAGAAAAACGAAATTTTTCGTCTGTGGGCTTTGTGTCGTTTTTTTCGACGAGAAAAACGGCATTAAAAACGACGAGAAAAATTAGAACATGTTCTAATTTTTTTCGACGTGTTTTCCGCGGCAGTGTTTCCCATAGGGAAACACTGCCGCGGAGCCCACACACGGTCGTTTCTTTCGACCAAAAAAAAAAACACACATTTAAAACGGCCGTGTGTGGGGGGGGGGGGAACAAGCTGTTCCTCGTTTTTAACGCCGATTTTCTCGACTGTTTTCACCGTCGAAAAAAAATCGATCATGTGTACGCGGCATAAGTGGTCAAACTGATTCCTTTGATCTAAAAAGAACAAAATGATACAAGGTTTTTTTTTATCTCTCAGCGCTGAGCAATGTTGTGATAAACAGGTTGTCGTTCCTTCAGAGTGCATGCACCAGTGATATCACTGGCTTCATGTACGCTAAAGATCTCCTAAACGGCGCACGTTTAGGAGATTTTTACACTACCTAGAGGTAAGCCTTACCTAGAGGTAAAAGCAAGAGATGGAAGATTACTTTCACTTTAAACTAAACCAATGTAAATTATTATGACTCCTAGAAGCACCCAGGGATCGTTAGTGAGACCTGAGAGAGTTTACATTCATCCAAAGAATAAAGTAATCAGAACAAGTCAAGCCAGGTCGGACCTACCCGGAGTCTGAAGGTTGTCAGTCTAATCACTGTAATTTACAAGAATCCTTCACTCTAGAGCGCCAACTCGGCTGATCATGAATGGAGGCATTTTCAGTTCTTCCTGGAGAGGAGTCATAAGAACAGGCCTGGAACTTTTCCATTGTCATGAATCAATTCCTTTCCTGAAAGAAGTGATTTTTTTATTCTCTCATTTCATCACTGTAAAGTACTTTGGCTCCATCTTTGTCCCGCTTGTACAATATATCTGATAAAGTGGTCCAAGCTGAGGAGCAATCAGATGCCAAACTTTTGCTTTCTAATGACTTGCAAAATAAAATCTCACAGGTGGTTTTAAATAACAAAGACGTATTCATGGGTGAAGAAACTTTAGTCATGACCTAAAAAATAAATGATGATATCTACGGCTGGTCCCCAATACACGTCGTTCTGTTTGTTGGAGGCCTTAAATAAGCAAACCTAACATTTCACATTCCCAATATGTGCCTTCTGTACCATGTATGAGAGTGTCCTGTTCTCTGCGTATTGCTTCCTGTGTGTGAAGTCTCTGGTGTTCCTGCCAGTCCCTCTACTTTCATATTAAAAACTGACCACACTAAGCAGGAAATCACATCGTGGTCAGTTCCATCCCTTGCACAGCCCATCACTGGGAAGATCAGTGTGCTGCTGTTTCTCCTCGCTTAGCTCTTATGCAGCCGAGAACAGAGGTTGTGATCACTAAAAAAAAAAAAAAGAAGGGGGGGGGGGTGTTTATGTTTTGCCTTTCATTTCTATTTGAGCCCCAGTTTAAACTGATGCAATTTGTCATGCGACTTCAGTTCCAAACCACAGGAGCAGTCGCACCCCATTGTTGGTAATGGAACCAAATTGCTGCGACTCAAATTCCGAAGTTGTATTCTGTCAAATGAGACTTTTCCTAACTTTGGAACCTATTGGTTTTTGATAAGAGACTTGCATACAAAAAAAAAAAAAAGAAGGTTAAAGGGGGTTGTAAACCCTCAAGTTTTTTCACCTTAATGCATCCTAAGCATTAAGGTGGAAAAACTTCTGACAGTGACCAGCCACCCAGCCCCCCTGTTTTACTCACGTGAGCCCGTTTGTTACCTCGGCGGAGACGCACACTTGCTCTCTGCCCGTTGTCTCAGCTCTTGATTGGATAGATTGATAGCAACGCAGCCATTGGCTCCCGCTGCCGTCAATCAAATCCAATGACTCGGGCTGAGTCCTGCGTTCTGTGTGAATGTACACAGATGCAGGACTCAGGAGCGCACGGGTGTCCACCTTGGGAGTCTTCTCCAACATGAATACTCAATGTCGGGAGGAGCTACCAGCGCTGCCAGGGGACCCCAGAAGATGAGGATCGGGGCCAGTCTGTGCAAAATGAACTACAGAGGATGCAAGTATGACATGTTTGTTTTTCTTTTTAAAAGGTGGGTTTACAACTAGAGCTGGGCGATTTTGGCCCCCAAAAAAAAACCTTAGGATTTAAAAAAACAAAAACTTGATTCGAATTGAGTGTTTTTTTTCTGATGGACACCGCGCCGGTCCCAAGGAGCTGCGGGCAGGAGTTTTTGGGCGAGGCTGCGGCTTCAGCCTAGTCTGCCGCGATCCTGGGAAAAGGCAGCGGACCAGCGGCCTTTTTCCAGGATCGTGGCGAGCAGGATTTTTTAGGCGAGGCCGCGGCTTCCGCCTAGTCCACGGAGCGCCCGTCCTATAGAAAAAATAAATAAATCTATAAAATCGATTTGGTCAAAATCTGAATCGATTTGACCTCGCAACTCGGTTCACGATTTAAATCGTTTTTTTTTTCCCCCAGCCCTATTTACAACCCCAGGAAGGAAAAAAAATCAGTGCCTTCTAAGCGTAGCAGTGAAGCTGGTTTTATTTAAAATAACACAAAATGCAAAAGATGCACTCACAAAACGAGCAAGATTAGGGGGCTTATCTGTGAATAAGGTCATCCGCTCATCCCGGGGGCTGCTTGTCCTGGTGTTGGGGGACAGAGTCTCTAGATGTCCTCTCAGGTATCGGCAGCGATGGTGGAACCCAGCACTCACGGCAGGCGGGGAAGGGAGACAGTGTTCATAAGTCCAAATGATCAGTGTGTGGGAAACCAATAAAACATGTCTTATAAATAGACCCCCACTGGGTCTAATGGTGCATTGAACGATAATGGCCAACCAACGGTGAATACTCCTTTCTCCTCTGTGTGTTTTGAACAGGACACCACTGCAGTACTGCCTCCAACCTCGCCACAGATTTCCTGGGAAATGTATCTCCGGATCCAAGGATTTAAAAGCAAGAAAAAAAGGATCTCCATAGTATAGCAAGTTAAAAGGCACATAGGTCCATTTATTAAAATCGGCAGTTGACAAATAAAAAGGCAAAAAATGGCATACAGGTAAAAACAGCGTCACCTAAGCTCCTTCCTAAGCGTTGCGTCACTGCCACGTGACTTCATCAAGGGTATAGGCAATATTCTTATCGTGTGTATGAGGCTTAGGCTGCATTCACACTACAGCATTTTGAATCGTAGCCGATTTGCAGCGGATCTGCCCGCGACTTTACAGCGCCGAGGTGTGAATGACAAAACGTGGAACTCGCATTTGAGATCCTATTCATTTCAATGACACCTCAAATCGCAGTGCGGGTGTGCCGCAGCAATAAAACATGCTGCAATCGCAGCAACCTGTATCACGAGACATATGTTGCCCCAAAGTAGCTCCTGAACCATTTTTGGGCAACAAGCGTCCGGTGATGTGGGTTGCCGCTATTGCAGCATGTTTTACCGCACGGCAGACCCTCCGCACGTTTTTGAGGTGTCATTTAAACGAATGGCATCTCAATGCGAGTTACGGGTTTTGTCATTCGCACCTCTGCGTGGGCAGATCTGTCTTTTCACAAAACGCTGTAGTAAGAATGCAGCCTTACAGGGGGGGGGGGGGTGGCTACGGACGGCAGCTCAAGCTGCTTTTTTAAGCTGCTATGGAAGTTTTTCTTGTAGATTTATGTCTTCAGCATAGAACAAAATCAGACTGTAGCAAAGTCTGCTAAATTGATAGGGAAACCAATGGGTTTTTTCATTGACCGCACAGCTCACAGAATAATTCTGTTCAGTATGGTCTTCAGCAGGCCCTGGTTTTTACGTGGATTCAAATTCATACCATTTTACTTACTAGCAGAGATTTTAATTAGATGCAAATAATGAAGACCTTTCACATGAGGCCAGACAGACAATGGGCCTGAAGCCGGCCATAGATGGAGAAATTTTCTTCCCTGCAACCACGGGTCGCAGGAAAAGGAAAAAAAAAAACACGCTCGATTTCCCCCTTATCAACACAGAAAGATGGAGGAATTCCGCCGCGGAGCCATTGTGTTCCCCCAGGGCGGATGGGGGAGAACACAATGATTGCAGCTAGTGGCTATACCTGCTGCTGGTAACAATTGCATGTAAAAGCCAACAGGCTGGTTGTACTCAAGTTGATCCATCAATCAACTTTGGTACATTCAGCCTGCCAATTCATGGTTTGAATCTCGGCTGGTCCCTGCTGAACTGGCCGAGATTTGAACAGTCTATTGCCGGGCTTTACATTACCAAGCTCCAAAAACGAGGGGGAAGTACTTTGTGCTGATGCCCACACAGAGTAGATACCATCCATTTTGCCAAACTGGAACTCTGAAAAGACTGTCACATAGTTGGCAGATTCTAAACGCGATCCACATTGGAACACTTAGCAGAGGGAAGCAGAGCAGTGGTTTCTTTGTGTTCAGGTCTTATTTTTTATTTCCAGCAAAGCTGAATTATTTTTTTTTGGCTCGTTTATAGTGGTTGTAAAGGCATTCTATGCAATAAGATGAAAAACCTTGTTTGTAGCAGCCTCCCCAGCACCACCCCCCCCCCCCAATTATTTACCTGAGCCCCCATCTCTATCCAGCAATGTCCACACGTCTTACCTCTCTGAGACTCTCCTCCTGATTGGCTGAGACACAGCAGCGCCATTGGCTCCCGCAGCTGTCGATCAAAGTCAGTCAGCCCATCGGAGAGAGGGGGCAGGGCCGGGTCGAGGTTCCATGTATGAATGGACACACGGAGCTGTGGCGCGGCGCTACTGCCCCCATAGGAAGTTGCTGACTGTGGGGGCACTCAATAGGAGGGAGGGGCCCAGGAGCAGCAAAGAGGGACCCTAGAAGAGGAGGATCTGGGCTGCTCTGTGCAAAACCAACTGCACAGAGGAGGCAAGAATAACATGTTTGTTATAAAAAAAAAAAAAAAAAAAAAGGAAGAACACACAAGACTTTATAATCACTTTATACCCAAAACAATTACATATTTTTAACTGGTACCCTCAACTACAGTAGCTGTGGAATGACAGCTCTGAACCAAGAAGTTGCGTAACACACAGCGCTTCATGAGACACAGAGGAGATTGTGGAAGGGATGTTCCCAGAGCTCCTCCTGCTATTAATATCTGAGCAGTTTACCAAGGTCCCCGGAGGAATAGGAGAGTCCGAGAACCACTGCAGGAGATGGCAGTAGAGGCAGAGGCACATTCAGACCTCTGTAAAAATGATAACTTATGTGAAAGTTGATCACCAGCTGAATCAATCAATTGCCCTTGAATACTAGGGTGTTTAATATACGTCCCTTGGTTGACAGTGGGTTAGGCCGGCCATAGACTGAGCTCAATTATCCAATCACAGTCCGTATTAATAGGGGAATCCCTCCTTTTCCAAAATGTTCTTTTGACAGAAGTAGTTTAAACAATTGACTACTGTCGAGCAAAGGAGCCCATACACTGAAATGTAGCCGGTACCTGCTAAACCAGTCAGATCTCCATCAGTGTATAGACAGTTTAAAGTGATTGTTATGCCACTCTGTCATCTTTAAACAATCCTCTGTTTCCTAATGACAGGTGCCCCTGTGTATGTGCCTTAAAAAAAAAAAAAAAAAAAGCTGTCAATACCTTATTTCCGAGCGCCGCTCACGTGACCGGCCACCTCTCCCGATCTGACAGCTAGAGCGGGAGGGGCCAAAAATTCCTCAGACGCCAGTCAGGGGGAGAGGGGCGGCCACGTGAGCAGGGCTCGGAAATAAGGTAGAGACAGCATTTTTTTTTTTTTTTTTAAGGCACATACACAGGGACACCTGTTATTAGGAAACAGACTGTACAAAGATGTCAAAATTATTTCAGCAGGGGGGGAGGGCGAGGAGGAAAGGAGAGCTGCAAATGACAGAGGCACGTAAACTGACCACAGTGTTAGGGCTCAGGAGCCATGAAAAAAAAAACAAAAAAAGAGTAAAGAGAAGAGCAGGCTTGGCAGGGAGAGATGGAAGGCAGGGCATCCCGGATAGTTCCACACCAGGGGAGATAACCGTTTTTCCCCCCCCCCCGCGCTTAGCACGGAACAAGGAAAGGAGGTGGTCGGGGTTTAGGGGGAAAGGAAAAAAGGAGGGAAAGGGGGAAAAGGAAAACAGGGATAGAGAAAAAAAATGGGGTAATAGAAAGAAGAGGCAAGAATAATATTAAAACGGTGGAAAATGTACGGATTAAATAAGTCCCTTTGATCTAATTATACAGGTAAAATGAATATAATTTGAGTTATTTGCTGTCTTCTAAACTGTAAAGTTGTACCTTTATACCCCGATTAAAGACAAAAAAAAAAAAAAAAAGTGGTCAGTTTACAGGGGGAGGGCAGAACCAGACAGGATTAACCAGGTGATAGAATGGGCACTGTGCTGTATAACATGCTTTAAAAGGAACAGGATCCTTTTCTTTTTTAGGGTAAAAAGCACTTTAACTGACCAACCTACCTGGACTGCTTAAAGCAGAGTTCCACCTACTTTTGAGAAGTGGTCTTAAACAAAAGACCACCCCTCGTTTTTGGATATTGAAAAAATTTTTTCTTCCTTTAGTACCTTTTTGGATGTACAAGTGTACTTCCGATTCAACCAGGCCGTGGCCCAGGACGTCACGTTCTCTTCGGCGAGCACCCCCCCCCCTTGTTGTCTTCTGGGATTTGAGTTTGGCCAGCTTGTCTTCTGGGACATTCACAAAGCGGCGCGGGACTCACGCATGTGCAGTCGGAAACAGTCAGTGAAGTCAGGGCTCCGCTGCCGGTTTCCCTTAGTTGCACCCAATCCGATGGACGGATCAGCCTCGGGGGGGGGGGGGGGGGCAACACCGCGGGCTCCCTGGACAGGTAAGTGTCCTTAATAAAAAGTCAGCAGCTACAGTGTTTGTAGCTGCTGACTCAAAAAAAAAAAAAAAAATTTGCGGCTGGAACACCACTTTAAAGAAATGTAAAAGTCTTTTGGCAGCACAGGTGTTCATGTATACGCACTCCTTGTATTCAGCCATTTTCTTGAAATTCCGCTTTAGACCTTTATTATAAACATTGTGCTTTCCTCAAGAGTCACACCAGCCACCCATAGGGGCTAAAGCAAGCAACATGCTAACAAGGACAAACCTCTATTAGAATAATGCATGCAGTGTTTGTTGCTCCATTATGCAGAATGTGAGATATTAACGGATTACATTAAATGGAATATCCCTTGTTCAGGGCAGACACAGAGAACTGAAACGACAAGAAAAAGCTAAATTCTGGATTTGTCAAGTCCCAATGACCAGTAACAAGGTTTTCCTTTGCTCCGGTTTTCATAATCATGGCCTCTCGTCTCTCAGAGCGGATGTTCTGCCAAGCAAAACCTCCAGCAGGCCTGCAGCGTCACGGCCCACTCCCAGCAATTTATAACCAGTTCTTAGGCAGCCGGGTAATCGCCTTTGCATGCAGAACACCACCTTTGGCGATTTGTTCACAATATGCTGGCAAAATCTTCTCAGTAATTGCTTCACAAGAGACTCAAAGAGGAAATACGGCTTGGCCAAGACATCGGAATTATTCACGTTCATCTGCTATGCGAGCCAAGGCTCAATCCATTTCATCCACTGAGCGGCTTCCGAGGCATTCTACGACAAAATGGAGGCTTTACCGCTACTGGAGCACTACAATGCCCAGCATTGCTCCTTTAGGATTGCAAAGCAGGAATTGAGCTTCAAGGCAAAGTACACCTTTTGAGGCAAAATGTCACTCCCCCCCCCAGCTATCCCAAAGCACTTACCTAGTCCATCCATGGCACCTTTACATTTTAACCTCTTAGTTCAAAGTTGTAAAAAAATGCATTCTGAGAGCCGACTTCCTGTATCGTCATGTGACCTTCCAGGAACTTCATATCCCATCATTAACTGCCTTATGCATCATAGAACAGGGCCACTCTGGACCACACCTCCCCTTATTTAAGTCCACCCCCACTTTCCTACTTCTTCCTTTAAAGGTAGCCAATGGCCATACACCATAACAATCTTTAAAGAGGAGGTCCACCTAAAAAAAAAAAAAAAATTATTAAAAGCCAGCAGCTACAAATACTGCAGCTGCGGACTTTTAATAAATGGACACTTACCTGTCCAGGGTGCCCACAATGTCGGCAGCCGAAGCCGAGCAATCACTCGTCTCTCGGCTGCCCCCGCCGCCATCCTCGGTGAGGGAAGCAGGAAGTGAAGCATTGTGGCTTCACTGCCCGGTTCCCTACTGCGTATGAGCGAGTAGCGCAGCGTGTCCTCAGTGGTTCCCGCTCTGTTCTGGGACCAGTACGTTTCCCAGAACACAGCGGGGGTGGCGCGAAGGGGCGTGACTCCCGTGGGAGTCTATTCCCGGAAGTGGGTGCAAATACCTGTATTAGACCAGTATCTGCACCCCCCTGAAAGGTGCCAAATGTGACACCGGAGGGGGGAGGTCCCCGAAAAGCGGAGGTTCACTTTTTGTGTGGACCTCCGCTTTAAAGAGGTTGTACAATCAGATAATATCAACTATGTAGTGCAAGGGCCTGACTGATTGAATACACATTGAATCGACTGTTCAGGTGTTTTCTCCCATTACATTTTTAGTAAATCTAAAAAGGAAATTGTATAGAGATTGTACAATCAGATTGCATATGGCCAGCTTAAGGCCCCTTTCACACGGGCTGTCCGATCAGGGCCGTCTGTCAGTTTTTTAGGCAGACCTGATTGGACCCTCCAGTCTCTGCTATAGTGCAGTGTCAGTTTCCATCTGATTGCTCCATAGAGGAGAGCGGGACTGTGTCCGTGTCTGCTCTGCATAACAGGACACAGACCCATCATCCACCTGTTCCTTGTGCATCAGTGGAGAGATCCCCGCTGAGCAAGCCGATTCCACTTAGCGGAGGCGCCCATGTGAAATGAGTCTTATACAAGTACATGGGGGGGGGGGGGGGGGGGGGGGAGACATTCAAGCTGCCAATGTTCTTGTAATCCTGGTACAGCTAAGGGTGGGTGTAAACAAACCAATTTCACTTTCAGGCCTCATTCGCACAGCGTAGTGGCAGGGCACTTTGGTGCATTTCTGCAACACATAGGGCAGCCCATTGAGGTTAATGGGCTATCGTACGTACAAACGCAGCAAAGTAGCTCATAGGGCATTGTCACGTGTTGCAATATGCACATTTACGAAGCGGTTGTGCGTACTTTTGCACTCGACAAGATGCTCATTTTCTTCCGCGTTTGGGGGTGGCATTAATTAATGGCACTGAAAGCGCAACTAGTTCATTTTAGGTGTATAAAGATGGCCATACACTATACAATCTGATTAAACAATGTATGTATATGTCCTTTAGAGTTACCAAAACTATATAATAAGACGACACACCTATCTATCCAATCAGGCAAGCCCTTGCATTACATAGCCGACGGTAGATCTAAAGGAGATTGTACAGTGTATGGTGAGCTTTACAGACTTCCAGGGACACACTTCTCATGTTTTCAATATTACAGCTCTGCTCTACATAGGTTATGTGATCACTCAGCTCCTGCACTCTGCCAAATGAACGATCTATACAAGAAGGTACAAAACAATCAATGGCTGTGTATAGAGAAAGAACAGTGCTCACTGACATTGCCTGCATTGGAGAAGAAAGAAACTACAGAGGTTAGTGGGACCAATCTCCTGGAAGGGGAGGGCAGGTGCAGGGTATGTGCTAATGAGGTCGGTCAGCTGATTAACTTCCTTAATTCATTACCAGTTTTTCTGTCCCAAATACCAGGACAAGTAATGGAGGCGTTTTCTATGGGAGACTAGAGGCCAAGGTAAGCCCCGTTTATTTATTTTTTTAGAAGCTTTTTTTTCCCATTCTGCAACAGAAGTACATTAATAGAATATTGGTACATTGGGAATTTAGATAATGGGGAAAAAAAAAGAAAGGAGGGCGACACTGGAGGTGGGGGGGGGGGGGGGATTGGTTTCCGAAAAGCGGAGGTTCACTTTTTGTGTGGACCTCCACTTTAAAAGAGGTTGTAGCTTTACAGCTAATCGGATAAAATCAGCATAAACATATGTAAACCCAATACGAATCTTATAAATGTTATCATGGCAACGCTATCTCAAAAGCAATTTTCCAAATTCTCAAATGAAGCTTTCATTAAAGACGCGCTTCTCACACACACACACACACCCCCCCCCCCCCCCACTATTTTTTTTTTAAAAGTCAGCAGCTACAAATACTGTAGCTGCTGACTTAATGGTAGGACACTTACCATGGTAAAGGAAACCGGCAGTGAAGCCTTTTATTTTGTGTGAAAATTAAAAAGGACGGTCAACTGAACTTTAAAATGTTTGTCAATAGGGGGGAAAAAACCCACAATGTATATATTTTAAATTGGATAAGCATTAGATTTGTCACCATAACGGAAAATACCTGAATAAGACCCTTATATGACAGGATCATGAAGTGGACATGTTTGTGTTCACATAGAGGAAGAGGTCAAAGGGGAGTTCCATGCAAAAAAGGACCCTCCGCTTATCTGCTTGGAATAAGCGGAGCAGATAAGCGGAGGGTCCTTTTTTGCGTGGAACTCCCCTTTGACCTCTTCCTCTATGTGAACACAAAAATGTCCACTTCATGATCCTGTCATATAAGGGTCTTATTCAGGCATTTCCCATTATGGTGACAAAGCTAATGCTTATCCAATTTAAAATATATACATTGTGGGTTTTTCCCCCCTATTGACAAACATTTTAAACTTCAGTTGACTGTCCTTTTTAAATTTTCACACAAAATAAATAAATAGTCCAAACAAATTTGGACACTATGAAATGCAACAATAAAAAAAAAACTAAAAAAAAAAAAAAAAAAGATAGCAGATGGCTTCAATATTGCGTCTGAACACAATGAAGAGGAGCAACAGGTAAGCCGGCTACATCTCTCACACACATTACACTTCCTATATCAAGTCTTTGCACCCTCATCACAATGAAAGAAACATCAATAAAAAAAAAAAGGTAGAAGTCGCTGCAAGAATATATATCCGGCCTTGATACTACTTTTTTTTTGTGTGTAACAAGGGCTCAACTGTTCTGTTTGTTAACTTTACAGCCCTTTTAACAGAACAGCCACATTTGTGCTGATTAAATCTGATTTTTTATGGGCCTGTTGAAATAGCAGAGATAGTACCAGAGTCAGCATTTTTACGATGCTGTAACTCCATTTTATCCAGTAATATTTTAGCTGGGAATGAGGATTGCAATCTGCTGTGCAGCAAGGGCTGAAGACAAGAGAAAATAATCAGTTCCGCATCCTTGTAGTGCCGGACGGCGCGATTGTTTTCTGGTGCCGTGCCATACATAACGCGGTGTGCTGACAGACACCACCATCATTTAGAAGGAAATGATGGCGTGATACTCTACTAGAAAACAGTAAGTCAGAAACACAGACTCTCATGCAAAGGGAGAGGCATGCCATAATAAAGTACCAAAGGCTCATGATTAAAAGCACATTGGAAACGCATCCAAAATAAAAGAATTGTCTATTGACCCTGTCCTAAAAGCTTCACCTGAGTGCACATTTCAGGGCTAACGCACAACCATCCGACCATCTTGCATCCACAATCTCCTGAATAGCAGAGCTCACAAATCAAAATCATGAGTGCTTAAAGTGGAGTTCCACCCTAAGAAAAAAAAAAAAAAAAAGCCAGATAGGCTCAATTTTTTTTTATATATTTACCAGAAATACCTGTTACTAGGCAAATCGTCCTAATCTGCCTCTTCCGCGGTGAGGTTCTGTGTTCTCCTCCTCGCGTTGCCTCCTGGGAAATGGAGGCGCGCTGCCTTCTGAAAAACACAGGACGGTGTGCCCATTCACAAAGAGCCGCGCGACTCGCGCATGCGCAGTAGGAAACAGGCAGTGAAGCTGCAAGGACCCGGTCCGAGAGACGGATCAGCCTCGGGCGGCCGACATCGCGGGCAACCTGGACAGGTAGATGTGTTTGTAGCTGCTGACTTACTTTTTTTTTTTTTTACCACCCGACCGCCTCTTTAAAGAGGAGTTCCACATGGGCAAAAAAAAATAAAAGTCAGCAGCTACAAATACTGTAGCTGCTGACCTTTAATATATGGACACTTACCTGTCCAGGGAGCCCGCGATGTTCCCGGAAGTGGGGAAGGGTACCTGTCAAAAACAGGTCCTCTTTCCCTCCTGAAAAGTGCCAAATGTGGCACCGGAGTGGGAGGAAGCAAATAAGCGGAGGTTCCACTTTTGGGTGGAACTCAAAATAAGGAGGCCACACAGGCTTATGATGGCTTGACAAACCTGACACCATGTCCAAGCTTGACAAAATTCAATCTGAATCATGGCTTAGCAGTGACTGCGGAAAATCCACAACTGTAAAAAGTGAAGTCAGCAGGGAAGATTCCTCCATCCAGGTAAAACAAGAGAAATCTTCATGTGTATGGCCAGCCTTAGATTGGTCCCCCAAAGTTTTGCATGGACAAACTAGACCTCAACACTAACTTGCAGAAAAACAGGCAAGTTTGTAGGTGGCGTCTCCTTCATTTTTTTCCCTGTTAACGGTTTTATGAAGTGAAGTTTGTGCGGCGCTCACCCAAGGCATTGTTATCTTTCCCATCTTTTTGAGTGGCTTACATCAGTGCTTCGTGTGACAAACCGAGCAGTACAGCCTTACCCCGCAGCTCCTCAGTGGCGGCTCTTACCGCAGAGCACAGCACCGGATTCAATCCCGATACTTGTGCCTGTCACAGCAAATAACTCTTATTATGAGAGAGGCACAGGCAGCGAGACAGCAGCAAATAGGAGCTTGTTTCATTCCAGCCAGGAAAGGCCTCAAGCTGCACGCTCATTACAAGCTGTGAACACAGGAGTATTAAAGGTGAAAATAAAACCTGCAACTTGTGCGATTTGGAGAATGCACTTCTGCCAGTAAGGAAGATTAACCGTTTCCCATCCCCTAATTTATGGGACACATCTAAGAACCTCAGCCACACTAACAGCTAATAGGGTTAGTACATTAGCTAGAAAATGTAACCACTTCAGCTCCAGAAGGTTCACCCCCCTTCATGACCAGGCCATTTGTTGCAATATGGCACTGCGTTACTTTAGGACCCCTTTCACACTGGGGTGGTGCAGGCGTTCGCATTAAAGTCCTGCTAGTTTTAGCGGCACTTTATCGCTGTTATAGTTGCGCTTTTAACCACCACTAGCGGCCAAAAGGGGTTAATAGCACTTTGCAGGCACTTCAGCAGCGCTGCCCATTCATTTCAATGGGCAGGGGCGGTGGAGGAGCGGTCTCCCCCAAAGATGCTGCTTGCAGGAATTATATTCCCCTTCATGCAAGTGCACCGCACCAGTGTGAAAGCACTCAGGCTTTCACACTGGGGTGACTTTAGAGGCGCATTTCAGGCGTTTTACAAGCACTATTTTTAGCGCCAAAACGCCTGAAAAGTGTATTACTGGCCTCAGACCACCGGCATCCAGAGCACTGTGTATTACTGGCCTCCTCAGACCACCGGCATCCAGAGCACTGTGTATTACTGGCCTCCTCAGACCACCGGCATCCAGAGCACTGTGTATTACTGGCCTCCTCAGACCACCGGCATCCAGAGCACTGTGTATTACTGGCCCCCTCAGACCACCGGCATCCAGAGCACTGTGTATTACTGGCCCCCTCAGACCACCGGCATCCAGAGCACTGTGTATTACAGGCCTCCTCAGACCACCGGCATCCAGAGCACTGTGTATTACTGGCCACCTCAGACCACCGGCATCCAGAGCACTGTGTATTACTGGCCTCCTCAGACCACCGGCATCCAGAGCACTGTATTACTGGCCTCCTCAGACCACCGGCAACCAGAGCACTGTATTACTGGCCTCCTCAGACCACCGGCATCCAGAGCACTGTATTACAGGCCTCCTCAGACCACCGGCATCCAGAGCACTGTGTATTACAGGCCTCCTCAGACCACCGGCATCCAGAGCACTGTGTATTACAGGCCTCCTCAGACCACCGGCATCCAGAGCACTGTGTATTACAGGCCCCCTCAGACCACCGGCATCCAGAGCACTGTGTATTACAGGCCTCCTCAGACCACCGGCATCCAGAGCACTGTGTATTACAGGCCTCCTCAGACCACCGGCATCCAGAGCACTGTGTATTACAGGCCCCCTCAGACCACCGGCATCCAGAGCACTGTGTATTACAGGCCCCCTCAGACCACCGGCATCCAGAGCACTGTGTATTACAGGCCCCCTCAGACCACCGGCATCCAGAGCACTGGATTACAGGCCTCCTCTCAGGCCACTTTGCATGACATGCCTCCCCTCTGAGCTACATCCAGAGCCAATGACTCCCGCTGCTGTCTCAGCCAATGAGGAGAGAGTGACCCAGCACAGCCGAGGAGATCAGGAAAATATTGGGGGGAGCAGCACAGGTTTTCTTTTTACCTTCAGCCTTTACAACCACCTTAAACTTGCCACAGTTGTACTGCCTCCCAACCGCTTCCCCTTGAGCCTGCAAAGGCGGAGGTGTACACATCACACAGTGCTTTGCATCATGACATGGCAAAAATTATTCCCCTGTTGCATTCGGCGGGCAGTACCACCCACAGATCACAAGCAATTCAACTGAATGGGGCCATAACACAACTGTGTGCAAGGCACGCAGTTACACCATGGTGATTCAGGTTTAAGAGTTTAAAAAGGTGGTGAGGAGGCAACATAAGGCCTCCACACTGCCTGTTAAAACACCGCTGTGGAACGCTCTTCAGAGAGTGAAGCGCTTGTAAACGAGTCCTCAGGCTTTAAAGTGCAGCAAAGCAGAAAACATACATGAACAAGGCACTAAATTTTTTGCTAAAATGATTTATACCGCACAGATCTAAAGACTCAAAAGGGCTGCCACATTTTGCAGTTTTGTCCTTTGTTACTAAACTGCACAAAAGTAAAGTTTTGCTCGCAACTAAAACTAGGCAGAAGTATAAGCAGAAAGATTGCTTTACAATTCACAGCACACAGGAACGTCGTAATCAGCCAGCAGTTATTAAAGGCAATTGCCAGAGACACAGGTGAGGACCCCGGCTGAAAATTATATAGCCAAGCAGGAGACGTACATGGGTGTGTAATTACCACTGGTTTCAGGAGAGTGGTTTTTACTAGCAGCCAGTCAATAGGAAAGGTCAACGTAAATGAAACAGGAATGTTGAGAACGGAGCTTGCAGTCCAAGTATCAATCTATGGATCACATACAGCCTTCTGCAATCTCAACTTACAATCAGTATAGAGAAGAATATGTGCAGAACCTTAAAATGACAACTCTTTGTATTCTGTAAACAGTTTCTTAAAGTGACCATGTCAAGTTAGAAAATACAGCTAAAAAAGGGATTTTTATAACAGCTTACCTGTAAAATCCTTTTCTTGGAGTACATCACGGGACACAGAGCGACTTAGTCATTACTAATGGGTTATATAGTTTACCTTCAGGTGTTGGCACTGGCCAATTCCAAACCGGAAGTACCCTCCCCTATATAAGCCCCTCCCACCCGGGAGCACCTCAGTTTTGTAGCCAAGCAATAAGTGTCCCAAAAAGAGGGGTGGGAGCTCTGTGTCCCGTGATGTACTCCAAGAAAAGGATTTTACAGGTAAGCTGTTATAAAAATCCCTTTTTCTTTTTCGTACATCACGGGACACAGAGCGACTTAGTCATTACTAATGGGACGTCCCAAAGCAATGCCAAATGAGGGGGGGGGTACATAAGCTGGGCGCCATCAGGCATGAGGATCTTTTGCGGCCTGCAACACACTGCGCCCAAAGGCGACATCCTCCTGACTTCTAACGTCTACCTGATAGAATCTAGTAAACGTGTGTACCGAAGACCATGTTGCGGCCTTACATACTTGAGCCAAGGAGGCCTGGTGATGCACTGCCCATGAAGTTCCAACCGCTCTTGTGGAGTGCGCCCTAACTTTGAACGGAGGCGGTCTCTTTCTCAAGCCATAGGCTTGTATTATGACCTGTCGAATCCACTTGGCTAAAGTAGATTTTGATGCTGCCTGACCCCTTCTGGGGCCTTCCGGCAGAACAAACAAAGAATCCGTTCTGCGAATCTGAGCAGTGGCTTTTAGATAAGCTTTAACTGCTCTTACCACATCCAAAGAATGTAATAACTTTTCCTCTACTGAGCTAGGTTTGGGGAAAAAAGAAGGAAGAACCACATCTTGGTTCAAATGAAACCTCGATACCACCTTAGGAAGAAAGGCTGGATGAGGACGTAATACTACTCTGTCCTTATGGACAACCAGATATGGCTCCTTACAGGACATAGCTGCTAATTCCGACACTCTTTTAGCCGAACAAATGGCTACTAAGAAAACCAATTTCCTGGTGAGAAGAACCAAGGAAATGTGTTGTAATGGTTCAAACGGTTGTTTCTGTAGAACCGACAGAACCAGGTTTAAGTCCCAAGGACATATGGGAATACTAACCGGAGGGCTAATACGCATCACTCCTTGTATAAAGGCTTTGACTAGTGAATGCGAAGCCAAGGGCCTTTGAAAAAATATTGACAAGGCCGAAATCTGACCCTTGATAGTACTCAAGGCCAGTTTCCTATCTACAGCCCACTGTAGGAAGTCCAGAATCCTCCCTATCATGTACTTACGTGGATGCCATTTCTTGGTCTCACACCACGTAATGTACGCTTTCCAGATCCTATAATAGATCTGCCTGGATACCGGTTTCCTGGCATTGATCATGGTAGATACCACAGAATTAGAGAGCCCTCTCTTTTTCAGAATGTGGGCTTCAATAGCCAGGCCGTCAAACCTAGGGCTGGTAAGGAAGGGTGGTATATCGGTCCCTGCGAAAGCAGGTCCGGACGAAGTGGGAGGGTCCAAGGACTCCTCACTGACATTTTTACTATCTCCGCGTACCATGCCCTTCGGGGCCACGCTGGAGCCACCAGAATCACCGGTTTCTTTTCTACCCTGATTCTGCGGAGTAATCGCGGTAACAATTGTGGCGGTGGGAATGCATATATCAGCTTGAACCGATCCCAAGGGAACACTAGGGCATCCGAGCCGCAAGCTAGGGGATCCCTTGTGCGAGACACAAACCTGTCCACCTTTGCGTTGAATCTGGATGCTAGCAGATCTACATCCGGTGTTCCCCACCGCTGGCATATTGCCTGGAAAACCTCGGGGTGAAGAGACCATTCCCCCGGGCATAATTGTTGGCGACTTAGAAAGTCCGCTCTCCAATTTTCCACTCCTGGGATGAAAACCGCAGATATGGCTGGGACATATCTTTCTGCCCACTCCAGGATGCAATTTGCTTCCTTCTGGGCTGCACGACTTTTGGTGCCACCCTGATGATTGATATATGCCACTGCCGTGGCATTGTCTGATTGAATTCTGACAGGGGACCCCTGGAGTTTGGATGTCCATGCTACTAGGGCATACCGGGCTGCTCGTATCTCTAAGAGATTGATGGGCAGGGCCTTTTCTGCTTCTGACCACCTGCCCTGGAGAGACCATTGCTCCAGCACTGCCCCCCAGCCGATGAGGCTGGCATCTGTAGTGACCACCTTCCAAGAAACCGGACTGAAGGGTTTCCCTCTTTCCAGATTCTGGGGCACCAACCACCAATGGAGGCTCTTGCGAACGGAAGGGGACAGGGACATTGGTAAGTCTAAAGCCTGAACTTTTTTTGTTCCAGGCTGACAGTATGGCCCTTTGCAAATTCCTTGAATGGAATTGACCGTAGGGTACCGCTTCGAATGAAGCCACCATCTTTCCCAGCAGCCTCATGCAGAGACGTATGGATGGTTTTCTTTTTGTACCCACTAAGTGGGTCAAATTTCTTAAAGACGACACCTTCTCTGGAGGTAAGAAAATCTTTCTCTGATTTGAATCCAGCCTTAGCCCTAAGTATTCCAGACTTTTGACTGGTCTTAGAGCTGACTTGTCCCGGTTGATAATCCAACCGTGATATTCCAGATACTCGATTGTCTTGTGAATAGCTACTTCCAGCTTTTCCACTGAGTGGTCTATTAGTAGCAGGTCGTCTAGATATGCCATTATCGTTACACCCTGTGTTCTTAGATTGGCCAATAATGGGGCCAGAATTTTTGTGAACACTCGTGGTGCTGTGGCCAGACCGAAAGGTAAGGCTCTGAACTGAAAATGGCGCCCTTCTACTGCAAAGCGTAGAAATTTCTGATGGGCCGGAAAGATGGGAATATGCAGATAAGCATCCCTTATGTCGATCGAGGCTAGCCATTCCTGCCCTTGTAGGGCGGTGGCCACTGATCGGATCGACTCCATCCGAAAGGTCCTGATATTTAGGAACTTGTTTAGCCCTTTTAGATTTAATATGGGCCTCACGTCCCCATTTGGTTTGGGGACTGTGAAAAGGTTCGAGTAAAACCCGAATCCGCTTTCTTCCAGGGGAACCTTCATGATTACCCCTTGGAGCAATAGTTGTTCTAGTGCCAGAAGGAGGGATCCTCTCTTTTGGGGATCTCTTGGCACGTTTGACCTCATAAAATTGGGCAGGAGGAGTGCCTTTTAACTCCAGCTTGTATCCCAGACTTACTGCGGAGAGCACCCATCTGTCTCTGATGGTGTCCCGCCAGGTCTCTGTGAACAACTGAAGTCTTCCCCCCACCCGATTGAGCGGGGGCAATACTTCATGCCTTAGGGGGAGGTTTTGTACCTCTCTTGATCCAGGGCTTCTTGTTACCCTGTGATTGTCCCTGATTTCTGCCCCCTGAATTTGACCGCGGAGGCCGTCGGAACTGCTTCACAGCCGATGTGCCCGGGACTGGAGAGGTAGGCCTCTTAAAAGAAGGACTTCTACCCTTGTTCTTAACCGGTAAGAGTGAACTTTTACCGGCAGAAATTTTCTGGATATATTTGTCCAGATCTTCTCCAAATAAGCGTTCTCCATGAAATGGGAAGCTAACCAGCAGTCTTTTACAGGGAGCTTCAGCAGACCAGTTTTTGAGCCACAAAAGCCTACGCATATGTACTATAGACAGCGTAAAGCGGGAGGCCTGTTGGATTGTATCCTTTATGGCGTCCACCGCAAAACACAAGGCTCTAGGCAGGTCAGCTAGGGCATGAGCCTGCTGATCTGGTAAGTCCCTTAAGACTTGTTTCAACTGATCTTTCACTGCTTGGCAGACTCCAATCGCTGCTACCGCAGGTTGTGTCACCATACTTGCTGTAGAGAAAGCAGATTTTAGTAAAGACTCCAATTTTTTATCTATTGGGTCTTTGAACATTGGAACATTATCTACTGGACATGTCAGTGATTTGTTAACAGAAGAGATGGCTGCGTCCACTATAGGGACCCTCCATTTTCTTATGAACTTATCCTCCATGGGATAGATCACCGGAAATCTCTTGGGGGGAGCAAATATTTTATCAGGATGCTCCCAATCCTGGTAAATAAGCCCTTCTAATAAAGGGTGGATTGGGAAGGAACAGACCGCCTGGGGAGCTTTTAGCGATCCCAGCGAGGAAACCGTAGTGGATGGTGGTTCCGCCAGAGGCATTTTAAATGCTGATCGGACCATGTTAGTCAGAGACTGAACCCATAATCTTTCAGCCTGAGAAGCTGAGAAAGGTTCTTCCACTGTTGATTCCTCTATAAGTGAATCAACCTCATCCTGATCCCCTTCAGGTAGGTCGATCTCTGTGTGGGGCTGTTCCTCCACTAACAGGCACTCTGAAGGAGGAGACGGAGATCGGACGCGCTTTTCCTGTGACAGGGAAGCAGCGATCAATGCTGTTAATCTCTCTTCCAATCCTCCCAGAGTTGAGGATAAAACCTCCTCTGTTATATATACAGGAGCAGGTGGACTGGGGACAGCCGCAGCACCAGACATTCCTGCGGGGTTTCTACGGCTACTGACCTCTGCATTCTCAGGGGAGATTGGTGCAGTGCAAGCATGCCCAATATCCTCAGAGCCCGATGGAGACCCCTTTGGCTTCCTGGAAGATTTATTTCCGGAGCGTCTGGACGACATATCCTTTAAGCACAAAGCTGAGGTATTCCCGTCGTCATACACCAATTTTTGCTGGTAATAGTCTAACACAGGTGCTGCTATATACCAGCTGGTGTCCACTAAAGTGCCTTTCTATGGGGATGCCTGCATCAACCGCCTCTGTGTGCCACTGTTTGTTGCTAGCTCTGTTTGCATGCAGCTGACACTTGTACTGTGTCTTTTAACCATGCTGGGACGCCCGCACATGCGCAGAAGCGCCGCGGCGCGCATCGAGCGTCATCCACCCGCCCCGCCCCTTTTTTTTCATAGGAGGCGCGTGCACGCGCCCGCGCGCGCGCGCCGTGCGCCAATGGCGCCCTTTTCGAAAACCAACAGAGGACTAGGAGCCAGGGCCCTTTTTGCCGGAGGGCCTGTGCGGTGGATGAACGCAGCAACAGGGCAGAGGAAGTGGATTCCCTCAGAGAAACTTACCAGCTGCCTGGATCTTTTGAGTTGAGAAAACCAAAGATCCACATTTACAAGAAAAATGGACTACAGCGGCCTCTAGTGGTTTAACACAGGTACCGCGGTCCCTGTTTTTTTTTTCTTGACTACTATTAAAATTTTACATTTTCAGTAGTTATAGGCAAACACAGATATTTAGCGGGAATACCGTTAGGTAACAGACAGAAAGACAAATTAGGCTTGGGGGTCCCCCAATAGAACCAAGTTCCTGAGGGCCCCCACTTACCTGATCCCCGCCGCAGGACTTTGTTTGGTCCACAAAAGTCCAAACTTCACCTATCACGGCAGGCATTGTAATTAAACCTTCAGGGACCGGGTTCCCAAGGATTCCACTCCCCTGGACCTGTATAGCACCCTGCACAGACAGCGTCTTGGTCGTGGGTATGACCAGAGCTCTGGATCCCAGGGTCCAGCCCTCCTAAGAGAAGCATTACAGGCAAAACCTTGCTCTTCTGCTGCAAGGCCCGGGTACCGACCGTTTAGCTATGAAGCTTTTTTTGGTGGGATCCGGAACAGCTTACTAAGGCCCAAAAGAACCTGTACGCAAGCCCAGTGAAAACACATGTTACTCTTTGGCCAACACCTTAGACACTGGCAAAAAACTGAGGTGCTCCCGGGTGGGAGGGGCTTA
Organism: Rana muscosa; assembly: GCA_029206835.1. Classification (NCBI taxonomy): domain Eukaryota; kingdom Metazoa; phylum Chordata; class Amphibia; order Anura; family Ranidae; genus Rana; species Rana muscosa. The sequence continues at coordinate 142,063,239 of JARGYO010005626.1, forward strand.
TATAGGGGAGGGTACTTCCGGTTTGGAATTGGCCAGTGCCAACACCTGAAGGTAAACTATATAACCCATTAGTAATGACTAAGTCGCTCTGTGTCCCGTGATGTACGAAAAAGAAAAGAGGCTACAACAATGTAATCGGAGGTAGAGACGCGGGTTCCGAGAGATGAGCACCTCCCTACTCTTGCAGAGATTTATCATCTGTAATATTTCCCAACTATGAAATACTACAAATCCATTTAATATTTCCCTTTACCGTATGCATAGTTGTTGGCAATCTGAAGTTGTAGGGTGCTTTGGCTCCGTGGGTCACAACCACCGGGCCGCAGCCTCCCTCATCTACTGCCATCACTGAGATGGCCAGCACACTACTACCATCAGGGGTGTGGAAATTGTTTACAAAACATATTTTGACAAGGGACTAAATCAACTTGTCCCTTATGACAGTCTACTTCCCCTGATGAAAACGAATATTTTTTTTTTTTTAACAAAAACAGTATAAGAAGGTCTTTATTAATATTCGTTTGACAATAAGGCAGAGCTACAGTTATTTATCCATACAAATTGCACTGATTTACCCATATAGGGATGTTCAATTCCCATCACCCGATGCCCAGGACATGCGGGCAAGCAGCAGGGTTTAGAGCCGATTGTTGGCTCTCTTGTAAAAGCAATCTGAGTGGCTAACTAGCAGCAGGATCGCTTTTGCAAGCACACTACCCACCCCCCCCCCCCCCCAGGACTGCCCTGTCCAACCCACTTCCGCCGGCTGCTTATAAAAAAGGTGGACAAAGATCAGAACTGTTCTGTCCCCCTCTATGATATAGGAAACGGGAAGCAATGAGTATACATCATTTATACATTTATGTTTGGGGGTTCTAAGAATTTTTCTAGCCAAAAATAAAAAATTTAAAAAAAGAGGGTTGTAAACCCTCAAGGTTTACTACCTTAAAGCGGAGTTCCACCCAAAAATGGAACTTCCGCTTATCCAGTTCCTCCCCCCCTCCCGTGTCACATTTGGCACCTTTCAGGAGGGAGCAGATACCTATCTAATACAGGTATTTGCCCCCACTTCCAGCGACAGATCGCTGCAGATTCCGCGGCGATCTACGCCATGTCTGGCCCCTCCGTCCCAACCCCCCACTGTCTTCTGGGAGACACAGGTCCCAGAGGACAGCAGGGACCAGTCAGGACGCGCAGCGCAACTTACGCAAGCGCAGCAGGGAACCAGGCTGTGAATCTCCGCAAGGCTTCCTGATCCCCTTACTGAAGATGCCGGCGCCTCCACCCGGGAGCCGAAGGAGATATCAGCTTAGGGTGAGGACATCACGGATGCCCTGGACAGGTAAGTGTCCATATTTTAAAAGTCAGCAGCTGCAATATTTGTAGCTGCTGACTTTTAAATAATTTTTTTCAGTGGAACTCCGCTTTAGTGCATTAAAGGTGAAAAACCTGCTGTGATGCAGCATCCCCCAGAGCCCCCCTGAACCTGGTCTTTCCAGCAACAGGGACAAGCGCACCAGCCAGTGTCTCGAGTCCTGATTGCAAGATTGATAGCAGCACAGCCATTGGCTCCTACTGCCGTCAATCAAATCCAATGACTTGAGAGGCGGGGCCAAGTCCTGCTGTCTGTGTCAATGGATGCAGCAGGACACTGTAGCGCGCACGCACAGGTGCCCCGAGGGAGAGCGGCTCTCCCACGGGGCACTCGATAAGAGGAGCCAGGAGCACCACCAGAAGAGAAGAGGAGGAGGATCGGGGCCACTCTGTGCAAAACCAACTGCACAGAGAAGGCAAGTATGTTTGTTATTTTTTTATTTATTTTTTAAGAACCTTTACATAGCCTTTAGGCTGCATTCACACCTGAGCGTTTCAAAGTCGCGTGTTCTTACTGTGATTTTGTACAGGTCACCAATGTAAAAAGCAGAAAAACGCCTGTAATCTGCCCCAAAGAAGCTCATGTTCTTTTTTGAGCTTCAGGCGTTTTGCTTCAGGTGACAAAACTCTCAAATGTGAACAGGCGCAATTGAAATGAATACGATTTTGCTTGTTGGGCGTTTCACGAGCTTAAAAAACGCTCAGGTGCGAATGCAGCCTTAAGTTCAGGTCCAGGAGGGTGTGGGGCTAGATAGCACCAAGTAGGAGGGTGGAGGCCATGTCAATAGTGTGCTCTTAGACATCTGAGGTATTCCCCGACACAAAAAAAAAAAGACTGAAAAGATTATGAAAAGCACAGAATTGCTAGTATAGACAAAACTACATATAACAAGTTCAGTTTACGCCAAGTTATATCTTTGGATTCTCTGCAAGATTTACCTCTATGGTGCAAGAATTAAAAAAACAAAACCATCTAGCCTTGGTGAATTATTTCTGGTGGTTTGCTATAGTTAATGGAGCAGAGCGCACACAGTGAGTGATAAAAGTTTAGCAATCTAATCTATGGTCACAGGACAGATATGTATACATTGGTATAATCTTTAGTAGAAAGTAAGAGGCCTCCAAGCCTTATCAGTAAGGGTTCCACTGTGCTTTGCATGCTACTCACCCTCCCAGGCAGTGTTTCGCTTTCAGCCTCAAGATACCGCCTGTCCTCCGGGAAAAGTGTGCCATTTATCTGCCGTACACTTTGTCCTCATCTTGCTCCCAAGAGTTGTCAAAGGACAAAAGGCTCAATTCATTTTCTCCTGCTGAGATGAGGCCTCTGCAGTGGCGTCCCATCGCTCAGACAATTTTGGCAAGCTTAGGAAAGAGAATCTGTCTCTAACGTAAAAAAAAGAACGTTCATCTTGCTAAGGCAACCTCCCGCGTTCCCAGAGCGGTAAGCAACGCCGAGAGATCAGAATCCCCCTAAATCCATCAACCTATTTAGTGGGTAGACATGCATATCTAGCCTGCAGGAGAATTCACTATCTGTGTCATATTAATCGGCTGGGCCTTACACAAAATTATACATTCAGACAATCTATTCTCCTAATACACCGACTCCACAGCCAAAAGGTTTCTCTTTGATAAATCTGCACTGACAAAGTTACTCCAGGACCCTGCATTCACTATATCTGGTCTCCCACAGAACATGGAAATGCAATTACTTTAGTAAATATAAACTGCTAAATACCTTTTCTCATCAACAGTATATAGCAGCCTTTTGACTTCTACAAATGTCTGGTTAAAGCTTGTAGAAGTTTTCATTCTCCCCTGACTGTCCTATGAGGCTTCAGGACCCCTGACCCTATGTCTGGACAGCAACGATTGGCCCTGTACTGATCACATACACCCTCCCAGGAAAAAAAAAAAAAAAAAGGGGGGGCTCTCTAGCTATCCACACCAGACTGAGCATGTGCAGAGTGACTCCTAGGGCTCTGTTCTGTCAGGTAATAGAAGGTGAGGATCAGAGAAGACAGGATCAAACAGCCTTTTTTACACAATGCAGGAGGATAACCCCTTACGTTCCACAATGAATATAACAAGCATGCTTTACTGCATATACAGACTGATTTTACTGTTGTAGGTTTAGTAACACTAAAGCCTCGTATACACTGTCGGACTTCCATCTGATTTTTCTGTGGATTTTTGTCTGAACGGAGTTGGCCAGGCACACCCATAGCATACACACCACAGGACTTTTCTACAAACTTTCCCAAAACTTTTTCCAACATCACATGGTTTTTCTGCTCTTTACCGCCACCCTTTGGTCAACTTCTGCTATTGTTGGTTGATTTTATCATTATTTGTTTTGTCCATCGGACAAAAGTCCGATGGTTTTCTGTACACACGGTCGGACTTTTCTCCATCGGACTTTTCTCCATCAGACTTTTGTTGGCCAAAAGTTTGTCCGTTTGCAGACCAAACTTTTGTCCGATGAAAACCCCAAAAGTTTGTCCGATGAAGCGTACATGCGGTCAAATTTTTTGTCAAACTTGCTCAAAATGAAGTTTGTTGGCAAAAAGTCAGACCGTGTGTACAACGCTTAAGTGTGCGGGAAGGAGAGATTATAAGAACATCAGCCAATCGCTGTAGTTAAAAGGTCTACACTAATTTCTTGGTCACAGTGGGCTCTGTACTGTCCATCTCCTGCAGCCAATCCCATCTACCTGAACTCACATTAGCACAGCCTCTAGCAGTTCACACTGGAAGCGCACATCAAAGAATGATAACAGTAATTGGGAGACTGAGAGACCATTGTCACCCTATAATGAAAAATGAACCTTCATACTAAGATCCAGATATTTCAATAAAAAACTTCAAATATAAAAGGATTAGGGCCCATTCACCCATATTAAGTGCAGTGTGATATATAAAAATGCATTTTTCTGCAGTACATCAGATTGCACCACAAATCGGAGCACTGTACTGCATTGCAGAGACTTGAATGAAGTGTACCAGTAAACACACTTTGGACCGATTCACATCACAATTTCTGCATTCTTTTTCCAATTCATCTCAAATCGGGGATGTGTGTGAATCCCAGTGCATTTTGCTGCATTAAAGTGGTAGTAAACTGTTACACCACTTGTGCCTATAAGGCTTATCTGTAGGTACTGTGAATACCTCCTAGACTATTTAGAGAGCATGCAGCTGATGACATCACTGGTGCATGCGCTCTAAAGGTCCGGCACACAGTGCCAGACCTTCAGGGCCCGTGCCAGAAATGCCGGCATCCGCAGGAATGATGTCTTCGCACCCCAGGCCGCAAACCCGGAATGAAGACCAGGGGAAGATGTCAACGCGGCGCTGGAGGGCTTCGTTCCACAGTAAGTTTCTCATAATGTGCTGTATGTAATGCAACATTATGACATTGTCTAGCAGGGAATTTTATTTCCCCCCACCAACTGTGGTTTACTTCTGCTGTCAAGATGTGTTCTATAGAGAAAAAAAATGCAACATGTTCTACTTCTGTTAACTGCACCGGAACACAGTACTGGTGTTACCTAGGGCCATTGCATCCATGTTAAACATCATCAATATGTTTTTGATGCAGAATTAAAATGGCTCTGGTGTGGACCAGCCCTCACAGCTAAAATAAATTAAAAAAAAAAAAAAAAATCAATGGACTGCACCACCCTACAACCCGCACACCAGCCACAACACCAATAGCCCTTTCACACTGGTCTGAGCATTTGCGGTAAAGCGTCGCTCATTTTAGCAGCGCTTCACCACTGTTTAAATGTGCTTTTCGGCCTCTGGCCGGGAGCTTTTAACCCCAAAAAAAGGGTTAAAAACTCCCGTGTTGCAGTGCTTCAGAAGTGCTGCCCATTCATTGCAATGTATACAGCGCTCCCAAACCACCCCAAAGATGCTGTTTGAAGGACTTTTTCTAATGTCCCGCAAGCACACCGTCCCAGTGTGAAAGAACCCATTGCAAAGAATGGGAGGCAGTTTTCAGGTGCCATTTCTAGCGCTAAAACGCCTGAAAACTGTCTCGGTGTGAAAGTGACCAGTTACACTTACCGGTAACGGTGTTTCTGGGAAGTCTTCCAGGACGGCACAATGAGAGATGACTGGCTCCACCTGACAGGAAACACAATCAATTCAAAGAGGTTAAAGCACCCGCCCCTCCCCGTGCTCCTCAGTTATGAAACAGTACAGACCCACACCAGTGCACGAGAGAGAAAACACACACCCAAATAACTCTATACAAACCAATGTATCAACCAAAGCGGTGGGAAGTAGGCCTGTCGTCCTGGAAGACTTCCCAGAAACACCGTTGCCGGTAAGTGTAACTGGTCACTTTCTCAAGTCGTCTTCCAGGACGGCACAATGAGAGAGAAGCAAGTAGCTTCAGGCCTACCTTAGGGTGGGACGACTGCTTGCAGGACCTTTCTACCAAAGGACAGGTCCTGAGGTGACAGCAACTCCACTCTGTAATGCCTTAGGAATGTATTCTGGCTTGACCAAGTCGCCGCTTTACAGATCTGTTCCACCGAAGCTCCGGCTCTTTCTGCCCAGGAGGTTGCCAAAGAGCGAGTAGAATGAGCTTTAACTTTCGGGGCTGTCTTACCAGCCTGGTCATAAGCTATGGAGATTGTCTGTCTGATCCATCTAGATATGGATGCTCTAGATGCCTGTTGGCCCTTTTTCTGTCCAAAAAAATTAATTAGTAAATGGCTGGATTTCCTAAATTCACCCACTCTATCCAGATAAGCTAGCAGACACCGTCTGACATCCAGACAATGAAAGGAGGCCTCTCTTTCATTTTGTGGATTTGAACAAAAGGAAGGAAGAATAATTTCTTGTGATCTATGAAACTTTGACACTACCTTAGGGAGGTACAGGGGGTCCTGCCTAAGAATAACTCTGTCCTCGAATAAACTAAGGAAAGGCTCTTTAATCGTCAGAGCCTGCATGTCGCCTATTCTTCTGGCTGTAGTAATTGCCAGAAGAAAAGCAAACTTAAATGTCAGTAATTTAACTGAAATATCTTCTAGTGGCTCAAACGGAGCCTTAGTTAATTGTTCCAAAACTAACGTAAGGTCCCAGGGCGGGACTCTAGAGATCCGCACCGGGGACAATCTATCCCTGGCCATTAGAAATCTTTTAACTAGAGGGTCCAGTGATAACTTTTTGTCCAAAAAATACGATAAGGCTGTTACCTGTACTCTTAGGAGTCTTGGTAGCGAGACCTAAGTCGGCGCCATCCTGGAGAAAGTCCAGGATGACCGATGTTTCTTGCCGGGATACCTTTCTCACTAGACACCAGTGAGAGAAGACTCCCCACACCTTCCTGTAGATACGTCTGGTGACTTCTTTTCTACTTGAGAGGAGAGTGTTAATCACTCTCTCGGAACATCCCCTCTCCCGCAGGTTCTGCCTCTCAAGCACCAGGCCGTCAGCTTGAAGAAGCTGGGATCTGGGTGAAAGACTGGGCCCTGCCGAAGAAGGTCCACCCGAACTGGTAGATGGAGGGGAGGTGCTACGGACCAGTTCTGTAGAGCGGGAAACCAGGCTCTCTTGGGCCACCAAGGAGCAATTAGAATGAGTCTGGTCTCTGAGAGACCTAGTTTTTGTAGGACTCTTGGAATGAGACTCAGAGGGGGAAAAGCATAAGCCAGGTGAAAACTCCATACCTGAGCCAGTGCATCCACCCCCCCTGAGCCCCACTCCCGGGACAGGGAAAATAATCTTCTTACTCTCCTGTTCTCCTTGCGGGCAAAGAGGTCTATTTCTGGCCTTCCAAAATGTTGGCACACCAGGTTGAACACCTCTGGGTTCAGCTCCCATTCCCCCTGGAGAATCCGATGACGGCTTAGATAGTCCGCCTCTATGTTGTACCTTCCCTTTATGTGTACTGCCGTAATAGAGGCAATCCGAAGCTCTGCCCAGCCCAGAATCCCTAGAGACAAGGTCAGCAGGGAGGGAGACCTGGTTCCCCCCTGATGATTTATGAAGGCCACCGTGGTCGCATTGTCGGAGAGGATCTGGACCTCCCGGTCTCGGATCCTTTCCTCGAACGCTTTTAGGGCCTCCCCGACCGCCAATAATTCCCGGAAGTTTGAGGAGGCATGTTTCTGATCCTGATTCCAGGAACCCTGGGCTCGGAGTTCGCCTAAGTGGGCCCCCCAACCCCAGGAGCTTGCGTCCGTCGTTATCCTGAGGGGGTCTGTCTGAGTCCATAGATGACCCACCTGCAACTTCTGAGGAAGAAGCCACCAGCTCAGAGAGTCCTTTAGACCACAGGATCTCCATCCCAGAGGTAGTAATGTTCCTCTTGTTCCGTCCCAGGAGGATAAGAGGAATTGTTGGAGGGGTCTGGAGTGGAGCTGAGCCCACGGAACCGCAGGTATACAAGAGGTCATTAGACCCAGTACCCTCATGATGCCTCTGAAAGAGGACTCCCTTACCTCCAACAGAGACCTGACCGCTGTTATGAGGCCCTGGACCTTCTCCTGGGGTAAACAATGCTTCCTTTGTAAGGAGTCTATCAGGAAACCCAGGTAAATCTTTCTTTGGTCCGGGATCATCGAGGACTTCTCTCGGTTGATGATCCAACCCAGGGATTCCAAGGTACTCACAACCTTGGCCAGGTCTGTGAGGAGGAGATCTCGACTCTGGTTGTAAAGTAAAAGGTCGTCGAGATAAGGGACTATTGTTATACCCTCTAGGCGTAGGAAGGCAACCACCTCTGCTACGATTTTTGTAAATACCCTTGGGCTGGAAGCCAGTCCAAAGGGGAGGGCAGCAAACTGCCAGTGTTGAATCCCCTGAGGAGACCCGATTGCGAAACTGAGGAAGGCTTGATGTCCTGGAAAGATCGGGACGTGAAGGTAGGCGTCCTTTAAGTCGATCGTTACCATGTATACTTCCTTCAGAAGGAGTCTTCTGAGGGTGTATATGCTTTCCATGCGAAATTTCTTGTGACGCAAGGAGGTATTCACGGGTCTCAGGTTTATTATCAACCGGTACTTGCCTGACGACTTTGGGACGACGAAGATGTGGGAGTAGACCCCCAGTCCGCGTTGTCCCGCAGGTACCGGGACTACAACTCCCTGTTCTGCTAGTTCTGAAATGTTTTGCAGAAGACCTGCTGCCTTGAGGGGGTCCCTGGGGAGATGCGTTACTAGGAACTTTGAGGGGGGGGGGATGAAGGAACTCCAGCCTTTAGCCCTCTTTTATAATGTTGAGAATATGAGGGCTCTGGGTAATACTCTCCCACCTGGAAAGGAATTGGGAAAGTCTTCCCCCTACCCTTACGTCACTTAAAGTCTTTTTCATTTGACTTTTGGTTGGAAAAGAGGATACCTCCTTTTTGCTTATCCTTTCCAACGCCCCACTTCCTATTACCGGCAGGCTTCTTGCTCGAGAAACGATTTCTACCCTGGGGGCCTCGAAAAAATCTTTTTTGGTCCCTTTTAGGTTTAGTGGGGAACTTTTTGCCCTTTTCGGTAGATCTTGATAGGGCTTGGTCCAGCCCTGTACCAAAAAGGAGTGAGCCCTCAAATGGGAGTCCACATAAGCGGGTCTTGGATGCGTTATCCCCATCCCATGTTTTGACCCATACGGCTCTGCGAGCCGAGTTTACGAGGGCACCCGTTTTTGCGGTGGTTCGCACAGTCTCAACTGCAGCATCTGCTAGGTATGCCACTGCGCTACCTATTACCTGTAGAGAGTCTATGACTTCCCTGGACTTGGACACACGGGAAACATGTTCTATTAGTTTGGTTATCCATGTATCCGCGTTCCTAGCTATACAAGCTGAAGCCAGCGCGGGGCTCATTGCTGCCGCATTGGCTTCCCAGGCTCTACGCAAGGTCGTCTCAGTACGGCGATCCATAGGATCCTTGATATTACCTGCGTCCTCAAAGAAGAGGTCGGATTGCTTCGACACCTGTGCCAAAGAGGCGTCCAATCTGGGAATCTTAAAGAGTTTCTCCTCATCCTCCCCCTTAAAAGGGCACCTACGCTTCCAAGTCTTATATTTCAGAAGCTTCCTCTCAGGTTCCTTCCACTCTCTAAGAATCACATCATGGATAGCCTGGTGAACCGGGATGGTTCTGGGTTGGGCCCTTACCAAGCCTCGGTACAATCTATCCTGTGCGGATACCTGTTCCGTCGGCTCCTGAATTTCTTCAGAGGTGTAGATTGCACCAAGGAGGCCTTCCATGTCGTCAGCTGAGAAGATGTGTCTTCCTGACCTAGAGCCTTCTTCCTCCTCCTCAGCCTGACTATCAGGCCCTCATCGGATAGTCCCTGATCAGGGATCTCTGAATCCGCCTCTGCCTCTGAGTCCTGAGACAGGAGGGATCTCAGGGATTCTGGGTGTCCTCTCCTGGTTGAGGAGAAAAACTCCTGTGAGGAAGGGCCCTCCCTGCTTGTCTGGGGCTCTGGTTCCTTAGCTTTAAGGGAGGCTTGAAAATCCTTAAGGGTGGCAAGCATCTGGGTTTGGACAGAGAGAAAGTCTCTCATCACCTGAGATGTTTCCTTCCCAGCCAGCTTCTGGATACATTTGAAGCAGAAGGGCTTGGAATGGGTTGAGGGTAATTTCTCGTTACAGTAACCGCATCTTTTGGAGCGGGCAGGGGTTCTAGAGGAACGACTGGCAACCCCCTGGGCAGTGACGTCCTCTCCTGCAATGTAAGAGTACACAGGAATACATTAACAACCAAAAAGAACCCTGTGACAGGCAAGGGTAAAGAGTCGGGGTACCATCCCCCATCATGACCCCTGCTGGCTGGGTTGACTCACCCCCTGTGGTCTCCTCTGTAGCCGCGGCCGTAGTCGGCCTCTCCTCATGCTCCATGTAGGTGAGATGCTCTGCTCCCGATCACAGTTCCACTGGAGGAGAAAAAAAAGGGCGCCTCCTTCCTGGCGTCCCTCCGTTTTTTGAATGCGGTAACAGACGCCGGCCGCCGCCATTTTGCCGGAGACCGGAAATGACGCGGCACGCGATGGCGTCATCCTTGACGCTAGAGGACGAATGTCCTAGACGCCGGGAAAATGGCGCCGCAATGCTATGCACCTGCATAGAGCGGCGCCCTAAGCAAACAGACCGCGCGAGCGGACGGAGGAACCTGCCAGCCCCCCCCTCCAGGATGGACACCCAAACAGGTAGGAGGGAGGAAGGCGGATATCTGGCCCCTGACGTCCCGGGTACAGCCCCGCACCTAGGGAGCTTCAGTGCTCAGGGAGGCTCTTCAACTGCCCTCCCCGAGAAGGAATGGGATACCCCCCAGGATGGACAAATAGAGTCCTGCTAGGCCCAGAGGCTTCCCAGGCATGCGGCTCAGCTCCCGGGGGGGGGGGACTTCCAGCCCCAGGCCTTCAGTCTGTGGAAAAAAATAAACGGTTTCGCTGTGGGGAAACACAATCAAGAACTGAGGAGCACGGGGAGGGGCGGGTGCTTTAACCTCTTTGAATTGATTGTGTTTCCTGTCAGGTGGAGCCAGTCATCTCTCATTGTGCCGTCCTGGAAGACGACTTGAGAAAGGGGTCTTAGAGCTCGTTCTTCATTCAGATCGCTCTTCAGAGAGCATTTAACAGGCTGTGAGGAGGAGTTGTATCGTGCCTCACTGTCTGCTTTATCCCCTTGAACCCTTTACTAGCTCACACATTTGCAGGGTGGTTGCAGAGCAGCCACATTCACTCACATCTTATGGGCAACAGCTCCTCGTCTAAAGTGACTGGGATATAATTCCTACACACCAGCTTTGTTGATACTGTGTGTAGGACCATTATTCTGTATTGTGCCCTAACACACCTTGCAGACAGAGATGAGCAGTGCAGCGCGCCGACGTGTAGTGTGGTGCACTGCTAGAAAAGCTGCAGGTATGTTACTTTAAGAGCCCATTCACACAGGGGCAACACGACTTCCAGCGCGATTTTATGAGGCAACTCAGACACAACCTGAGTATGAATCACAGCGACCTGGAGCTATTTACAAGGCAACTCCAAGTTGCCTGCAGGACAAGAGACATTCCAGTGGCCAATCAAACAAGAATCAGCTCTGTGGGAGGGAGGGGGGAGAGAGAGTTTTGCAGGAGAAATGTATGTTATCTTCCTGGAGAGTCGCTCCTATTAAGACAGTGAGAGGCGACTCCCATTGAAATGAATGGTTACAGGTCGCCTAGGAGTCGGATTGAAGTAGTACAGGGACCTTTTTTGAAGTCGGAGCGACTGCAGTAGTGTGCATAAGGACGGCTCCATTAACTTACATTGATTTCTTCAGCCAGCGCGACCTGAGGCGACTAGGGGCGACCTGGGGCGATTTGGAGTCGGATCCAAAGACGCCCCTGTGTGAATGGGCTCTTACCACTGTGGTGTGTTGTCAGCCCAATCATTCTGCCCAATGATGAACATAGCATGCAAAGAAAAATAAAAACAAACAAGTACAAGAAAAGCGCATGCTTTATGCAATACACCTCAGTAGGGCTGCAACTAACGATTATTTTCATAATCGATTAGTTGGCCGATTATTGTTTCGATTAATCGACTAATCCGTAAATAAATGTAAAAAAAAAAAAAAAAAATTAGGAATTTTGCTGCGATTTGCATTTTCTTTTTTTTGGCCAATTTGTTGTTGGGCAGATTACAAAACACATATTGCCGCAAAAACACATTACATGCTTTTCTGCAGCTCCTCCATTGAAGTATATTAAACCAAAAAAACAAAATAGCACCGTTTTGCGTTAAAAAAAGTCCTTGCCCTTTCCAAATACGCAGCAGCTGAAAAAATCATGGATGTGAACGTGTCCCATAGGAAACCATGTAAATGAACTGTAGTGTGTTTCTGCAAAAAGCACCAAAACACAGAGGAGTGACCCAGGCCTGAGAGGGTTAGTAACATAATGGGGTTAAAAAAAACAAAAATTTGTACAAAGAGCAAATAATCGCTACTGAAAAGGGATTAATTTTTTACTGTGGGACAGTGAAAGCTATATTTACAGTACATCATATACTGCTCCAGGTCAGTACCTCATACCTTACTCATTGCAATTTAATCCTCAGTGCCTCCGTCAGTGTGACTTTATGGTCTGTGCCTTATTCCTCATTCAGTGCTAGGTGGAACTTTTTTATGATTTCTCTCTCTGTTCTCGGATACTGCTGAGTTATCGAGTCCCAATTTTGGAGTGCATCATTTCTTGGCTATCCATGTATCGTGAGGAAGGCGCCAATATATGTGTTTGGGCTTGCAACTAGCTTGCCTCTGGTAAGCGCATCCAATTGGTGGTGGTGCACGAGTGCAGATTGGTGTTAATTTTTGAAGATTCACCTTTTCTACTTTACATCTACCCTTCACTGCATATTTATTTTTTAAGAATTCACTGAGGATCACATCATGGACTTATGTTAATTTTCATCATAAATACGGACTTTTTTGGTATTTTGCCAAGTTCTTAGTTGTTAATATCTTTTGTGGGTATATTCTATCAGATCCTTTGGATTTCATCATTGAAGGAATTTGTTTATATTTCTCATATAGATGCTAAATGTATTTCTTCACTGATGGTACATTATTTTTGCGCAGCTCCCTTCCTTTTTTCCCTTTATGTAAATGACCTGTAGTGTGTTTCTGCAAAAAGCACCAAAAAACACAGAGGAGTGACCCAGGCCTGAGAGGTTTAGTAACATAATGGGGTTAAAAAAAAAAAAAAAAAAACATTTGTACAAAAAGAGCAAATAATCGCTACTGAAAGGGATACATTTTTTTTACTGTGGGACAGTGAAAGTAATATTGACAGTAGCGATTTGCTCTTTTTGTACTATAATGGGCTAATTTTAGTTTTTAACCCCATTATGTTACTGGCCGATTAATCGATTATGAAAATTGTAATCGATTAATTTCATAATCGATTAGTTGACGATTAATCGATTAGTTGTTTCGGCAATACACCTCAGCGGTTAGGTGTGAATCTATTCTAAGTACTGTTCAGAGGCTGAGAAAATGTTTGCAGAATGGCTGAGTAACTCTACAGTAATGGGGAAAAAAAGTCAGTCAATGTGTACAAAGCAGACATAAGACTGATCTTGTGAGCACCCCTTGAGGTTAGTAGAGCAGTCTACTATACCTCTGTACAAAAATTTTACAGCCCTGATAAAAAGCAAGGTTAGAAAAAAAAAAGATGGTGTCTGCATCATCTGTAAAAGCTCTCACACAATCATAAACCCGGTCAAATATAAAAGATTCCAAACAAAAGTGCTCTGGTCTTTATGACACAAATAAAAAGGTAAGCTAATATTTAGTGCAGATGAACAGTTACGGCCTGTAAGAGCGCGATCTGCACTAGTCACAATGGATTTTCAAGAGAAGGCTCCATGAATGCTTAACAAAGGGCACTTTACAGAGTTGATGGAGGAGAACATGGCATGGTTTTACTGGATGCGGGTGGAGAGTTGTTAGGTGATGATAGCGTTATTGCATAAATAATAAACTGCTGAGCGGAGCACTTGAAGAAAAAGCAATAATGTATCAGGATATTGCCAGGTGTAATGCCTGCCAAAAAGCAATAACTAAAAGTATGTTTGGTAACTCGCTGGAAATGTAAAACGTTCATGATGGCCTTCATAAAACCTCTGTCAACACTTTCCAGGGCGCGAAAGAAGACGACCTGACCGGAACACAAGGTGCCGAATTCATACAGAAAAACGCACCGGTTTAAAGTGGATGTTTACTGTCCATTACTTTTAAAGAAAACTCATCATAAGAGAACACTAAGGCGGTCGCTGCGGAAGATGCTAGTCATCTGGGTGTCAGGATGGTGCGCTGCAATTCCATCCTCCGTCCCCAGGTGACTGCAATACACAGCACTGATGTGGGTGTCAGAGGATGGAGCCTCCCCCACTGCAGTGTGAAAGCAGCCCAAGGCCGCTTTCACACTGAGGCGTCGGCGACAGAGCGGCGCTATTTTTATACCGTTTTTGGAGGTATTCTGCTGCTAGCGGGGCGCTTTTAACCCCCGCTAGCGACCTGAAAAGGGTTAAAACTGCCTGTAATAAAAAGTATAATTTTAAAGTTTATCTGGCAAAATAGAAAAGCCAGAGTGGGTTATACGCTCTTGTCAAGGAAAAAAAATAAAGGAGGATTGACTGCCCCCGATATTAAAAGATACTATACGGCGGTAATATTGGCTAGGTTAATAGAATGGGCAAACATCAGCACAAATAAGAGGTGGGTAAACATGGAGAATAATCTATACACAGCACCATTAGGGAAAGAAATATGGATTCCACCGAAGTATAGGACACACAGTTCACAAATACATGGTTTAACAAAAATAGTATTTAAAGAATGGGACAAAATATATAGAAGAGAAAAATGGGAGTATAACTCCCCACTGATTCCGTTGGCAGGAACAAATTTTTTTGTTCCAGGAAACGGGACTCAGATGGGGAGGTACTTAGGGGATGCACAAATAAAAGACATAATGATACAAGGGAAAATAAGGGCGAGAACAGAACTAATCACAACATATGGGTGGCAGTTTTTAAGTGAATGGGTATACACACAACTTAAACATTTTGTAAGCACAATTCCCAAACCAGTTAGAGAGGAGAAGACACTGAACCCAATCGAAAAGCTTTGCAATATTAAAACACCTACGAAAAATGGAATATCTCAAATGTATAACATATTAACAGATTTAGAAGGAACCGGGGCCCTCCCCTTTATAGGAAAATGGGAACAAGACCTTGGGATAAAACTAGATGAAAAACAAATGATTGGAGCAGTACATGACTATGCGACAGATATTGTAACGGTAGAAGCGAACTATAAGAGTTTGGTGAGGTGGCATCTAACCCCGGTGAGAATCAATCAATTTCAGCCAGGTAGATCATCACAGTGTTGGAGGGAATGTGGGCAAAGGGGAACAACAATGCATATTTGGTGGGAGTGTCAAAAAATAAAAGAATATTGGCATATTATATTGGAGTATATAAATGAAATCACTGGGGAAAAGATACCCCAAAATGCCTGGAATGTTCTGTTCCATGGGACAAATAAAACCAAAAAACAATATAAAGAAACATTAGTCCCTTCCCTACTCAATGCTGCAAAGGCCTTGATTCCCAAAAAATGGTTGCAAGTGGAGAGCCCATCCATAAAAGAATGGATACAGAGAGTAGACTACGTGCATGAGATGGAGTACCTGAGCAGCAGAGAGCAGGGAATGGAAAGTAGACATAGAAGTACCTGGCTGAAATGGAGTGAGTTTAAGTGTTCAGAGAAATATGTAATAGGAATGACAGAAACGGAAAAAAAAAAAATTTTTTTGAGATAACTTAAGATGGCGAAAAGGGCGGACCTTGGGGGCGGGGGGGTGGGCGGGTAGGGCGTGGGAAAAATATAAATAGGAGATATGTTAGATTTAAAAAGGTTATGATATGTGTACTTTGTATAACGCATTTTATCTCAAATAAAATAAAGATTAAAAAAAAAAAAAAAAAAAAAAACTGCCTGCAAAACGCTGCTGCAGCAGCACTTTGCCGGCGGTTCGGTGTATACACCGCTCCTTCAACACTCCAAAGATGCTTTTTTTTCCTGCCAGCACATCGCCTTAGTGTGAAAGCACTCGGGCTTTCACACAGACTGCAGGGGAGGTGTTTTTTAGGCGCTATTTTTAGCCTGAAAGCGCCTGAAAAACACCCCAGGAAAGGGATCTAATTGAAGACTGGATTTTAAATGGTACAACGGAGACAATTGTAAAGTTACAGAATTTATAAACGGAGGACAATTAAAGTTACATAAGGTTATTAAAACAAAAAGAAGGTCTGATAAATATAACATTTAGAGCTCCATATGTTTCACCCCGAACTGCTGCTTGGCCAGTTTTACCATTGGATGCAATGGTGACTCAGGGTGCACGCACTACATATAAAAATCAGGACCACAAAAATAAGCAAATTCTGTGTTATGCTTCTTTTCATGCTCGCCCCCACCACCATTCTCACCTTGATAACGTGTCCAGTGCTGTGAAGCCTCATGGAAAATGTACAACACTTATCCCAGGATGCTTTGCTTTCATTTACAGTGGAACCTCAGATTACGAGCATAATCCGTTCCAGGAGAATGCTCGTAATCCAAAGTACTCGCATATTCGCATTGAATTTAATGGAAACTAAAATAATTAGTTCCACATTGTCTTCAATGGCATGCAACACCACATGTGGCCAGAGGTGGGGGGGGCGCCGGAGAGCCTCGGAAACAGCCGGCAGAAAGGCCTGAGGACAGCTCGGCTGACCTCGGTAACAGACTATTTCCGAGTCTTTCCAAGCATTTCCCCAACGGCGCCGATCGACTCTGGCGCCCCCCCACCTCAGGCCAAATGCGGTACTGCACACCGCTTTGGCCTGAATCCTGCTCGTTTTGCGAGACACTCGCAAACTGAGTTAGGATTTTTCAAAATACAGTGCTTAATACAGCGTTAACTGCGTTACTCGCAATCCGAGGTTCCACTGTACCAAGGCTAGAGGAGGGTAGGTCTGGTGTGCATCATTAGGGGGCCAGGCTGCCTGAACTAGGAAGGCGGCACCCAAAAACGTCAGGACCAAAAATGGCCACATGGGTCACAGCACAACAACGCTGAAAAGGTAAATATCACAATTTAGGACAACACTGTACAGTTGGAATGGGCAACTGAAGCTCCTCTTACACAGATCTGACACCACCTAGGTGACGATTCCATTTTTGTCCAGGTATAGGGTTTCATTGCCAAACCCAGGATGGAAACAAGTCCAGTTATTCATGATGGATGGGGGAATCCTTCCCGCTGTGGTATTGTATTATAATAGGGAGAATATACAAAGAATTTCTGCGCTACTAAACAAAACACATAAGCAGCTGCACAACCAATGGACAAAGGTGAAAAACAGAACAAAAAACAAAAAATTCAGCGCTAAACAAAAGTGAAAATGAAAACACCCAGTGTGATAAAAAATAATGTCCAGTTAAGTGACAAAATTCATGTGAATTGTGAAAAAGTCTCTAATAAATAAAGCGATTCTTGAACAGTTGTGTATGGAATCTGCAATCTTGGAAAAGAAGTGTAGATAACCACCACCAATATGTGGAAGGCTTACCGGAACAAATGAACCCAAACAAACATACGTTTGAAGGGTCACATCAGGCTTTTAGATGTATGTCTCCTCCTGCGCTGATCCTATGCAGCAATAGTAATAGAGGTGAATGGGAAAAATGGCTCAAATGGCGGTAAACCAGGATGCCGATCAGATAAATATATGGGAGAAAAGAGAAGGGCACATGGCATAATATCGTCTAAAAATCAAACTTTAATGTAGGCAAATACACTTACATCAAGATGGTTTAAACAAACGCTTGTACAACAGTGGCAGCAGTGGAATCTCCCGGGGACATCTAAAAGCCTGATGTGACCCTTCAAACGTATGTTTGTTTGGGTTCATTTGTTCCGGTAAGCCTTCCACATATTGGTGGTGGTTATCTACACTTCTTTTCCAAGATTGCAGATTCCATACACAACTGTTCAAGAATCGCTTTATTTATTAGAGACTTTTTCACAATTCACATGAATTTTGTCACTTAATTGGACATTATTTTTTATCACACTGGGTGTTTTCATTTTCACTTTTGTTTAGCGCTGCATTTTTTGTTTTTTGTTCTTTTTTTTTATTATAATAGGGAGCCTTCCCCACTATCAGAATACAACGATCACTGTTCTTGGCTTTAGCTGATGGCACCGATTGTTTGGGAAAAATCCGACAAGCGTCCCCCCCCCCCCCCCCGACACTGGTGTCGGCGGTGGGGGAGGACTAGCGCCCGCCCCCCCCCCCCAACACTGGTGTCGGCGGTGGGGGAGGACTAGCGCCCCCCCCCCCCCCCAACACTGGTGTCGGCGGTGGGGGAGGACTAGCGCCCCCCCCCCCCCCCCAACACTGGTGTCGGCGGTGGGGGAGGACTAGCGCCCCCCCAACACTGGTGTCGGCGGTGGGGGAGGACTAGCGCCCCCCCAACACTGGTGTCGGCGGTGGGGGAGGACTAGCGCCCCCCCAACACTGGTGTCGGCGGTGGGGGAGGACTAGCGCCCCCCCAACACTGGTGTCGGCGGTGGGGGAGGACTAGCGCCCCCCCAACACTGGTGTCGGCGGTGGGGGAGGACTAGCGCCCCCCCAACACTGGTGTCGGCGGTGGGGGAGGACTAGCGCCCCCCCAACACTGGTGTCGGCGGTGGGGGAGGACTAGCGCCCCCCCAACACTGGTGTCGGCGGTGGGGGAGGACTAGCGCCCCCCCAACACTGGTGTCGGCGGTGGGGGAGGACTAGCGCCCCCCCAACACTGGTGTCGGCGGTGGGGGAGGACTAGCGCCCCCCCAACACTGGTGTCGGCGGTGGGGGAGGACTAGCGCCCCCCCAACACTGGTGTCGGCGGTGGGGGAGGACTAGCGCCCCCCCAACACTGGTGTCGGCGGTGGGGGAGGACTAGCGCCCCCCCAACACTGGTGTCGGCGGTGGGGGAGGACTAGCGCCCCCCCCCCCCCCAACACTGGTGTCGGCGGTGGGGGAGGACTAGCGCCCCCCCCCAACACTGGTGTCGGCGGGAGAGGACTAGCGCCCCCCCCCCCAACACTGGTGTCGGCGGGAGAGGACTAGCGCCCCCCCCCAACACTGGTGTCGGCGGGAGAGGACTAGCGCCCCCCCCCCCCCAACACTGGTGTCGGCGGGAGAGGACTAGCGCCCCCCCCCCAACACTGGTGTCGGCGGGAGAGGACTAGCGCCCCCCCCCCAACACTGGTGTCGGCGGGAGAGGACTAGCGCCCCCCCCAACACTGGTGTCGGCGGGAGAGGACTAGCGCCCCCCCAACACTGGTGTCGGCGGGAGAGGACTAGCGCCCCCCCCCAACACTGGTGTCGGCGGGAGAGGACTAGCGCCCCCCCCAACACTGGTGTCGGCGGGAGAGGACTAGCGCCCCCCCCAACACTGGTGTCGGCGGTGGGGGAGGACTAGCGCCCCCCCCAACACTGGTGTCGGCGGGAGAGGACTAGCGCCCCCCCCCCCAACACTGGTGTCGGCGGGAGAGGACTAGCGCCCCCCCCCAACACTGGTGTCGGCGGGAGAGGACTAGCGCCCCCCCCCCAACACTGGTGTCGGCGGGAGAGGACTAGCGCCCCCCCCCAACACTGGTGTCGGCGGGAGAGGACTAGCGCCCCCCCCCCAACACTGGTGTCGGCGGGAGAGGACTAGCGCCCCCCCAACACTGGTGTCGGCGGGAGAGGACTAGCGCCCCCCCCAACACTGGTGTCGGCGGGAGAGGACTAGCGCCCCCCCCAACACTGGTGTCGGCGGGAGAGGACTAGCGCCCCCCCCAACACTGGTGTCGGCGGGAGAGGACTAGCGCCCCCCCCAACACTGGTGTCGGCGGGAGAGGACTAGCGCCCCCCCCAACACTGGTGTCGGCGGGAGAGGACTAGCGCCCCCCCCCCAACACTGGTGTCGGCGGTAGGACTAGCGCCCCCCCTTCCCTCAATATGAAGATATTTGCCAGCACACCATGGAACTACATGAATAGCGTCCAAAAGGATAATTTATTGCATGATCACAACACAAGGTGAGTGCAACATTTCGGAGTCACGCAGGACCCCTGACGAAGGGGTCCTGCGTGACTCTGAAACGTTGCACTCTCCTTGTGTTGTGATCATGCTATAAATTATCCGTTTGGCCGCTATCCACGTCGTTCCATCAAATATCTCCATTGTGACTTGATCCAGTATCCAGCTGGTTGTTGCTGCAGCACCCAAATTTGAGCGCTCATCCAGGAATGTGTGCGATGGGAATATGAAGTATGACCCCCTTCCCTCACTGGTGCCAACTATACCGAGCAAAATACACACCCAAGATCCCCCAAGCTGTGTTTTCCTCTCCAACACACGTTACAAAAATAAAATATAAAATAAGGTGCTGTGTGTGGCTCTGTGTACAAATCACCTCCACAGCCGCATTTATAAAAAAAAAAAAAAAAAAAAAAAAAAAAAAAAAAGGGGGAAATTATACAAAGAATACACACACACACACACACACACACACACACACACACACACACACACACATGCGTTCCAAATGCGAGCAGAGGCGGTTACACGCGTATCACCGCACGCAACATTTTCCACGGATAAAAAGGGAACACTGCAGCGGTGGTCTCCAGACACAACAAAAGGCACATTTCAGCCCCCACAATGAAGAGAGATATATATATATATATATGCGCGCCGTAGATAAACACGAGCGCGTTCCACACCACCATACGCTGTATTTGATGTGTTATGGTCACCATCATACTGTGTACAGTCCTGTGCTGCCAATACAGAAAACCCAAACCTAGGCCCAGGACCAGACCACTCACTTCACCTGCCCAAAGGACCCCCACATATAATATCAGGCCGAGCTGGAGCACTCCTGTAATGTGCCAGCCTCTCCCCCTCTCCCCTCACTCACCAGGCCGTCTATCTGTACTTGTTTCACCGGAATCTCAGCAGCAGAGGCGGCGGGGGTAGTAGTGGTGGTAGCGGTAGTAGTGGTGGTGGCGGTGGCGGCGGCGGCAGCGGTGGGTTCCTTACGAGACGACATGTTCACACTTGCAGGCAGCAGGAGCTAGGACACCGGAGAGGGAAAAGAGAGAACACGCGCGCCGGAAACCGGAAGTGGTCGCAAACTATGAGTCACTGGCTGCGTCCTCCGTGCTGTGCGGCCGCCATGTTGGTTATGGGCACGGCTTTGCCAAGCGATTTCCTCCTTTTTTTTAACCACTTTTTTTTAACCACTTCAGCCCCGAAAAAGTTTTACCCCCTTTTCGTGACCAGGCCATTTTTTTTTTTTTTTTTTTTGCAATACGGTGCTGAGTTACTTTAACTGACAAATGTGCGGTCGTGCGATGCTGTACCCAAAAAAAAATAATTTATGTTTTTTTTCCCCCACATCTGTTGGTGGTATTTGATCACTTCTGCGGTTTTTCTTTTTTGCACTATGAACAAAAAAAGACAGACAATTAAACAAAAAACATTTTTTTATTACTTTCTGCTATAAAACACATCTAATTTCTTCATCAATTTATGTTTGTGTAAAAAAAATCCTAATATGCGTATATCGATTGGTTTGCGCAAAAGTTATAGCGACTACAAACTACGTAATATATTTATGGAGTTTTTATTTATAATTTTTTTTACTAGTAATGGCGGCGATCAGCGACTTATAGCGGGACTTGGGGCACTGGGGATATTGAGGCAGACAAATCGAATGCTGACACCTTTTGGGGACCAGTGACCCTAATGCAGTGATCAGTGCTAAAAAATATGCACTGTTACTGCATAACGCCCAACTGTCCCTGATTTAGAATAAAGTCCCTCTGTCCCTACTTTTCTGCTCATTTGTCCCTCATTTTGATCTGATCCATATAGTTGTAAATAACATGCAATATTTA
Organism: Rana muscosa; assembly: GCA_029206835.1. Lineage (NCBI taxonomy): Eukaryota > Metazoa > Chordata > Amphibia > Anura > Ranidae > Rana > Rana muscosa. The sequence goes on from JARGYO010005626.1 coordinate 142,085,111, forward strand.
TCTTTCAAAAAGTGTTTCCCAGTGCTAAATCTTTCATCCAATTTCTAAACTGCTGCATTTGTAAATTCCAAAAGCCAATATAACCAACCACTTCAACCCCGGAGGATTTGGCTGCCAAATGACCAGGCCACTTTTTGCGATTCGGCACTGCGTCGCATTAACTGACAATTGCGCGGTCGTGCGGCATGGCTCCCAAACAAAATTGACGGCCTTATTTCCCCCACAAATAGAGCTTTCTTTTGGTGGTATTTGATCATCTCTGTGGTTTTTATTTTTGGCGCTAAAAACAAAAATAGAGCGACAATTTTGAAAAAAAAAGCAGAATTTTTTATTGTTTGCTATAATAAATATCCCCAAAAAATATATAAAAAAACTATTTTTTTCCTCAGTTTAGGCCGATAGGTATTCTTCTACATATTTTTGGTAAAAAAAATAAAAATCGCAATAAGCGTTAATTGATTGGTTTGCGCAAAAGTTATAGCGTCTACAAAATAGGGGATAGTTTTATGGCATTTTTATTAATATATTTTTTTTACTAGTAATGGCGGTGATCAGCGATTTTTATCATGACTGCGACATTATGGCGGACACATCGGATACTTTTGATGCTATTTTGGGACCATTGTCATTTATACAGCGATCAGTGCTATAAAAATGCACTGATTACTGTGTAAATGACACTGGCAGGGGTTAACCACTAGGGGGCAAGGAAGGGGTTAAGTGTGTCCTAGGGAGTGATTCTAACTGTGGGGGGGCGTGGCTACATGTGACACGACACTGATCACTGCTCCCGATGACAGGGAGCAGAAGATCAGTGTCCTGTCATAAGGCAGAACAGGGAGATGCCTTGTTTACACAGGCATCCCCCCGTTCTGCAGCTCAGTGACACGATCGCTGGACACCGGCGGACATCGAGTCCGTGGGTCCCGGCGGCATGCGAGCGCCCGCACGGGGGAAAAAAACAATGTATATATACATTGCTTTGCGCAGCCGTGCCATTCTGCCGACATATAAGTACATGAGCCGGTCAGCAGGCGGATAAAGGAAAAGTAGAGGTAAAAAAGCACTTGTGTTTAACTAATCATTTTTTTTATGTACAATTCTCCTTTAAAGGGGCGTTGCAGGGGGTGTGTCCTATGCCTAAATACTTTTGGTTAATAGTTGTCCTTCGTTCCCATGTTAAAAAGTTGGGAGGTATGTTACTGTACTAATGACACTGGCTGGGAAGGGGTTAACATCAGGGACGATCAAAGGGTTAAATGTGTGCTTAGGGAGTGCATACTAATTGTGTGGGAGGTGCTTGTATTGTTGGAAGGCAGAGATCCGTGTTGTAGGAACATAGGATCACAGCCTTCCCTTCTCACAGACGGCGATCTTCCTTTTTTACATAGGCAGATCACCGCTCTGCCTGTCTCCCGAACGATTGGCGGGTCCCGGCAGACATCGCGTCCACCAGACCCGCTGAGTGGACACACGAGGAGCAGGTCGCCCGTAGTGCGCGTGCGCGCCACAGACCCGGAAGTGCAGAATCACATACCTGTACATTATTCTGCGTGCAGGAGCCGCCCCCCCCCCCCCCATGTATGTGGGGCGGAGGGCTATAAGTTAAAGAATAAGTTAATGTAAACACAAACAAAAATAGACATAGAGGAACAGTATTACTGGTCCATGTATTTATATACAGTATGCATAGCTCCCAACTTTCCCTGATTTCGAGGGACTGTCCCTGATTTAGAACAATGTCCCCCTGTCCCTCTTTCCTCCTCATTTGTCCCTCATTTTGGTCTAATCTATATAGTTGTATATAAAATGCACTTTTTATCTTTCAAAAAGTGTTTCCCAGCGCTAAACTTTTCATCCAATTTCTAAATTTCTGCATTTGCGTAGCATTTGTCAAGTCCAGAGCCCCCTTTGGTCTAATGCAGTGGTTTTCAACCTGTGGGTCAGGACCTCCTCAGGGGTCGAATGAGGATTTGCCAGGGGTCACCGAATCCTGGGCTGTTTCTGAAGCCCGCACCTCTCTTCCAGCCTTTTTGCAGCCGACCAGCAGGGCTGTCCCTGGAGCCTGTGGCCACCCAGCTGGGCTGTTCCTGGAGCCCACGGCCACCCACTCAGCCTCTTTGCAGCCGCCCATTCTGTTCACAGTATGGCTGGGAGGCAGAGACTAGAGGTCAGCTGACTGGTGAGGAATTTGAAGTTGGAGGGGCTGGAGGAGACCCTATCTCCTGATTTCAGCATAGGTGTCACTGCTATGAGACACCACAAAGTCGGAGACACAGTAAGTAACACTGCCTGTGATTATAGTAAAGAAAAGGAAAAAATAGGGATATGGGCCCTACTCGGACTTTCAGCGACACAGTAAACAATAGAGATGTATAAAAAATATATAAATGTTTAATAGAAAAAGAGAACCACATAAATGAAATTGAATACAAGGACAATATAAGAATTAAAAATCATACATATGAGTACATATAAATGATGAGAACCCGAATGCATCAACGTGTTTCGCCTTGAGGCTTCTTCAGGATGCAAATTCAGGAAAACAGTAGTTGTAGAAGCAAGAAAGGGATCTCACGCTATATATAAAAACAAATACATAGATTTGTAAATAAAATACTGACACATTCATTTGGGTAAGCATTGAGAGAAGGCCAAAGAACCAAAGATAGGCGTGAAAAAAAAAAGGGTGAGAGAAGAGGTACCTTATAACTACGATTCTTGGTTAGCGTGTAGCCAACACCGACAGGAAAGAAACGAGCCACGCAAAGAATGTGCAATGCTGGCGAAGCAAAAACGGGGAAACCAGCTAAAAATAAAACAGGTATAATTAATACCTAATCCAAAGTCAAGTTGGACACAAGTTGGACAGTTAGTAACAATAGGAAAAAAAAAAGGCACCCCACACACACATAAAGATGGCTACCTGTAATTTCCGAGTAAACGGTACGTATGACTTCAAAAGTCACATATAGAGAAACTGGATATAAAAAAGGAAAGTCTTCCTTTTCAGCCGACAAATCCAAATAGAGGAAGTCACAGTGATAATTCAAAGTATCAGTAGGCTGGAATCCTTAACTCAAGAGGGATATATAATACAGATACCCCGAGTAGTAACTCTCTAAAAAGAAGGGAATACAAAGACAGACCATAGTAATCAAAAGAATTAGGCGCAGATTTGGGACAAAAACTCAGACCCAATTGTAGCAATTCAGTTTCCTCTGGACTTAAAGAGTAAGACGATAAGTTGATAACTTCTAATTGTAAATGATCAGAAGTAATGGCATTGTTAATCTGTGGAGATGGGTCTACAGGGAGGCATTGGGGAGGAGCATTGGTTGTCAAATTGGTCGTACTTCGTCTAGGCTCAATATTAGGAACAGAGTGATCTATACGTAATTTCTTATACCGTGTACACACGATCGATTTTTTCGACGGTGAAAACACCGTCGAGAAAATCGACGTGATAAACGAGGAACAGCTTGTTCCCCTACACACGGCCGTTTTAAATTACATTTTTTTTCTTGGTCGAAAAAAACGACTGTGTGTAGGCTCCCCAGCAGTGTTTCCCTATGGGAAAACTGCCGCGGAAAAAAATGACGGGAATCACGACGAGAAAAATTAGAGCATGTTCTAATTTTTCTCGTCGTGATTAATGCCGTTTTTCCCGTCGGGAAAAATGTCAAAAAGCCCACACACGGTCGTTTTTCTCGTCCAAAAGAAAACATTTTTTTTTTCCCGACGGGAAAAATGATCGTGTGTACGCGGCATTAGAGTCCTTTCTGATTGCTCCCGCCGCTGCTAAGCTGGCTGATCATGTTGAAACAACGGTCTGTGCACAGTCAATAATGCTAGATCTAGTATCCACTTCAATAGTGGGAGTCAAAGGTATGGTATTAACGGGATTGTCAGGGAGAGCACCAGGTATAGGGGTACCTGAGAACACAGGAATCCCTTTGTTTCCCGGGGGGGTGTGATCACGTCGTGATTGATCTTTAGGATTGGTGTAATTACCCAGTAGACGAGTAGATTCATCTACTGATCGTTTATCAGTACCTGTCTGGTGACCGCCACGGGTTCGTTGCCTTCTCCTTGTACCACAACCTCTATTATGTCCCCGCTCAAAAGCCCGTGAGCTCTGTGAAATATAAGAGTTAGTTGAAGAGTCTGAGTCATCAGTTCTATCTTTTGATCTATTTCCAAAATTTCTTGGTTGACCGTTATTTTTGCGACCCCCCCCCCCCCCCATTGACCATTGAGTGGCCAATTGTAGGCGTATTTGCCTGCAAAGGCTAGTTTGTCCCTGGACATCTCATCTTCCTTCTTAGTCAGAAGATCTGTCGTAAAGGTCTGAATATGTTCTTTAAGGTGTGCATCATAAACCCCAAAATCAGGATTGTGTAAAACTGAGGCATTTTCATCATACACTCTTTTGATTTCACAGTCCACTAACTTCAGTTCTTTCATGTAGTATTCAACCATAAGTTCCATCATAGTTTTAGAACAATTTTGAAGGTTAAAGGGGTTGTAAAGGTTCGTTTTTTATTTTCTAAATAGGTTCCTTTAAGCTAGTGCATTGTTGGTTCACTTACCTTTTCCTTTGATTTACCTTCTAAATGTTTTTATTCTTTGTCTGAATTTCTCACTTCCTGTTTCTCCTCACTAAACTTCACACCATCATCCGAGTTGTGTGGAGTCAGCCAGAACAGCTTACTGAACAGCTTACTGAGGAGGAACAGGAAGTGAGAAATTCAGACAAAGAAAACAAAGAAAAAAATATTTAGAAGGGAAATATAAGGAAAAGGTAAGTGAACCAACAATGCACTAGCTTATTGACAATGTCTACGATGACGAAACGCGTCTAAGGGGGTACGTGCTGACGTCACCACGCTCATAGGACGGGAGTTTGCTTTCTAGCCGGCCGGCTTTTACACATGTCCTTTTATTTGTTCGCTGATGTAAGTGTAACTTTTAATTTTTATAATAAATTGCTGAGACGATATCACACTATCCAGTCCCTACTTTTTCTCCTTGGTTTGATACACCATCCGGACCATACGGAAGATCGCGGTGGTAGCGATGAATTCTGACCTACGCTGATTTGTGTTGCATATCATTGTTTGCAATCTGGTAAGCAGACATCATATTGGGTGGCGGTGCACTTCCGGGTGGATTTGTATGACATTTCTACACTCTACAATATCTCCCCTTTCTCTCTTTTTTTGTATCTCTGATAAGGAGACTATATGTGCGGCGAGGGTTCACTAATATAGGACTCACTCACTGGTGGTGTATTGTCTCCCCTACCCTATATCATTAGTCCCTGATAGGGAGATTCTTTGTGTCAGGATTACACTATGTTTTTTTTGCCTTTTTGTTTTTTCAATACATGCAATTTTTGGAACATTTACCCCATACTGCGGAGTACCCTTCTATTGTCGTGACTCAACACTATTGGAGAAATTTATTTGAAGTGCATCTAAAGGCCTAGGCTGGGTTATAACCATCTGTTCAATTTGGCTTATCTTCTGGTAAGCATACATCTTTACCAGTTCATAGGATCTACGTTTAGTGTTTCAATCTGACACTAGCCCTTTAAGCATTTCCATTTAGACTTTTTCACTATCCAGATAATAGAATTTTGGACTCATAGCGCAACTTTTTTTCTTCTATTACTTTTTGTGTTTATCTCATTATTGTTGCTGCTGGCCAGGGTCTATTTTTTAGTTATATTCTCGTTAATTGATTATATATTGTTCTCCTTGAATTTACATACAATAAGCGCGGTTTTGTTTTTTAATTTGTAATGCACTAGTTTAAAGGAACCTATTTAGAAAATAAAAAACAAACCTTTACAACCCCTTTAAGTTCCCACCGGGACCTCAGATCAGGGTCAAGAGCCCATATGTTGGGAAAGACCTGTACCCTGAGGCCCTTGGGGTTTATACCTTCAGCCAGGCCCGGACTGGCCATAGTGCACACTGGGCACTTGCTGCATGTTCTTGTGGGGCCAAGGCAGCTGAGCTGCTCCTTGAGCCCCAGCCGCTCGCCCGGCCTCTACGAGGCTGGCTGGCCCGCCGTTCGGCCGGCCGCCATTACAGTTCGGCCATCGAGCGGGGGGCGGAGACTATAGGTCACGTTACCTGTGACCGTGAAGAGGGAGGGGATCTACATGAGACGTGGCCGCCGGCCGGTGTTCAAGTGAGTGTGTCTCAGTCTCCATGCATGCGCCTGGATAGGAGAAGCCGCTACAGACACAGTAGAAGAATCCATCTCTTTATTTTTCTCCTACAGCCTCTGAATGCCTGCTTCTCACTCTCTCCCTTCCGTGGGCATTCAGAGGCTCTAGGAGAAAAATAAAGGGATGGATTATTCTACTGTGTGTGCAGCTGCTTCTCCTATCCAGCCTCTTTCCACTGCACCCTAGTGCTCATAGGCTCCCATCGTGCTCTCAGGTGCACCCCCTGCTCTCTCAGGCTCTCCCACTGCACTCCAGCCCCCCCCCAGTGATCTCCAACTCCCCCCAGTGCTCTCCAGCCCCTGTACACTCCGGTCCCACCAGAGCTCATCAGCCCCCCTGTACTCTCTAGCCCCCAGTGCTCTCTAGTCCCCCCTCCAGTGCTCTCAGGCCCCCCTGTGCTCTGAGACCCCCCTGTGCTCTCAGACCCCCAGTGCTCTACAGCCCCCTCCCTGTGCCCTGAGGCCCCCCAGTGCTCATCAGCCCCCCTGTACTCTCCCCCCAGTGCTCTCCAACCCCCCCAGTGCTCATCAGCCCCCCTGTACTCTCTGGCCCCCCAGTGCTCTCCAGCCCTCCGTGCTCTCCAGCCCCCCCCCAGTGCTCTCAGGCCCCCCCAGTGCTCTCCAGCCCTCCCCCAGTGCTCTCACCCCCCCCCCAGTGCTCTCCAGCCCTCCGTGCTCTCCAGCCCCTCCCAGTGCTCTCAGGCCCCTCTGTGCTCATCAACCCCTGTACTCTCTGGCCCCCAGTGCCCATCAGTCCCCCTGTACTCTCCAGCCCTCTGTGCTCTCAGGCCCCCCCAGTGCTCTCCAGCCCCCCCCCCCAATGCTCTCCAGCCCCCCCCTGTGCTCTCAGGCCCCCCGGTGCTCTCCAGCCCCACCCAGTGCTCTCAGGCCCCCCTGTGCTCATCAACCCCTGTACTCTCTGCCCCCCTAATGCTCCCCAGCCCCTCCCGGTGCTCTCAGGCCCCCCAGTGCTCATCAGCACCCCTGTACTCTCTGGCCCCCCAGTGCTCTCCAGCCCCACCCAGTGTTCTCCAGCCCCCCCCCCAAATGCTCTCAGGCCCCCCTGTGCTCACCAACCCCTGTACTCTCCGGCCCCCATAATGCTCTCCAGCCCCTCCCAGTGCTCTTCAGCCCCTCCCAGTGCACTCAGGCCGCCCCTGTGCTCTCAAGCCCCCCATGCTCTCCACCCCCCCCTGTGCTCTTCCCCTCCCTGTGCTGTTCGCCTTCCATGTTCTTTGCCCTTGCTTGTGCTCTCCAGCCCCCCCATGGTCCCCGCCCCCTCACTGCTCTCTGACCCCCCAGTGCTCTCCGACCCCCCAGTGCTCTCCAGCCCCACTGTGCTCTTTGCCTCCCGTGTTCTCTGCCCCTGCTTGTGCTCTCCAGCCCCCATGTGCTCTCCGGCTCCCCCTAGTGCTCTCCACCCCCCATGCTCTTCACCCCCTGTGCTCTCTGGCCCCCTTAGTGCTCTCCACACTCCCCCATGTTCTCCACCCCCCCCCCCCCACATTCTCCGCCCCCCCCCCACATGCTCTCTGTGCCTCCCAGTAAATTAGCCGTGGGCTGCTCAGTCTAAAATGCCCGGGCCTAATTTTTGTCCCAGTCCGGGCCTGCCTTCAGCTATATATTGTTCAAAATATCTAATATGCCAAATAAGACTGGCTTTGCGTTCAAATGTTTGTATGAGTTTCTGATACACTATCTCCAATTCCACATCCTTGCCCCTAGTTGCAGAGCATGTCTGCTTGATGCCCAACATGAAACCTTCCCTGTGAAGTCCGCCATGAAGTAGGAAAAATAAAAAAGTATTCTTTATAATGGTGATGTGTTATATAGAGACACACACCTGAAACAGGTAGAAATAGGTCTAATAATTAGGACGTATTTCATATAGAGTGCATAAACATAGATACCGGTGTTTGCCACCCAATAGTGTAAATATAGAAAAATAGCACTCACATTGCCAACATCCGTAAATAATGTAGTAAAGAAAAGGAAAAAAATAGGGATACGGGCCCTACTCGGACTTTCAGCGGCACAGTAAACAGTAGAGATGTATAAAAAATATATAAATGTTTAATAGAAAAAGAGAACCACATAAATGAAATTGAATACAAGGACAATATAAGAATTAAATATCATACAGATGTGCCTTTTTGACGAGGCATTGAATTTTTCTAGGCCATTTTTCCACTGGATACATGTGCTTGAATGACAGTTCTCCCTCTTTTTTTTGAAGAAGAAGCCTGACTGGCCTGCACAGGGTCCTGACCTCCACCCGGGATTACTCCTTTGGGACAATTTCGGGCGGGGACTGCATGCCAAGCCTTCTGGTCCAACATCATATATCCAATTAGGATGTACAGTATGTCAGGTGTGCCGACCATGGTGACCTGTTGGCGTTTTGCCATTATGTTTACGCTCATTTATTTTTTCTTTTGTTGTTCTAATGTGGCCTCCATTTTCTCTGCCTTTATATTACTTGCCCCTTTCTCCTCTCCCCTATTTCTTCCTCTGCGGGTGAGGGTGTGCGACGCGCCTGAGGCGTATTACCCCTCACGGTATCTGCAGGCGGACATTTTGGGTATTTACACCACATACCGCCGTTCCCCAATGCGGACATCGTGTCGTAATGCTGGATGCGTGATTTGACGCCGTTACGCGGTAACTATGCCGCGATGCAGGGTGTGTTAAAGGAAGGGGGCGGTAGGACATTGCTTGCATACACTTTTTTTATTTTTTCCTGTTGGACGCGGCTGTATGATGCAATAAGAGCGGGACTTACCCTCTGACCTTTCCAGGGCGGGATTTTCTGCGGCCGTTTTGGCGCCAATTTTTGGCTTTAAAGGGCAGTGATCTCTCCACCTTGCTTCTGTGTAGAGCCCTTTCTTTGTGCTCTCCCCTGGGGATTACTTTGAACCTATCCAGTCTAATAGTAGGTAATATTCTCCTTGTATACTGCTCTTTTTTGATCGGGTCTTTTTTGATCCTATCTTTGTGTGTTTCCCCCCCCCCCATGTTTATTTACTATGGTCTGTCTTTGTATTCCCTTTTTTTTAGAGAGTTACTACTCGGGGGATCTGTATTATATATCCCTCTTGAGTTAAGGATTCCAACTTACTGATACTTTGAATTATCACTGTGACTTCCTCTATTTGGATTTTTCGGCTGAAAAGGAAGACTTTCCTCTTATATCCAGTTTCTCTATATGTGACTTTTGAAGTCATACGTACCATTTACTCGGAAATTACAGGTAGCCATCTTTATGTGTGTGTGGGGTGCCTTTTTTTTTTCCTTCTGTTACTAACTGTCCAACTTGTGTCCAACTTGACTTTGGATTAGGTATTAATTATACCTGTTTTATTTTTAGCTGGTTTCCCCGTTTTTGCTTCGCCAGCATTGCACGTTCTTTGCATGGCTCGTTTCTTTCCTCTATTGGATGTCGGTGCTGGCTACATGCTAACCAAGAATCGTAGTTATAAGGTACCTCTTCTCTCTCCCTTTTTTTTTTCACACCTATCTTTGGTTCTTTGGCCTTCTCTCAATGCTTACCCAAAAGAATGTGTCAGTATTTTATTTACAAATCTATGTATTTGTTTTTATATAGAGTGAGATCCCTTTCTTGCTTCTACAACTACTGTTTTCCTAAATTTGCGTCCTGAAGAAGCCCCAAGGCACAACGCGTTGATGCATTCAGGTTCTCATCATTTATATGTACTCATATGTATGATTTTTAATTCTTATATTGTCCTTGTATTCAATTTCATTTATGTGGTTCTCTTTTTCTATTAAACATTTATATATTTTTTATACATCTCTATTGTTTACTGTGCCGCTGAAAGTCCGAGTAGGGCCCATATCCCTATTTTTTTCCTTTTCTTTACTACATTATTTACGGATGTTGGCAATGTGAGTGCTATTTTTCTATATTTGCCTGTGATTATAGTTGTCATTAAAAGTCCCCACTACAGTCCTCAGATCAGCAGATGACTTTGATCTAGAGCACCTAAGTTGGCTGATCAGAACTCCCCCCAGCATTGCCACATGCCACTCATGCCAACTTTCCGCCAGCACTGCCACTCCTCCCATCCTCCCACCCACCCACCCCACCAAGGAGTAAGAGAAGGAATAAAAATAGACAATACATGGAAGGGAGGGGAAAAGAGGGGGAGGAACAAAGAAAAAGGGAGAGAAAGAATACGAGAAAGAACAAGAAAGACGACTAGAGAGAGGGATGGGGGAAAAAACAAGAAATTAAGATAGAGAGAGATAAAAGGGGAAAAAAGGAGAACAAAGAAAGAGTGGTACATCCTAAAATGTACCATAAGGGATTTTAATACTGTATGAGTGGAAGGGACTCAAGGAGTGCTAAATGCCTGTGGGTTAGGGGAGCAAATTACTTGACAACCCACGCTACGAAAATAATTTTGCTGTTAGGGGTCCCCACAACTTGGAAAATGTTATCAAGGGGTCACGGCACTAGCAAGGTTGAGAACCACTGCTCTAATGAGAACCTCCAGAGTCAGGGATAGCTGACATCCTTCTATGTAGAGTGGGTTACAAGGCATGATGGGTGTAGTGCAAGGTAGATTCATGGGTGCCAGACACTTCTTGAATGCAAAGAGATTCATTGTCTCATAAACATAACTGTGGGAGAGAGGGTTTAGGGCCAGGACACCCTTTAGTAGTTGCAATGTTAATTAGCAGATTCCGAGATTCCTATAGGTGGACAGCCATGCAGGGAAAGGCACCCAGCCGGATACCAGATCTGCATGTGTAGACACACTGTCTCCTATGGCAACAATCTTTAACAGTTTCTAACAAAGGTTACAATTAACTCTTTACTTCCTCCACAATCTCCTATTGTAGATCTTCACTCAACTGAGCTCCCAGTCTCTCTCACTGGGTTTGCTGATCCACTGCCACTGGATCTCCTGAGCTCTTCCAATCTTCTCTCTCTCTCAGTATCTTCCTCAACGTCACCCCCGCTTCCCTGCTGGGTCCCTAACTTGGCATCCAAGATACTCCTCAAGCGTCACCCCTCTGGCCTGCTCGGTCCCTGGCTTGACACACACGGCTGCTCTGCAAGCGTCACCTCTGCTGGCTGGGTCTCTGGCTTGACACCTGCTGAAGCTTCCCAATTCTTCACCGTCCCCGGTTGGTGAGAATACTGCTCTGGTACTTGCTTCAGCTACTCACAGTGGTCCCTGGTAATAAGATGGATGGTCCCTTAGTGGCAACAGCTTCCCCTCTACCTCCGATCAAGTCCGGTTCCCCCGGCCAGCAGAACCGTCACTTCTGGTTGGACTGCAAGCCGCAATCCCAGTCCTACGCTGCTCTCTTGCTTCTGGATAGACCCTCAGACAGCCTAGCAGCCAGATGCCCCCGGGATAGGCCTCAGACTCTGGCCTAGCAGCCCGGGGCAGCACAACACACGTCCACCCAGACAGCCGCCCAGGTGGCACAGAACTCCAATCACCTGACCTCACCCAAACAAATAGGCTCTCCCAGCAGGCCAAGGGACCCAAGAAGATCCCTGCCCATTGGCTGAGATTCCCAATCCATTCCTAATCTGTCCTTGCAATGCCCTTGTCTTATCTAATGCCACCAGATACCCGGCCATCTAGAAAGAAGTGCAGCAATTCCAGAATTAGGGTGGAATCAATTGATCTCCTATCAATTGGCCTAGGAACTATACCTGGCAGGTAAATTTACCAGCAACCCTGCCTAAACCTCAGGGTGCTACATCTGTAAATGTCAAAAGCCAGTTTAAAGGAAGAACAGTGGTAGAAAAAAAATCTCTTTTAGGGAGGCGTGGCAGGGTGTGTGTCCTATGCCTACATACTTTTGCTAATATTTGTCTCTCGCTCTCATCTCAAAAAGTTAGGAGGTTTGCGGTATGACCCCTACATACGAATATTCAACTTGCAAACTTTCAAAGATGTGAACATGTGTTTGCATGTCAAATCCTTTAAAGCTGCGTACACACACTCAGTTTTTTTTTTTCGTTCAACCCAGCAGACTGATTGAAAAAAAAAAATCTGACAGAGCACAGTACCAACACAAACAATGTTGGTGCAGCATTGTACCTTTGTTTTCTGACAGGTGAACTCCCTCTGCCAGAACTCACTGATCAGCACTCACAGCCTTTGTCTGCAAGCGCTGATCTTTGCTGGGCTTATGAACAAGTTACAAACTCGTTCGTAAGTAGGAGACTTACTGTAGTGCTTACAAATTAAAGGTGACCATTGTCGTAGAAATATTGGTTCTATGCAGAGCACACAGCCCATATTTCCTGTGCTCTATAAGCACACACTTTAGATTTCATCTTCTTGCAATAATGCTATCTTTAGCTAAGTTTGCTAAGATCCACTCACCGTTCATTTGTCCCATCATTCATTCAAGGAAAGCACCAACTCAGATCTTATGTTCTCATCTCAGCAGACCAGCATGACTGCCAAGCCGACGCCTAATCATGGGCTTTTATTAAACTCAAAAGATCTCAGACAGGAGGTGATTGGCTGCAGCAACCAATCCCCTCCCCCATGGGCGGGGACATCACAGGATGTCCCTTCCACACAGGAAAATGGCAATACAAGGACATTCCTTCCAACAGGAGATGCCATACATGAATCCCACTCAAGAAATATAGCTTAAAGGATTCAATACAATAATACATACAATTAATACAATAACGTATGATGGCTAAAGTTACCGTTGATAGGAGTCCTCATTCTGCGCTATTCCATAGAATAACGCATATTCAGATTATACTATTATTGAATGGGGGAGGGAGGCTATCTGCAGATACGCATTACGAATCCCAATCAATGTTGATCAGACACAGCAGAGACAAGAGCACGCACCTGCTCATAACCAATGATGTTGTTGCAGAGCGAGGACATCCCCTCCTCAACGATCGTCCGTGCTAATGCACAGAGGGCCCCCGTCGGTGGACATATCCGCACCCTGCAAACATCACACTCCAACCTCAAGACGTTTTCCCCTATCAGACGGGATTCAACCAGCCTCAGACTACCCCAATCAGCTCTTTTAGAGCGGGTTGCGGAAGTACTAACACTGGGTGACACTATGACAATACATATTAAATACATCTCCATAAAAATCTCCACAACACCATCACCCCCACTCCTCCCTCCCCATGTAAAATAGAACTAAAGGCAATACTTTTCATTTTAGATAGAGTAAGGGAGGGTTATAACCCCTGTAAGTGTTATTTTCTGCCATCTGTGTCCCCGTTGGAAGATTTCCCCTCTATTCCTCTTCCTGGAACAACATTCCAAGTCCAGGGAATGAGAAAGCCTGGGACCAGAGGTTCCGAATGCTGTAAAAGTAATCAGGTGACCGCTCGGCTGTCCAGATTACTTTTACAAGAAAGCAGATCACCAGCTTTAAAAAACAGTAAGCACTTGCTGTCCAGGATGTATACCTGTGTAGCACCCTCTAGTGTGTGCTAGGTTTTTAGTGTAGGAGCATTTAGTTAGCTCAGGGCAAAGCCTAAGCTATGAATCTGGGTCAGGGTTCAGTGACTCAGGGCTGCATGACTCATTCTAGCAGCCACTCCGGTGCCCCCACCTGTTTTCTGGGACATTGGAGAATGTTCTAGACATAGGGGGTGGAGGTTAGGAGGGGATTCTATGAATATGAATGAGGGCCTTAGCCAATCCCCAGTGAAGGGCTGGGAGGGGCAGGCCACCTCATAAATAGGCATGAGTCATGCCAGCAGGGGTAGTCTAGTGGAATATGGACATGGAATACTGAGGAGGCTGTCCTGGCCCTCAAGGGTGCCCCCTAGTCTGGGTGGGGGGGTGACCTTGGGCCGAAGCTCAAGTGCTGTAAGGATCCTGTCATAAAACACAGAGAAAGCACTTCCTGGAGGCACGGGAGCAAAGAGAGAGGACAGCAGGAGCAGGTCAGCACTGCTGGGAGATCTCTTGAGAGTTAGCCGGGTGGGCAGGTGAGTGTCAGTGTGGAGGACTGTGGTGAAGAAGTTAGCCTGGAGGGCTAGTGAAAGGGGCAGCTGCAGCCAGGTGGGTTGGCAGTGCCTAAAGAGGTGGTGCTGGGATCAGTAGCCACAGGAAGAGTAATACAAGCTGGACATTGTAATTTTTGCTACACAACCAAGGGGCAGGGGCCCTTTACATTTCTGTCTGTAATGGACCATTGCTTCTAATCTGACTAAGTGCCTGTCAGATCTTCAGACAGTGATCCAGCTGGGTTCTGCAAGCAAGTGTGTGCTGGAGGAAGAACTGGAGCTGTATATAGAGACTGTATATAGGAAGAGTATTCCTGAATAGGGATGGGCCCGGTGCTCGATTCGAACCCACGTTCGAATCGAGCACCGGGCGTTCGCTCGCTCGGCGAGCCCAGAACTATTTGGGCCGTTCGCATCACATTCGTGTGATGCGAGCGGCCCCGCAATGCATTGCGGCTGGCGCGGCCGGCGCAGTGCATTGCTGGCTGATGATTGGCCAAGCATGCACTGTGACCCCGCATGCTTGGCCAATCACAGCGCCCGAAACTCGGAGAGCAATAATTGGCTACAGGCAGGACGCCTGTAGCCAATTACAGCTCAGGGGCTTTAGTACACGCCCCACCATTTAAAAGGCCGCCACGCCGTCGGCCCCGGTCACATGAGTTACGGCTTTAGGAGAGATCAGTCTGCTGATTCTGTCTTTGCTTGATACTGAAAGATTTGCTCTTCTTTGCTAAACCATTACATAGTTACATAGTTACATAGTTAGTCAGGTTGAAAAAAGACAAAGTCCATCCAGTTCAACCATAAAAAAATAACTAAAATAAAATAAAAAAAATATCGTGCAATCCCATATACCCAATTCTATACCCACAGTTGATCCAGAGGAAGGCAAAAAACCCCAGCAGAGCATGATCCAATTTGCTACAGCAGGGGAAAAAATTCCTTCCTGATCCCCCGAGAGGCAATCGGATTTACCCTGGATCAACTTTACCTAGAACTGTTAGTACTCAGTTATATTATGTACATTTAGGAAAGTATCCAGGCCTTTCTTAAAGCAATCTACTGAGCTGGCCAGAACCACCTCTGCAGGGAGTCTGTTCCACATTTTCACAGCTCTTACTGTGAAGAAACCTTTCCGCATTTGGAGATGAAATCTTTTTTCTTCTAGACGTAAAGAGTGCCCCCTTGTTCTCTGTGTTGACCGTAAAGTGAATAACTCATCACCAAGTTCACTATATGGACCCCTTATATATTTGTACATGTTAATCATATCCCCCCTTATTCTCCTCTTCTCAAGAGTGAATAAATTCAGTTCCTCTAATCTTTCTTCATAGCTGAGCTCCTCCATGCCTCTTATCAGTTTGGTTGCCCTTCTCTGCACTTTCTCCAGTTCCCCGATATGCTTTTTGAGAACTGGTGCCCAAAACTGAACTGCGTATTCCAGATGAGGCCTTACTAATGATTTGTACAGGGGCAAAATGATGTCTCTCTCTCTGGAGACCATACCTCTCTTAATACAAGAAAGGACTTTGCTCGCTTTGGAAACCACAGCTTGGCATTGCATGCCATTATTGAGCTTATGGTCTACCAAAACCCCCAGATCCTTCTCCACTACGGATCCCCCCAGTTGTATTCCCTCTAGTATGTATGATGCATTCATATTCTTAGCCCCCAAGTGCATAACTTTACATTTATCAACATTAAACCTCATCTGCCACATAGTCGCCCAATTAGACAGGGCATCGAGGTCGGCTTGTAAATTGGAGACATCTTGTAAGGACGTTATTCCACTGCATAGCTTGGTGTCATCTGCAAAGACAGAAATGTTACTTTTGATCTCAGACCCAATATCATTTATAAAGATATTAAAAAGTAAGGGTCCCAGCACTGAACCTTGGGGTACACCACTGATAACCTTAGACCATTCAGAGTAAGAATCATTAACTACTACTCTCTGAATTCTGTCTTTTAGCCAGTTTTCTATCCATTTACAAACTGATATTTCCAATCCTGTAGACTTTACCTTACACATGAGCCGTGTGTGGGGAACTGTATCAAACGCTTTTGCAAAATCCAAGTATACCACGTCCACAGCCACGCCTCTGTCCAAGGTTTTACTTACCTCTTCATAAAAAGAAATCAGGTTTGTCTGACAACTTCTGTCTTTCATGAATCCATGCTGTCTGTTGCTTAAATAGTTTTTTTCCAGCAAGAACTCATCTATGTGGTCTTTTATTAATCTCTCCAGTATCTTCCCAACTATGGAAGTTAAACTAACAGGTCTATAGTTACTTGGTAAAGACTTTGTTCCCTTTTTAAATATAGGCACCACATTGGCCCTGCGCCAATCCAGTGGTACTATTCCTGTCATTAATGAGTCCCTAAAAATTAGATACAATGGCTGGTGGGTGTATGCCATCTGGTCCAGGTGCTTTATCCACCTTTATTCTGTCTAAATATTTCTGGACCATATCACTTTTGAGCCATTGTGGATTTGAGGCTGTGTCACTACCACCCCCATTATGGACATGAACTCCCCCATGCTCCATTGTATACACAGAGCTGAAGAAAGTATTTAATAAATTAGCCTTCTCTTTGTCCCCAGTCACCCACTCTAGATTATTTTGTAAAGGGCCTACATGCTCAGACTTGACCTTTTTACTATTAATATATTTGAAGAATTTTTTGGGGTTTGTCCTACTATCTTTTGCAATCTGTCGTTCGTTTTGAATTTATGCATCCTTGATTTCCTTTTTACATATCCTGTTATATTCTTTGTAACATTTAAACGACACTAGTGTTCCTTCATTTTTATATTTTTTAAAAGCGCTTTTCTTATTGTTTATAGCTTTTTTAACTTTAACTGTGAGCCACATAGGTTTTATTTTTAGCCTTTTAAACTTATTGCCCATGGGAATATACTTTGCAGTGAGTTCACAAACAGTCTTTTTGAAGAATTCCCATTTCTGTTCTGTGCCCATTGATGCCAATATTCTCTCCCAGTCTAAGTCCTGGAGAGCAGCCCTCATCCTTGGAAAATTTGCTTAATTGAAATTAAGTGTTTTTATCCTTCCTGCATGTATTTCTTGCTTACAGCTAACATCAAATGAAATCATGTTATGGTCACTGCTACCCAGGTGTTCCTTTATCTGAACATTAGTAATATGCTCTGCATGGTTTGAGATTACCAGGTCCAACAGAGCATCATTCCTAGTTGGGGCCTCAATAAACTGGACCATAAAATTGTCCTGCAATAGGCTTATAAATTTTTGCCCTTTAACTGTCCCAGCAGTGCCATTACTCCAGTCAATTTCTTTGCTAAACCATTGCTACCTAAGTCATTGATCGTTCATTGCTGCTGATTGCACAGTTAGTGTGTTATTAGCTGCTGCTGGGGATTAGTCTGGTGCGTGCTTACTGTTAGTACAGTATTGCAGTAGTACCAACCGCAGTGCTGTTAGCACAGCATTGCACCCCAACAGCACCCATAGGACTTCTAGTGTGTTAGTGGCAGCAAACAGAGCTCCTATATTTTCTTCTCAGCAGCACCCATAGGACTTCTAGTGTGTTAGTGGCATCACACAGAGCTCCTATATTTTCATCTCAGAAGCACCCATAGGACTTCTAGTGTGTTAGTGGCATCACACAGAGCTCCTATATTTTCTTCTCAGCAGCACCCATAGGACTTCTAGTGTGTTAGTGGCAGCAAACAGAGCTCCTATATTTTCATCTCAGAAGCACCCATAGGACTTCTAGTGTGTTAGTGGCATCACACAGAGCTCCTATATTTTCATCTCAGAAGCACCCATAGGACTTCTAGTGTGTTAGTGGCATCACACAGAGCTCCTATATTTTCTTCTCAGCAGCACCCATAGGACTTATAGTGTGTTAGTGGCATCACACAGAGCTCCTATATTTTCTTCTCAGCAGCACCCATAGGACTTCTAGTGTGTTAGTGGCAGCAAACAGAGCTCCTATATTTTCTTCTCAGCAGCACCCATAGGACTTCTAGTGTGTTAGTGGCATCACACAGAGCTCCTATATTTTCATCTCAGAAGCACCCATAGGACTTCTAGTGTGTTAGTGGCATCACACAGAGCTCCTATATTTTCATCTCAGAAGCACCCATAGGACTTCTAGTGTGTTAGTGGCTTCACACAGAGCTCCTATATTTTCTTCTCAGCAGCACCCATAGGACTTCTAGTGTGTTAGTGGCAGCAAACAGAGCTCCTATATTTTCTTCTCAGCAGCACCCATAGGACTTCTAGTGTGTTAGTGGCATCACACAGAGCTCCTATATTTTCTTCTCAGCAGCACCCATAGGACTTCTAGTGTGTTAGTGGCAGCAAACAGAGCTCCTATATTTTCATCTCAGAAGCACCCATAGGACTTCTAGTGTGTTAGTGGCAGCAAACAGAGCTCCTATATTTTCTTCTCAGCAGCACCCATAGGACTTCTAGTGTGTTAGTGGCAGCAAACAGAGCTCCTATATTTTCTTCTCAGCAGCACCCATAGGACTTCTAGTGTGTTAGTGGCATCACACAGAGCTCCTATATTTTCTTCTCAGAAGCACCCATAGGACTTCTAGTGTGTTAGTGGCATCACACAGAGTTCCTATATTTTCATCTCAGCAGCACCCATAGGACTTCTAGTGTGTTAGTGGAAGCAAACAGAGCTCCTATATTTTCTTCTCAGCAGCACCCATAGGACTTCTAGTGTGTTAGTGGAAGCAAACAGAGCTCCTATATTTTCATCTCAGCAGCACCCATAGGACTTCTAGTGTGTTAGTGGAAGCAAACAGAGCTCCTATATTTTCTTCTCAGCAGCACCCATAGGACTTCTAGTGTGTTAGTGGCAGCAAACAGAGCTCCTATATTTTCATCTTAGAAGCACCCATAGGACTTCTTGTGTGTTAGTGGCATCACACAGAGCTCCTATATTTTCATCTCAGAAGCACCCATAGGACTTCTAGTGTGTTAGTGGCATCACACAGAGCTCCTATATTTTCTTCTCAGCAGCACCCATAGGACTTCTAGTGTGTTAGTGGCAGCAAACAGAGCTCCTATATTTTCTTCTCAGCAGCACCCATAGGACTTCTAGTGTGTTAGTGGCATCACACAGAGCTCCTATATTTTCTTCTCAGAAGCACCCATAGGACTTCTAGTGTGTTAGTGGCATCACACAGAGCTCCTATATTTTCATCTCAGAAGCACCCATAGGACTTCTAGTGTGTTAGTGGCATCACACAGAGCTCCTATATTTTCTTCTCAGCAGCACCCATAGGACTTCTAGTGTGTTAGTGGCATCACACAGAGCTCCTATATTTTCTTCTCAGAAGCACCCATAGGACTTCTAGTGTGTTAGTGGCATCACACAGAGCTCCTATATTTTCTTCTCAGCAGCACCCATAGGACTTCTAGTGTGTTAGTGGCATCACACAGAGCTCCTATATTTTCATCTCAGAAGCACCAATAGGACTTCTAGTGTGTTAGTGGCATCACACAGAGCTCCTATATTTTCTTCTCAGCAGCACCCATAGGACTTCTAGTGTGTTAGTGGCATCACACAGAGCTCCTATATTTTCTTCTCAGCAGCACCCATAGGACTTCTAGTGTGTTAGTGGCAGCAAACAGAGCTCCTATATTTTCTTGTCAGCAGCACACATAGTACCTATAGTGTGTTAGTGTCAGCACCCATAGGACCTACAGTGTGTTGTGAGCACACATAGGAGCTCTATATTTTATACTATATACACTACCGACTACAATGGCTGGATGACCGCCAAGGAGAGGCAGAGCGTGCCGAGGCAAGAACACAGGGCAGGCAGGCTCTGTTTCTAGAGACAACAGTGCTGGCCGTGGACGTGGTCGTGCATCGTCATCAGCACGTGGCCATGGGACACGCTTGTCTTTGTTTTCGGCAGCTGGACATGTGGAGCTGCATCATGCCGAAGGCTTGGTAGAATGGATGACCAAGCCCTCCTCATCCTCCTCATCCTCTCTCACCCAGGCTCAGGGTACTGGCAGAGCAGCTGCCAACGCGTACTCAATGGCATCATCAGCCACCCCTTCCCTAGACCCACCATGTCCTCCTGAGGAGTCCCCCGAACTGTTTGAGCACAGTGTTGGGTACATGCTCCAGGAGGATGCCCAACGATTCGAAGGCTCGGATGATGATACCCAGCTTGAGGAAGTCAGTAGTGTGCGCGCAGAGAGAGGGAATGCTGAAGGACAGCAATCTGGCAGTACTGTTCCACCAGCTGCAGCTTACTGCCAGGTTTGCTCTAGTGGTGAAGAGGGAGGGGATGATGAGGTCACTGACTCCACGTGGGTGCCTGAAGGGAGAGAGGAGGAGGAGGAGGAGGATGCGGCGTCACATGTCCAACGAGGCAGGATGTCCCCTGGAGGCCAGCTAGAGGCCAGCACAGTAACTGTACCACACCGCAGAGCTCCGCCTGTGCAGGGCGCTGCCTCTGCACGTTATCACAAAAGTTCTTTGGTGTGGGCCTTTTTTGAGACGAGTGCATCAGATCGCACCACTGCTATTTGCAATATTTGTCTCAAGCGTATCTCGTGTGGCCAAAACATCAGCCGCTTGGGCACCACAAGCATGAGCAGACATATGTCGACCTGCCATGCAGCTCGTTGGCAAGCACACATAAAAGACCCACACCAAAGAACAAAGCGGACCTCTCCTTGCTCCTCATCAGCTGGGATCTCCATCCCCACTATATCTTCAGTCCTCTCTGAAAGCTGCTCTGAGAGGACTGAAGGTGTAGAATTAGGTGTGTCACAACCAAGTACTTGTAATACACCGACGTCCGATTGTAGCAGGCAAATTTCCCTGCCCCAGCTGCTGGACCGTCGAAAGAAGTATACTCCCAGCCATCCACATGCCCAGCGGTTGAATGCTAGCTTGGCTAAATTGCTAGCACTTCAACTGCTGCCTTTTCAGTTGGTAGACTCGGCCCCCTTCCGTGAGTTTGTTCAATGTGCGGTTCCTCAGTGGCAGGTTCCCAAACGCCACTTTTTCTCACGGAAGGCGATTCCGTCTCTCTACCGGCATGTGGAAGGCAATGTCCATGCCTCGCTGGACAGGGCGGTCAGCGGTAAGGTGCATATTACCGCTGACTCATGGTCCAGCAGGCATGGACAGGGACGTTATCTTTCTTTCACGGCCCATTGGGTCACTCTATTGGCAGCTGGGAGGGATGCAGGACAAGGTGCAGTAGTGTTGGAGGTTGTTCCGCCACCACGCCTCCAAAATGCTACTACTGGTTGTGACACACCTCTCTCCTCCACCCCCTCCTCTTCTTCTTCCTCCATGTCCTCTTCGAGTGCTCTGTCCTCGGAACCAGCGGTGCTCCGTAGGCGTACAAGGGGCTACGCGAGTACGCAGGCAAAAAGATGCCATGCCGTGCTTGCGCTGGTGTGTTTGGGGGACAGGAGCCACACTGGGCCAGAGGTTCTGGCAGCTCTGCAGGGGCAGGCCGAGAGGTGGTTGACGCCACGCCAGCTTAAGCCAGGAATGGTCGTTTTTGACAATGGCACCAACCTCCTCTCCGCCCTGCGACAGGGGCAGCTCACCCATGTGCCCTGTATGGCTCACGTCCTCAACCTGGTGGTGCAGCGGTTCTTGGGCAGGTTCCCAGGCTTACAGGATGTCCTGAGGCAGGCCAGGAAAGTCTGTGTGCATTTCCGCCGATCTTATAATGCCAGTGCTCGGCTGACTGAGCTGCAAAAGGAGCTGAACCTGCCCAAGAACCGCCTAATATGTGACATGCCCACCAGGTGGAACTCAACGTTGGCCATGCTGCAGCGACTGCACACGCAGCAGAGGGCCATCAATGAGTACCTTTGCGACTACGGCACCAGGACAGGGTCAGGGGAGCTTGGCTTTTTTTCCCCACGCCAGTGGAGCATGATCAGGGATGCATGCACTGTCCTCTCACCATTTGAGGAGGCCACGAGGATGGTGAGCAGTGACAGTGCATGCATCAGTGACACTGTACCTCTTGTCCACCTGTTGGAGCATACGCTGCGTGGGATAATGGACAGGGCACTTGAGGCAGAACAGAGGCAGGAAGAGGAGGACTTCCTTGCCTCTCAAGGCCCCCTTTATCCAGACAGTGTTCCTTCTGTCCCACCCATCACACAGGAAGAGGATGAGGATGAGGAGGAGGAGGAGGAGGAGGATTGTGTGAGCATGGAGGTGGAGCCTGGCACTCAGCATCAGCAGCAGCAGTCTTTTAGGGATGATGTACAGTCCCAACAAACCAGTGGACTTGTACGTGGCTGGGAGGAGGTGGCTGGCGATCATGTCATCCTCAGTGACCCAGAAGACTCCGGACCGAATGCCTCAGCTAACCTACGCTGCATGGCCTCCCTGATCCTGCAAAGCCTGCGGAAGGATCCTCGTGTTCTTCGGATCAAGGAGAGGGACCATTACTGGCTGGCCACTCTCCTTGATCCATGGTACAAGGGTAAGGTTGCGGACCTTATTTTGCCGTCGCAGAGGGAGCAGAGGATGAGACATCTCAGGGAGGCCTTGCAGAAAGGTCTGTGCAACGCGTTCCCAGAAACTGGGAGGTTACAAACTCCTGGTCCTGGACGACGAGTTGCTGAGGCTTCGGTCAGTAGCAGAAGGAGCGGTGGGGAAGGTGGACGTCTGACCGATGCGTTCAGACAATTTTTTAGTCCGCAGCCCCAAGGTATGATCGGTTACAGCAACCATCACCAGTGTCTGATATACATGGTGCAGGAATACCTAGGGGCAAGGTCAGACTTGGACACCTTTCCCACCGAAAATCCTCTGGCTTACTGGGTCCTGAGGATGGATCACTGGCCAGAGCTTGCACAGTATGCAATTGAGCTACTGGCCTGTCCTGCATCCAGCGTTCTTTCCGAACGCACATTCAGTGCTGCTGGAGGATTTGTCACCGATCATAGGGTGCGCCTGTCCACCGACTCGGTTGATCGACTGACCTTCATAAAAATGAATCAGTCTTGGATCACCACCAGCTACCAGACACCTGAAGCGGATATAACGGAATAATTTATAATGTCACATCCCTTCAAGACTGCCTATGCTGATGCTGAGTGACTGTCCTGTTATGTTCACTGACTAACCTCTTCCTCCTCCTCAATGATCCATGCCACCACACCAGTGCCTAAGGCACAATTTTTCAGCCCCTGTATAACAGGGGCGTGTAATTACAATTTTTTAAAAAGATGCTTCGCAACAGGTGTGACTGCTGTGCTCCAAGTACAGTATCTGTGAGGGGTTGCAGTGTTGTGGCACCAGCACCAGTGCCTAAGGCACAATTTTTCAGCCCCTGTTGGGGCGTGTAATTACAATTTTTAGGCAATGCTTTGCAACAGGTCTCATTGCTGTGCTCAGAGTACAGTATCTGTGAGGGGTTGCAGTGTTGTGGCACCAGCACCAGTGCCTAAGGCACAATTTTTCAGCCCCTGTATAACAGGGGCGTGTAATTACAATTTTTTAAAAAGATGCTTCGCAACAGGTGTGACTGCTGTGCTCCAAGTACAGTATCTGTGAGGGGTTGCAGTGTTGTGGCACCAGCACCAATGCCTAAGGCACAATTTTTCAGCCCCTGTTTAACAGGGGCGTGTAATTACAAATCTTGATCTAATAGTTCACAGCAGGGCCCATTCCTGCGCCCACCAAGAGTAACTATGAGGGCCTACAGTCTTGTGGCAACACCGTCCACCACCACCACCACCACCAAAGGCCCAATTTTTCTGCCCTGTTCAACAGGTGCATGCAATTACAAATCTTGATCTAATAACTCACAGCAGGGACCATTCCTGCACCCACCAAGAGTAACTGTGAGGGCTTACAGTCTTGTGGCAACACCGTCCACCACCACCACCACCACCACCACCAAAGGCCCAATTTTTCTGCCCTGTTCAACAGGTGCATGCAATTACAAATCTTGATCTAATAACTCACAGCAGGGCCCATTCCTGCACCCACCAAGAGTAACTGTGAGGGCTTACAGTCTTGTGGCAACACCGTCCACCACCACCACCACCACCATCAAAGGCCCAATTTTTCTGCCCGGTTCAACAGGTGCATGCAAGTACAAATCTTGATCTATTAACTCACAGCAGGGCCCATTCCTGTGCCCACCAGTCTTGTGGCTACACCAACATCTAATAGGGTAAATTTCTGCAGAGTATATACGGCAGGCCCCTACTTTCAAACATCCAACTTACAAATGACTCCTACTTGCAAACGGCAAGAGAAAACAGGAAGTGAGAGGAAATCTACCCCTAGGAAGGGAAATTCTATCCTGTTAGATTTAATTTGGGAAAAAGGTATCTCCTCTCTACTGATGCTTTATCACCAATCCTTGTTTCAATTAAAACCCCACTTTTCCAAAAACATTTGTCATTGGGACAGAAAGTGAGGTGACATGTTCTGAACAGATGTGCAAAGACAGCAAATGTTACAGGGGTGATAACCCCTCCCTATGTTCTCCAAAAAGCTTAAAAATAGATTTTTTTGGGATGGAGCTACACTTCATAATGTACCTGTTCAGATTCTACTTAAGAACAAACCTACAGTCCGTGTCTTGTTTGCACCACCTATATACTGCTGTTCAGAGTATATAGGGTTGTAGGTATAGGGTTTTATTTTGGGTGCGGGGTCCCCCTTAATATCCATACAAGACCCAAAGGGGCTGGGGTGGGGGGGGGTGATGGGGTAGCCATGCCATTTTTCTCAAGGATTTTCAGCCATATGGCGGCCAGGACAAGACATGACATTAAAGCCGCAAGTGGTTTTAAATGGCTTCTTTTTTTCCTTTACAAATGTCATTTTGTGCAAGGACAGTTCTAAACACGGGAAACACATGCCACTTCACAGGCATACTTTAGACACCCCCCAGGTACCATATTTAAAGGAAAATTTCACTTTTTTTTTTTCACTTTATGCATCATTAAAATGACTGCTCCCGAAAAAACGTTAGTTTTTAAAATTTCTTTTTGCATTGATATATGTCCCCTGGGGCAGGACCCGGGTCCCCAAACCTGTTTTATGACATTAACATGCATATTGGCCGTTGTAATTAGCAATTTTGATTTCGAACGTTCGCGTCCATTATAACGAATAGGGTTCGAAAATTTGCGCAAACTTTCGGTCCGTTCGAAGGTTCTGGTGCGAACCGAACCCGGGGGTGTTCGGCTCATCCCTATTCCTGAAGTTTGTTGTTGAAGTTTGCTAAAGACAAGTGGTTATCCCATAACCTCCTATCCCTATCCAAGTTATAACCCTCAATAAATAACAAAAACAAAGTCACACTGTTCTCTGTCATTGGAGTGCCTGTGAAAATGCAGTGTGCCTGGCTGTGCAGGGTGGGGGGTCCCATTTAATTGCAGCTTCTTAGTGGTTGCGCTGCACCTGAATATACAGTATGTATGCTGAAGGCAATTGGTTAAGCAGCGCTTTACATTTTGAACATTCACTTCTGTGCCTGACCATAAGGAGCTTACAATCTAGAGCAGGGGTGTCAAACTCAATTTCATTGTGGGCCGCATCAGCATTATGATTGCCCTCAAAAGGGCCGGTTGTATCTGTAAGATTAGATGTGCAGCGCATCCCTTCCCCTTACATTAGATGTTAAGAGCCAACCCACCATCAGAAGTTGAGTCCCCCCTCTCCCTTACATCACAGTGCACCCCCCTTTCCTTATGCTGCTGCTGGGAAGAAGCTGGATGCATTGCTTAAAAGCAGAAAGTAAGGGTCTTGAGCATGACCAGAAGAGGACGAGGGCCACATGAAATGGCCTGGAGGGCCGGATTCGGCCCGTGGGCCTTGTGTTTGACACCTGTGATCTATAGTGTTGAATTTGTGTTCAGCTACCTTTGTGATAGGATAGTAGGAAGGGGACCAAAGTGATTGAGTAATCAGTATAAAAAAGCAATAAAGCTCTCCATCTGGAGCTAAATCTTACAGTACAAAAATTTATACCGGTAATTGGAAATTCTACTTAGACACAAGGCCCCCAGCAACTAATAAAAACCTCCTCCTTAACTCCTCTAGCGTCAGTCGACGTCCTGTGAGCCTAGGCCAACTGGGACCTGTCCTTGAGTTGATAGGAAAATGCTGCTGTTTTGCCACGTCAATAGATGGCCCTGCTCCCTGCAACACCAACATTTAGGACCTGCCGAACGAAGAAGAGGGTCTATGACATTACCAGACCAGATCAAAGACACCTGAAAAAAAAATTGCATCATTTTTTTTTCTTTTGTGCAAGGGTGAGTGTAGGCAGGTTGAAATGTGTGCCGTTAGTCTAGCAGCCGGCCCAGGCTGGGGAAGGTTTAAACATGTTTGGCTCAGTTCTCAGGCTTTTGTATTTTAGTGGACCCACCTGTTATATAAACAGGAAGACTGTTAAAGCCAGAAAGAGAGCCAGAAGTTGGAGTGGAGTATGCAGTGCCAAGGGTATTAGGACCCACCTGTGAGTGCTAGGACTGCGCTGAAGATACCGGAAGTCATGGATAGCATCAAAGTCATGGACAATGCCCACATGGACTCTCACCCCATGGAGGTATGCTTGGACCACTACCCTATTTTAGTTAGATTTAGACCCCTTTCACACTGGGGCACTTTGCAGGCGCTATAACGCTAAAAATAGCACCTGCAAAGCGCCCTAAAAGAGCCACTGCTGTCTCTCCAGTGTGAAAGCCCCGAGGGCTTTCACACTGGAGAGGTGCGCTAGCAGGACGGTAAAAAAAGTCCTGATAGCAGTATCTTTGGAGCGGTGAAGGAGCGTTGTGTATACCGCTCCTCCACCTCTCCTGCCCATTGAAATGAATGGGCAGCGCGGCTATACCGCCGGCATAGCACTGCTGCAGAAGCATTTTGCGGTGGTTTTAACCCTTTCTCGGCCGCTAGCGGCACCCCGCTAGAGGCCGAATAGCACCGGGAAATTTACTGTAAAGCGCCACTAAAAATAGCATCGCTTTACCGCTGACGCTCCCACCGCCCCAGTGTGAAAGGGGCCTTAGGAATAGGATGTTATTTATGTTGTATTGCCATGATGCTCTTCTACAGTAAAGTTATATTAACCACTCTAAGCATGGCCTGAAGTTATTCAAAGAGGTGCATGATGGTTCTGGTGTATTCCAAGGAACCTGGGTCTGGAAGAGCACCATTGGGTATGAAGTAACACTACTAGAAGGGGTTAACTCAGCAAGACAAGGAAGAGAAGTGTAGTTGCTATGGGTAGCCAAGTAAAGGCACAAGCTGCAAGCAACCAGTCGTCAGGCGTAGTACCTGGTAAGGTGACGGGTCTTCCAATAGTGAGGGAGTCAGTGTTCTGGCTTCCTCCCCAGCAGTCTGTCTCCCATTGTAACCGGGAGCAGACTAGCGTTAAAGAGATCTATGGCCTGGTCTTGTGGTTGCGGAAAGCACAGACTTAAGTGAGAGCACGCATGAGGGCGCAGGTTCAGCATGTCCCTCCTAATGCACACATACAAGTTACAGTGTGTAGTGATATGCGACAAGTCGCTTTTCAAAGGAACTCTGCACTTTATTACTGCACACAGGAAAGGCTCATCTCTAAGGCCCCTTTCACACTGGGGCTGTGGGGGCGTCGGCGGTAAAGCACCGCTATTTTTAGCGGCGCTTTACCGTAATTTCGCTGCGCTATTCGGCGGCTAGAGTGGCGCTTTTACCCCCCCCACGCTATCGGCCGAGAAAGGGTTAAAACCACGGCAAAGTGCTGCTGCAGCAGTGCTATGCCGGCGGTATAGCCGCGCTGCCCATTCATTTCAATGGGCAGGAGCGGTGGAGGAGCGGTATACACGCCGCTCCTAAGCCGCTCCAAAGATGCTGCTAGCAGGACTTTTTTTACTGTCCTGCTAGTGCACCGCTGAGACAGCAGCGGCTCTTTCAGGTCACTTTGCATGCGCTATTTTTAGCGTTATAGCGCCTGCAAAGCGCCCTAGTGTGAAAAGGGTCTAAGTCGGGGAACTGCCTAAGTTAATGTTTGATGTTTCACATGACCACACTCTCTGCCTGGTCCCGGGCATTTATAAGTGCTCTCCGCGTGAGTATTACTCCGTGTGCAGGGGCACAGTAGACTCAGCCCACATGGGGATGGGTAGGAGGTTCCAAGCCCAGACTTGAGTTTTAACACACATTGATATGATTTTTTTTACATGTCTTTTCACTGTACTGTATATCTCGAAAAAAAACTGCATATTTCCTTTAACAAATTGATGAAGAAGATATAGCTCAGTTGCAGTGTAATATTAATGTTTCCGCCAGATATAAAGCTATATATATTTTTCCTAGCTGGCCATGTTAAACCTGCGGGATTTAGCAGAAATGAGTTCCTTACGTGTGTATTGTGTTACTGTGTCAGATTCAGACGGCCAGAGTCTATAAGCTGTAGGCATCATATGGATTTATAGAAAATAGCTGAAGTACGGATCAGCTTGATCCTCAAAGCTTATGTATTGTATTAGCTATATACTAGTAACAGGTCTACTGCTTGTGCACAGCTCATACTATAACTGTATAATAGAACTGCCTATAGCTAGTTAGTATACTGTATATTGTATACACTAATAATAATTTGATGAATTGCATTGAAAAACCAAGACAAAAATACAACACTCTCTCTACGACTTGGAGTATGAATATCCCAGTTACTAGACCTTTTACTTTTACACATGGTGGGCCAACACTGTGTATAGCATGGAAAACCATGAACATAACTGGCCCTCAGGGACCTGTTCTTAAGGCAGAGGGATATGGAAAGGAGTGAATTGGTTCATGTGAATCTGGGATTACGTCCAACATGGATGTTCTGTAGTAATAGCGGTTCAATGCGGATCTCTGATTTGCTCTGCTGGTATAGCAATTATATTAGAGTGGTAGGGGATTACTGCACCACTGACTGAAGGATCATTGGAGCATAGGCGTCTTGGGGGGGGGGGGGGTCTAAGCTGCACATCACCTAGTAAGGGTAAATTTACTTGTTCACTATATACCTGGGGAATTGCAAGAATACACACAGTGAAACAAATCTCTTGCATTGTTATTGTCAGACATGGGAGTAAGTCGGACAAGTGCAAGTCACAAGCAAGTCTCAAGTCTCAACCTTCAAGTCTCAAGCAAGTCCCAAGTTACTGTGACGAAAAGCAAGCAAGTCAAGTCGAGTCCCTGCTAGTAGTGAAGCAAGTCAAGTCAAGTCATTTATTTTGGTCAAGTCACAAATCAAGTCAAAATACTGATCTACCCCATACTGTAAAAAAATAATAGGACAACAAAAACAATAAATAATATTGGTTATGTGCCCATGCCTCACTGTGCTTCACTGTGCCCATGCCTCACTGTGCCCATGCCTCACTGTGCCCATGCTTCACTGTGTCCATGCTTCACTGTGTCCATGCTTCACTGTGCCCATGCCTCACTGTGCCCATGCCTCACTGTGTCCATGCTTCACTGTGTCCATGCTTCACTGTGTCCATACTTCACTGTGCCCATGCTTCACTGTGCCCATGCTTCACTGTGCTCGTGTCTCACTGTGCCCGTGCCTCACTGTGCCCCACTGTGCCCGTGTCTCACTGTGTCTGTGCTTCACTGTGCCCAATGCCTCACTGTGCCCGTGTCTCACTGTGCCCGTGTCTCACTGTGCCCATGCTTCACTGTGCCCAATGCCTCACTGTGCCCGTGTCTCACTGTGCCCAATGCCTCACTGTGCCCAATGCCTCACTGTGCCCATGTCTCACTGTGCCCGTGTCTCACTGTGCCTATGCTTCACTGTGCCCGTCAGCCGTGTACCTGATCGGCAGCATCCCGGCGGCCATTCCAGTATTCAAAAGCCGCGCCTCCTCCTCGTCTGTGATAGGCGGAACACTCAGTTTCCCAGCATTCAGTGTTCCACCTATCACGGACATCCGCTCATCCTCATAACACAGACGAGGTTAAGAGGATGTCCGTGATAGGCTGAACACTGCCTGCTGTGAAATTGAGTGTTCCGCCTATCACAGACGAGGAGGCGCGGCTTTTGAACACTGCAATGGCCGCCGTCTGTCTGCATGACACGCTGATCAGGTAGGCAGACGGCGGCTTGCGGTTAGTGTTAGTGGTGCCAAGTCATTGCAAGTCATATAGCCCAAGTCAAAGTCAAGTCGCAAGTCATTAGTGACAAGTCAAAGTCAAGTCGAGTCCTTTATTGAATTCTGTCAAGTAAGTCGCAAGTCCTCAAACAGGTGAGTCAAGTCTGACTTAAGTCAAGTCATGTGACTCAAGTCCCCCACCTCTGGTTATTGTTGCATAAAACCCTATGTTTAGGTAAAATTTAAAGTGGTAGTAAACACCTACAGGTAAGCTTTGAATACAGGGCAACTACATGGCAATAGAGGTTTAATGTGGAGAAATGTAAAGTAATGCACTTGGGGGCTAAAAACATAAATGTAAACTACTTACTAGGCTAGGGTGAGAACCTCTGGGGGAATCAAGGATGGAGAAAGATCTGGGGATCCTAGTGGAAGACAGACTGAGTAATAGCATGCAATGTCAATCTGCAGCGATCAAAGTCGTCAGAATATTAGCATACATAAAAAAGAGCACATACTCCAGAGATAAAAGTATCATCCTGACAATTTATAAAACTCTGGTTAGGCCACATCTGGAGTATTCCGTCCAGTTCTGGTCACCAGTCCTCAGAAAGGATGTGCTGGAGCTGGAGAGAGTCCAGAAAAGGGCAACAAAATGAATATGGAGACTGGAGGACTTCAATTATGAAGAACGACTACAAGCGCTAAATGTATTCTCGCTGGAGAGGAGATGCTTTTTTTTTTAAAGTTTTATTTATTGCTTTTGACACAACAAACAGACCCAGCGGGCCATACACAAAAATAACTATTTACATTTCTTCAGCATTGGCTCTCTCGCCTTCCTCCCAGACCCCCACACAGTGATAAGAATAATACAGTTATAAGGCCACCTTGTCTTAGTAACAGTCGATATGTTGTTTAGATATGCCAAATAGTTACATACATATTAACTCCTACTGCAGGTGCATTCTATTAGGTGCCATTCAATCCGCCACCGTAACTTCACTATTCATCCAACTGCCCCACACTTTATCAAATTTCTGTGGTATGCCCCTGCTAGCGTAAGTAGCCTTGTATAAAGGTGCAGCCCTATTAACCACACCCTTCCACGCTGATATAGATGGAGGATTGGGCTTTTTCCAGGATAACACTATCATTTTCCTGGCGTAATATATTAGAATCGTCAAAAGAGTACGAGTCACTCTCTTTGGGGCTAGGTTGTCTACCAGTCCCAAAAGGCATACCTCTATCGTGGGCTGTAAATGAATGGCAGTTACTTCAGCTATGCATTCTGTAACCCCCTTCCAGAATACTTGGATGGACGAGCAATTCCAAAAAATATGCATGAAATCGGCAGTGAGGGAACTGCACCACCAGCAACCAGGTGACTGCGTAGGGAATATCTTGGCCAGTCTAGCTGGAGTAAGATATATGCGATTCAGGAATTTAAATTGAATGAGATGGTCCCTGGCAGAGACCAATGTAGTAAAATTAATGTCCCATATATCATCCCAGTCATCCCTGTCCATCTGGAAGAACACCTCACCCCACGCCACCCTACACTTTGCGAGGAGATCCCTCCCTCACCAAACAACTGTTTATATATTGTGGACAAGGCCTTGTCCAAAGGGTCCTCTCTCAGTAAAGACTCTAAAACACTAGTTTTCAGGGTAATACCAATATCTCCAAATTGGGCATTGTATGCATGTCTGAGCTGAAGATAGCGAAACAAGTGAGTGTTGGGCAGGGTAAACTTGGTTTTCAGGGCGTCAAACTGTAGGAGTTTCCCACCACCCACTATGACTTTCAGAGTCTTAATACTAAATTTAGTCCAGGTGATTGGATCAGGGTACTCACTAAAGTGCGCTAACTTGGGATTCTTCCAAAGTGGTGTGTAAGGAGAAATCTCAGAAGCGCTGCCCACCCTGTTCACTGCTACCCATGCCCTACAGGCTGCACGCATGGATATTGTGAGCCTATACAGAGCCCTGATTCCCCGATGTGGAAGATGCGTCAGCGCCTCATAAGAACCAACAATAGCCGCTTCTAGTGTGTTGGCAGTATCATCCTCAGGTAGAGTGAACCACCTGTGGACGAATACTAGCTGACCAGCTAAGAAATACCGGTGGAAGTCTGGGACCGCCAGTCCCCCTTGTTTCCACGGCAGTTGTAACACCCAGAGTTTAGTTCGGGGGTGTCGCCCCTGCCACAGGAAAGTTGTTATGAGTTGATCTATTTTTTTAAATACATATCTCGGTATCCAGACAGGGGAATTCCGAAATATATACAAAAACAGGGCAAAAATTTAATTTTCACTAAATTCACCCTACCTATGAGCGTCAAAGGTAGGTTTTGCCATGCCTGTAGCCTAGATTTCAGTTTAATCAAATGTGGATCGACATTCAAGGCAATAAAATCAGACACAGAGTTGGAAATGCGTAACCCCAGATATTGAGCACCTCCACCTGCTGCAAAGGACAATCCGCGGGAATCTCACAACTGGGGGATGGCGTCCTGAGTGGGAGAATCTGGGATTTTCCCCAGTTGACTTTCAGACCCGAAAAACGTGCAAAGGAATTTAGGATATCTAGAGCTGCCGACAGGGAATTATCGGAGTCTCGCAAAAAAAGAACCATATCGTCCGCATACAGTGCCATTTTTTCCGGTCAAACCACCCACCGTAATTCCCTGCACCTCCTCGGAGGCTCGCAAGGCCGCAGCCAAGGGTTCAATCATGATGGAAAAAAGACCCGGGGACAAAGGGCAACCCTGGCGAGTGCCCCTATGTACTGGAAAAAATTCTGATAACATAATGTTTAACTTAATGGCCGCTGTGGGGGAATGATATAGATTGTCGATCCACTTCCTGAAATGAGGACCGAAACCGAATACCTCCAGTACCACCCTCATGTAATTCCAGTCCACGGAATCAAAGGCCTTCTCCAGATCCAAAAAGACCAGTATCCCACTGCTGGAACTGTCCGGGCCCAACTGCGTGTGGGTGAAAACCCTACGCAGATTGATATCCGTGGCCTTCTTGGGCATAAAACCTGTCTGGTCAGGGGAAATAACATGGTGTAGGACCGACATAAGCCTAGTAGCTAACAGTTTGGTTAGTATTTTGAAGTCCATATTCAATAAAGAAATAGGCCTATATGAAGAACACTGCATTGGGTCCTTATCCGGCTTGGCCAATAGTACAATAAGAGCCTCATAAAAGGAGAGGGGGAGGCCTCCCCTCTGAAAACAGTCTGCATATAATTGCAGTAGTCTAGGTACCAGGATCTCTGAGTAATCATGGTACCAGTCAATTGGCAGGCCACCAGGACCAGGAGCCCTGCCACTAGGAAACAACCCTATTGCGGAAACCACCTCCTCCTCCCTGAACGTGGCATCAAGAAAATTGCTAGAGTCCTCTGGCAGCTTGGGCAACCGTAGGGTCTCCAATGTGTCCCTAAGATCACTAGTGTCATAGGGATCTATGGGTGAGTACAGAGACCTATAGAAGGATACAAACTCCCATACTATGTCCTCCCTGTCTCTCAACAGGTGTCCAGACTGGGACAGTATGCAGGGAACTACCATCGGGGACGTGTCAACTGCCGTCAAAAGAGCCAAGAGTTTGCCATTTTTATCTCCCTGTTCAAAAACACGCACTGCACTCCTTTGCAGTTGACAAGTAGTCACTTCCTGATAATGGAGAGATACGTTCCTCCTTGCGAACTGCAACTGAGCCAAAGTGTCAGGAGAAGGTGAATCCCCATGTGCCTTGGTGCATTCCTGCTCCCTGTCATGGAGTTGTTTTTCTACACTATTCCGCTCTATTCTCAGGGCTTTTATGGCTGATCTGTATACCCCCCTAGTGGTGGCCTTGAAGGCCTCACATTCTGTGTGCAATGTTGCTGATCCTTTGTTAATCTGCCAAAATGTATCAATGTGCGGTTTCAGCATCTCTTCCACAGTGGGTTCCCCCACCCATCCAGGAGATAGACGCCAGACCCTCCTCGAACTCTGGGAACCCATTTGCAAGGTAATCTGGAGAGGGGTGTGATCCGAGACACCCCCCGGAAGGCAGGACGTCTCAGTTACCAGAGGCAATAATGTTCCATTAGCAAACGCCAGGTCTATTCTGGAGGACGAAGCATGTACCGAGGACAGATATGAGTAGCATCTGTCATTAGGA
Source organism: Rana muscosa (assembly GCA_029206835.1). Lineage (NCBI taxonomy): Eukaryota > Metazoa > Chordata > Amphibia > Anura > Ranidae > Rana > Rana muscosa. The sequence continues at coordinate 142,119,627 of JARGYO010005626.1, forward strand.
TGCTTCCACCGCCAGATCTCAGTAGGGATGAGCTTCGTGTTCGAGTCGAACATACGTTCGACTCGAACATCAGCTGTTCGATGAAGATCGAACGATTTGGGCCGTTCGCGCCAAATTCGAGTGACGCGAACGGCCCACAATACACTGTGCCATCGCAGTGCAATCCCGGCGCTGTGATTGGCCAAGCATGCACTGTGACCCGCATGCTTGGCCACTCACAGCGCCTGCAGCGAGGAGAGCCATAATTGGCCACAGGCAGGATGCCTGTGGCCAATTATAGCTCAGGGGGGTTTAGTACACGCCCCACACTATAAAAGGCCGCCAGCGCGGAGGCCTTGTGTAATGTGTTGGCATGCAGGGAAAGAGATACATAGGCAGGGACAGTGTGTTCTATGTTCTGTTTTATTTTCTCAGGCATCTGCAGGAGTTAGTGGCACAGTATACACCTGTATATCCGTCATTGTTGTTCTCAAATACAGGCATCTGCAGGAGTTAGTGGCACAGTATACATCTGTATATACCCGTCATTGGTGTTCTATAATACAGGCATCTGCAGGAGTTAGTGGCACAGTATACACCAGTATATCCGTCATTGCTGTTCTCAAATACAGCATCTGCAGGAGTTAGTGGCACAGTATACACCTGTATATCCATCATTGCTGTTCTCAAATACAGCATCTGCAGGAGTTAGTGGCACAGTATACACCTGTATATCCGTCATTGCTGTTCTCAAATACAGGCATCTGCAGGAGTTAGTGGCACAGTATACACCTGTATATACCCGTCATTGGTGTTCTATAATACAGGCATCTGCAGGAGCTAGTGGCACAGTATACACCTGTATATCCGTTATTGCTGTTATCAAATACTGCATCTGCAGGAGCTAGTGGCACAGTATACACCTGTATATCCGTCATTGCTGTTCTCAAATACAGCATCTGCAGGAGTTAGTGGCACAGTATACACCTGTATATCCGTCATTGCTGTTCTCAAATACAGCATCTGCAGGAGTTAGTGGCGCTGGCACAGTATACACCTGTATATCCGTCATTGCTATTCTCAAATACAGCATCTGCAGGAGTTAGTGGCACAGTATACACCTGTATATCCGTCATTGCTGTTCTCAAATACAGCATCTGCAGGAGTTAGAGGCACAGTATACACCAGTATATCCGTCATTGCTGTTCTCAAATACAGCATCTGCAGGAGTTAGTGGCACAGTATACACCTGTATATCCATCATTGCTGTTCTCAAATACAGCATCTGCAGGAGTTAGTGGCGCAGTATACACCTGTATATCCGTCATTGCTGTTCTTAAATACAGGCATCTGCAGGAGTTAGTGGCACAGTATACACCTGTATATCCGTCATTGCTGTTCTCAAATACAGCATCTGCAGGAGTTAGTGGCACAGTATACACCTGTATATCCGTCATTGCTGTTCTCAAATACAGCATCTGCAGGAGTTAGAGGCACAGTATACACCTGTATATCCGTCATTGCTGTTCTCAAATACAGCATCTGCAGGAGTTAGTGGCACAGTATACACCTGTATATCCGTCATTGCTGTTCTCAAATACAGCATCTGCAGGAGTTAGTGGCACAGTATACACCTGTATATCCGTCATTGCTGTTCTCAAATACAGGCATCTGCAGGAGTTAGTGGCACAGTATACACCCGTATATACACGTCATTGGTGTTCTATAATACAGGCATCTGCAGGAGTTAGTGGCACAGTATACACCTGTATATACCCGTCATTGGTGTTCTATAATACAGGCATCTGCAGGAGTTAGTGGCACAGTATACACCTGTATATCCGTCATTGCTGTTCTCAAATACAGCATCTGCAGGAGTTAGTGGCACAGTATACACCTGTATATCCGTCATTGCTGTTCTCAAATACAGGCATCTGCAGGAGTTAGTGGCACAGTATACACCTGTATATACCCGTCATTGCTGTTCTCTAATAAAGGCGTCTGCTGGAGTTAGTGGGTGTTGTGTGCCTCCAGCACAATATACACTACCCAATTGCTGGTTTTCCCATCCCCCTGCAGGCCATTACTATGTCTGGAAGGCCAACAAGGAGAGGCAGACAGTCACGAGCCAATAAAAGAGGGCAAGCAGGCTCTGTGTCTAGAGACAACAGTGCTGGTCGTGGACGCGGTGCATCATCATCAGCACGTGGCCATGGGACATGCTTGTCCTTATTTTCGGCAGCTGGACGTGTTGAGCCGCATCATGCCGAAGACTTGGTAGAGTGGATGACCAAGCCCTCCTCATCCTCCTCATCCTCTCTCACCCAGGCTCAGGGTACTGGCAAAGCAGCTGCCAAAGCGTCCTCAATGTCATCATCAGTCACTCCTTCACTAGACCCACCGTGTCCTCCTGAGGAGTCCCCCGAACTGTTTGAGCACAGTGTTGGGTACATGCTCCAGGAGGATGCCCAGCATTTCGAAGGGTCTGAAGATGATACCCAGCAAGAGGAAGTCAGTAGCGTGAGAGCAGAGAGAGGGGATGCTCAAGAAGGACACCAATCTGGCAGTCATGTTCCAGCAGTTGCAGCATACTGCCAGATTGGCTCCAGTGATGAGGAGGGAGGGGATGATGAGGTCACTGACTCCACGTGGGTGCCTGATAGGAGAGAGGAGGAGGAGGAGGATGAGGAGGAGGCACATCTCCAACGAGGCAGGATGCCCTCCGGGGGCCAGCGTAAGGGCAGCACACCGACTGAATCACACCGCAGAGCTCCGCCTGTGCAGGGCGCTGCCTCTGCCCATTATTCCAAAAGTTCTTTGGTGTGGGCCTTTTTTGAGTCGGGTGCATCAGATCGCACCGCTGCTGTTTGAAACATATGTGTGAAGCGTATCTTGCGTGGCCAAAACATCAGCCGCTTGGGCACCACATGCTTGACCAGACATATGTTGACCTGCCATGCAGCTCGTTGGCAAGCGTATCTTAAAGACCCACACCAAAGAACAAAGCGGACCTCTCCTTGCTCCTCATCAGCTGGGATCTCCAACCCCACTGTACCTTCAGTTCTCTCTGAAACCTGCACTGAGAGGAATGAAGGTGTAGAATTAGGTGTGTCACAGCCAAGTACTTGCAGGCACTCTGCTAGCAGTACACCGATGTCCGATTCTAGCAGGCAAATTTCCCTGCCTCAGCTGCTGGACCGTCGAAAGAAGTTCACTCCCAGCCATCCACATGCCCAGCGGTTGAATGCTAGCTTGGCTAAATTGCTAGCACTTCAACTGCTGCCTTTTCAGTTGGTAGACTCGGCCCCCTTCCGTGAGTTTGTGCAATGTGCGGTTCCTCAGTGGCAGGTTCCCAAACGCCACTTTTTCTCACGGAAGGCGATTCCGGCTCTCTACTGGCATGTGGAAGACAATGTCCATGCCTCGCTGGACAGGGCGGTCAGCAGTAAGGTGCATATTACCGCTGACTCATGGTCCAGCAGGCATGGACAGGGACGTTACCTTTCTTTCACGGCCCATTGGGTCACTCCTTTGGCAGCTGGGAAGGATGCAGGACAAGGTGCAGTAGTGTTGGAGGTTGTTCCGCCGCCACGCCTCCAAAATGCTACTACTGGTTGTGACACACCTCTCTCCTCCACCCCCTCCTCTTCTTCTTCCTCCATGGCCTCTTCCTGTGCTTTGTCCTCGGAACCAGCGGTGCTCCGTAGGCGTTCAAGGGGCTACGCAAGTACGCAGGCAAAAAGATGCCATGCCGTGCTTGCGCTGGTGTGCTTGGGGGACAGGAGCCACACTGGGGCAGAGGTTCTGTCTGCTCTGCAGGGGCAGGCCGAGAGGTGGTTGACGCCACACCAGCTTAAGCCAGGAATGGTGGTTCACGACAATGGCACCAACATCCTCTCCGCCCTCCGACAGGGACAACTGACCCATGTGCCCTGTGTGGCTCACGTCCTTAACCTGGTGGTGCAGCGGTTCTTGGGCAGGTACCCGGGCTTACAGGATGTCCTGAGGCAGGCCAGGAAAGTCTGTGTGCATTTCCGCAGATCATATAATGCCAGTGCTCGCCTGGCTGAGCTGCAAAAGGAGTTGAACCTGCCCAAGAACCGCCTTATATGTGACATGCCCACCAGGTGGAACTCATTGTTGGCCATGCTGCAGCGGCTGCACACGCAGCAGAGGGCCATCAATGAGTACCTGTGCGACTACGGTACCAGAACAGGGTCAGGGGAGCTTGGTTTTTTTTCACCACGCCAGTGGGGCATGATCAGGGATGCATGCACTGTCCTGGCACCATTTGAGGAGGCCACGAGGATGGTGAGCAGTGACAGTGCATGCATCAGTGACACTGTACCTTTTGTCCACCTGTTGGAGCATACGCTGCGTGGAATAATGGACAGGGCACTTGAGGCAGAACAGAGGCAGGAAGAGGAGGACTTCCTTGCCTCTCAAGACCCCCTTTACCCAGACAGTGTTCCTTGTGTCCCACCCATCACACAGTAAGAGGAGGAGGAGGAGGAGGAGGAGGAGGATTGTGTCAGCATGGAGGTGGAGCATGGCACTCAGCATCAACAGCAGCAGTCTTTTAGGGATGATTTACAGTCCCAACAAACCAGTGGACTTGTACGTGGCTGGGAGGAGGTGGCTGCGGATCATGTCGTCCTTAGTGACCCAGAGGACTCCGGACTGAATGCCTCAGCTAACCTACGCTGCATGGCCTCCCTGATCCTGCAAAGTCTGCGGAAGGATCCTCGTATTCTTCGGATCAAGGAGAGGGTCCATTACTGGCTGGCCACTCTCCTTGATCCACAGTACAAGGGTAAGGTTGCGGACCTTATCTTGCCGTCGCAGAGGGAGCAGAGGATGAGACAACTCCGGGAGGCCTTGCAGAAAGGTCTGTGCAACGCGTTCCCAGAGGCTGGGAGGTTACAAACTCCTGGTCCTGGACAACGAGTTGCTGAGGCTTCGGTCAGTAGCAGAAGGAGCGGTGGAGAAGGTGGCCGTCTGACCGATGCGTTCAGACAATTTTTTAGTCCGCAGCCCCAAGGTATGATCGGTTCCAGCAACCATCGCCAGCGTCTGATATACATGGTGCAGGAATACCTAGGTGCAAGGTCAGACTTGGACACCTTTCCCACCGAAAATCCTCTGGCTTACTGGGTCTTGAGGATGGATCACTGGCCAGAGCTTGCACAGTATGCAATTGAGCTACTGGCCTGTCCTGCATCCAGCGTTCTTTCGGAACGCACATTCAGTGCTGCTGGAGGCTTTGTCACGGATCACAGGGTACGCCTGTACACCGACTCGGTTGATCGACTGACCTTCATAAAGATGAACCAGTCTTGGATCACCACCAGCTACCAAGCACCTGAAGCTGATATAACAGAATAATTTATTTTCAAATGTCACATCCCTTCAAGACTGATGCTGATGTTGAGTGACTGTCCTGTTATGTTGACTGACTATCCTCCTCCTCCTCAATAATCCGATTCTTGATGATAGCTTGGAGGAACTTTTTTGTTTCTGGGTGCCGCCACCAGTGGCTAAGGCCCAATTTTTCAGCCCCTGTTTAACAGGGGCATGTAGTTACAATTTTTGATGCAATGCTTTGCAGCAGGGCTCATTCCTGCACTCCAACTAGAGTATCTGGGAGAGGTTGCAGTGTCGTGGCACCAGCACCAGTGCCTAAGTCCCAATTTTTCAGCCCCTGTTTAACAGGGGCGTGTAATTACAATTTTTGATGCAATACTTTGCAACAGGGCTCATTGCTGTGCTCCAAGTACAGTATCTGTGAGGGGTTGCAGTGTTGTGGCACCAGTGCCTAAGGCCCAATTTTTCTGCCCCTGTTTAACAGGGGCGTGTAATTACAATTTTTGATGCAATACTTTGCAACAGGGCTCATTGCTGTGCTCCAAGTACAGTATCTATGAGGGGTTGCAGTGTTGTGGCACCAGTGCCTAAGGCCCAATTTTTCTGCCCCTGTTTAACAGGGGCATGTAATTACAATTCTTGATCTAATAATTCACAGCAGGGCCCATTCCTGCGCCCACCAAGAGTAACTGTGAGGCCTTACAGTGTTGTGGCAACTTCACCACCACCACCAAAGGCCCAATTTTTCAGCCCCTGTTCAACAGGGGCATGCAATTACAATTCTTGATCTAATAATTCACAGCAGGGCCCATTCATGCGCCCACCAAGAGTAACTGTGAGGGCTTACAGTGTTGTGGCACCAGCACCACCACCAAAGGCCCAATTTTTCCTACCACTGTTCAACAATGGCATGTAAATACAATTCCTGATATAATAGTTCACATCAGGGCGTTCCAGCGCCCACCAAGAGTAACTGTGAGGGCTCACAGTGTTGTGGCAACACCAACATGTAAGGGGCAAATTTCAGCAGAGTTTATACGGCAGGCCCCTACTTTCAAACATCCAACTTACAAACGACTCCTACTTGCAAACGGAAGGAGACAACAGGAAGTGAGAGGAAATCTACCCCTAGGAAGGGAAATTCTCTCCTGTAAGAGTTAATATGGGAAAAAGGTGTCTCCTCTCTACTGATGCTTTATCACCAATCCTTGTTTCAATAAAAACCCCACTTTTCAAAAACATTTGTCATTTGGGACGGAAAGTGAGGTGAAATGTTCTGAACAGGGGCACAGACAGCAAAACAAATGTTACAGGGGTGATAACCCTTCCCTATGTTTTCCAAAAAGCTTATGTAGCGGGTACTTACTTTCCCGGGGTAAAATTTGAATCTTTTCGGTGACACCGGTGGTGTGTTCCGGCGGTCCACTGGGTGGCACTGTCCCCATGGGCTGATGGACGGATATCGCTGTGTGTGGAGTCTCCTTTTTGGCCTCTCTCGGCAGCGGTGTGGTGGGGCGGGGAACCCGCCGTGCTTGCTGGGAGGGGGTATAAAGGGGCCGGCCATCTTGGTCGCGGGGTCTTTGTCCCAGGCACCTTCAGCCTGCGGACGGTGGTTTGTGTCCGTCCTCTAGGCGGCCTAGGCCTAGAGGACCACCGGAGATCATGTTCCATCCCAGGCACCTTTAGTCCTGGGAAGAGGTACTTGGATGGAGGTCCGGAGCTCAGTGCCCAACACTGAGTTCCGCGAGGGAAGGATCCTAAGGCACTCCGGGGATGGATGCCTGAATCCGAGGTGGGCGTAATGGACCGGGAAGAGCTCCTCATCTGAAGACCCGGTGCAGCAGACTGCCGGTGACTGGTGAGTCTCTTGTCGGAGACCGTCCGGAAGGAGAATTTCCCTCGTGCGGAGACCATAGATCACTCTCAGGGAGGAGAGTGGATAATAGAACTTGTGTCTGGGCCTATTCGTACACACACCTCCTTTCCTGTTCTATAGCCAAGGGAGTCCATGTTATGTTCTAAATAAAGGAGTGTTGGACTTTGACGGTGTGTGGCTCAATTTCTGGGGAAAAGGTTTAAGGAGACTCTTGGAGGGAGGATCCGATGCACAGCACAGACCCGAAGGTAACAAGAGACATTGCTGAGACCACATACACAACTGTGGTGGAAGCCTGGCGTAGCTCACCCCTCTCCCTCCCCTATCATACCCCTAGACCAGAGACAGTGCGAGTTGGAAAACTTTAATAGAGGGGAGTGGGGAGAGGGTGTGCGCTACACGTGGGGGCTCGGGTCCGGGATTGTGTTGTGCATTACTGTATGGAACGTGTCTGCTGAAAGAGTTAAACGAATAGGCCAAAGTGCAGCCCTGCTTGAAGCCGTGGACATGACCCCAAGAAGGGAAAGGCCCGCGCAGGAAGAGCGGTGAACGGGGAGAAGCTCAGCCGTGTGAAGTAGTACACGTGGGGGTTTCTAATTGCACTGCGCCACCAGACACAACCCCCGCCGCTTAGTTAGTGGGCGTGGCTCAACCAAGAAAAGTGAAGAAAGCCCGCGAACTGGAGAAAAGGGGAGGAGTCCAATACGTGTGAAGGGACTACACGTGGGACATTGGCGCGAAAACTCTGCAGTGTGCGATGGATCAGCAACAGGTCGCCATGTTTGGACACACCTCGTGGATTCCGGTACATCCTTCCACCACGACACTGACTGCTGCTGCTCCGATAACGGATACAGGGATCCGACTGAAGCCAAGGGGTCGATTCGCCCTATACTCATGTATGGACGTTGAGGCCCTGGGTATGATTTGTCCCGGGTGTTCGGGACTGGTGTGCCTGTTGAAGCCGTTCGGATGCTGTGAGGCCTGTGGGGAGTTCACGTTCAAGGTGGATTCGGCAGTTGAGAGGCCGAGAACCATCTACCCAGGCCGGACTTCAGGTACCACCACTCAAGGAGGAGAAATCACTGCTGTGAGAGTCGCCCCGGCACACATTGCAGCGACCAGGGAAGAGGTCGTTAAAACTCTGCGGGAGAAATCCGAGGATGCTGACTCGGTCGCCACTGTCTCGCAGTGTCCGCCACCGAAGAAAAGAACCAGCGTGGTAGCCCCGAGCAGTGGTGGTGGTGGACCGTCTCGCCCGCTTACACCAGGCCCGGATGGATCCGTTGACGAGGGTTCCGGACGTCCCGCTTCAAGGAAAGGCCGCGGTAAGCCAGGCAAAGAGACTTGGTGTGTGGGAGGAGGTATCGGGAAGGCATGGCCTAGCAAGTCCGCGGAGTGTGGAGGCTCCGTTTTTACCAAGAGCTACATACCCGCGGACGAGTGTGACACCTCTGACCTGGAATCGCTCTCGGATCTGGGAGATGATGCCATCATTGATGATTTGTTTGCCGAGAAAGGCTGGGACAAGGTACCGCTTGCTTCATTCCGCAGACCTCGGAATTCACCCATGTCAACAGGGGAAAGTACGCCCCGGGTGAAGGCTTCAGCGCCTGAAGAGGGGTCCTGTCCCCAGCTTGTCCCTACATCCCCGGCACAACCTGCATCTGATGCTGGGGTACAGAGACTGTTGCTGTGGGCACCCATGCCCAGATTGGAGGTGGTCAAAGCGCCTCGTCATCCAGACTCAGTAGTTATGCCTGGTGAGGGAGACAGAGCTACCATGCCTCCTTTGGCAAGACTACAACGCCTATTTGGCCAAAAAGTTGCAGAGGAGTACGGATGGGAGTATCCCTACTTATCGAAGGACTTGCTCTACGAGGTGGAGGTGTACAGAGAGCGCTGGTACAATGACTTCGTGTGGACCCACCTGAAAGTTCCGCACGCTCGCAGGTACCTGGTATGCTCTCCCAATGCTTCACAACGTTTCAAGGATTGCAAGGCCGAATGGATGTTAGGAAGACACCTCCATACAGATAAAGTGTTGATCCGACGCAAAGAAGGTGAAGATGTGGAGTATCATCTGGAGACCGTAGATCAACACTTGAAGCCACTGATTTTGCCGCATCCCCGCTTTTACTTATAGGAGACAGAGACTCAGCTCTTATCATGTTGTTGAACTTTTTTGGGGCAGTTGTAGTGTATGCCCAAAGGAATGAGGAACTATTCCTGTGTTTTTTTCTTTCCCATCTTCCTGCAAAGAGATCACAGACTCTGGGGTTAGATAGGGCCAGAAAGAAGAAGCTCCACGAGTGCAGTACCGCGAGGCTGTCACCAGGTGGCAGTCTTGTGCAACGTTTTTTTTTTGACACTTTTCATGCACTCACTTTTTGGAGGAAAGGAATTTCTTCTCGGAGAAGTTTCTTTTCTTCTTACACGAATACATGTGTCAGGGTTTTTGTGTGTTTGTTTTCTTTTCTTTTCCCTCTGCAGGAGAGCATCTCGTCAAGATTATGGAACCTGGGGTGTTTTTTTTAGTTAGGATGGGAGGGAAAGGTATAATGTTGAAATGTGATTTCATGTTTAATGTTGTCTTTCACTCCTCTTTTGTTACAGGGGCTCAGACACAACTTCTCCGTTAGGATAGTTTCCTAAAAATTTTTGTTTTTTCAAATTGTTAGTTGGTTTCTGGATTGGGTTGTGTCAGCCGTTTAGGGCGTGATTTACTCCAGACACTGGGGAACAGTGTCAAATGACAGGGGGGAGAGTGTAGCGGGTACTTACTTTCCCGGGGTAAAATTTGAATCTTTTCGGTGACACCGGTGGTGTGTTCCGGCGGTCCACTGGGTGGCGCTGTCCCCATGGGCTGATGGACGGATATCGCTGTGTGTGGAGTCTCCTTTTTGGCCTCTCTCGGCAGCGGTGTGGTGGGGCGGGGAACCCGCCGTGCTTGCTGGGAGGGGGTATAAAGGGCCGGCCATCTTGGTCGTGGGGTCTTCGTCCCAGGCACCTTCAGCCTGCGGACGGTGGTTTGTGTCCATCCTCTAGGCGGCCTAGGCCTAGAGGACCACTGGAGATCATGTTCCATCCCAGGCACCTTTAGTCCTGGGGTGAGGTACTTGGATGGAGGTCCGGAGCTCAGTGCCCAACACTGAGTTCCGCGAGGGAAGGATCCTAAGGCACTCCGGGGATGGATGCCTGAATCAGAGGTGGGCGTAATGGACCGGGAAGAGCTCCTCATCTGAAGACCCGGTGCAGCAGACTGCCGGTGACGGGTGAGTCTCTTGTCGGAGACCGTCCGGAAGGAGAATTTCCCTCGTGCGGAGACCATAGATCACTCTCAGGGAGGAGAGTGGATAATAGAACTTGTGTCTGGGCCTATTCGTACACACACCTCCTTTCCTGTTCTATAGCCAAGGGAGTCCATGTTATGTTCTAAATAAAGGAGTGTTGGACTTTGACAGTGTGTGGCTCAATTTCTGGCGGACGAGGTTCAAGGAGACTCTTGGAGGAAGGATCCGATGCACAGCACAGACCCGAAGGTAACAAGAGACATTGCTGAGACCACATACACAACTGTGGTGGAAGCCTGGCGTAGCTCACCCCTCTCCCTCCCCTATCATAACCCTAGACCAGAGACAGTGCGAGTTGGAAAACTTTAATAGAGGGGAGTGGGGAGAGGGTGTGCGCTACACTTAAAAATAGATTTTTTGACTGGAGCTACACTTAAACAATGTACCTGTTCAAAATTACAAACATATTCTACTTAAGAACAAACATACAGTCCCTGTCTTGTTTGCACCGCCTGTATACTGCTGTTCAGAGTATATAGGGCCTTTTTTATTTTGTGTGCGGGGTTCCCCTTAATATTCATACAAGACCCAAAGGGGCTGGTAATGGGCTGGGGTGGGGGGGTAGCTATGCCATTTTTCTCAAAGATTTTTATCCATATTGCCAGGACAAGACATTACATTAAAGCCGCAAGCAGTTTTAAATGGCTTTTTTTTTCCTTTAGAAATGTCATTTTGTGCAGGGACAGTTCTTTTTTTTTTTTTAATTCTTTTTATTAATGCTTTTTGTACTGTTGAATTACAAAACAAGGCCATAGGGGCATACCCCAGCCAAACATTGCGCATAACCACATGCACAACAAAAGAAAATACCATCACACCCTAACGCTAAATACTTCTAGCTAAACACAACATAAACACCTCTCAGGTTACCCATGATAGGATTTTAGCAGGAGTTATTGTTTCTTGTAGGACCTCATCTCGTTCCTAACTGCCTGTATAGAACTGTACTGGAGCAATTAGGAGTAGGCACGATCATCTTTTAGATTATGCTTACACCTCCGTTTACCTATTCGGATTAGGACCTCAGTGCCAAGCACCCCAGGTGGGTACCCAGGAGATCCATCTAAGTCACTCCCCCTGCGGCTGGTCATCAGTTGTGGATTCAGAGTCAGTCCACAAATGCCAGACTTTTTCATATTTTTTGGGGCATCCTCGAGACAGATATGTCGCTTTATAGAGGGGTATCATTGTGTTAACTAGCTGTTTCCAAGAGGTCAGGGTGGGGGGGGGGGGGTGTTTGACTTCCACTTTAATACTAAGGCTTTTCTTGCATAAAAGAGAAGGATACCTATAAGGGTACGTGTTGCTTTGGACAGTGCCAGTTGCTCCACCAGGCCGAGAAGGCAGACACTAATTGTCAGGGGAATAGGAATGGTAGTTAGGTTGTGAATAAATTGACTTACCTCCCGCCAATAGTCCTGAATCTGTGGGCAGTCCCAGAATATGTGTGTGAAGCCCGCAGGAGTAGCAGAGCATCTCCAACAGTCAGCCGACAGGGCTGGGTATATGCGATGAAGGCGTTGGGGCGTGTAATAGATCCTGTGGAGGATTTTGAATTGGATCAATTTGTCTCTAGTTGCGACCAGTGGCTGGAATGGATAGTCCCACATGTCCTCCCAGTCTTCACTGTCCAGCTCCTGCATCTCCGCCCGCCACAGTCCGCGCAGATCATCCAGTCCAACCTGGATGGACGGTAGAAGTGCACTATAAATTTTGGATAAAGGTTTTGGAAGCTCGGCATCGTCTAGCAGAATCTCCAGGTCATCAAGCTCCATCCGAAGCTGAACCGACCCAAATTGCGAATTAAAGGCGTGGCGGAGCTGCAGGAACCTGAAGAAGAAAGAGTTCGGAAGCTGGAATTTGTTCTTTAGCCTATCGAATGTAAATAACCCCAACACATCGCAGATATCCCTCAAATACTTGATGCCCTTACCGGCCCACAAACCCGGGTCCTGTAGAGAGTGGAATTCCCGCAACCTTGGATTACACCAAAGTGGTGTATTAGGGGACCATCTGGCCCTTGCCAAATTAGGTTTAATCACTACTATGTACCATGCCTTAATAATCGCTTTCATAGCTGGAGGTAAAGGTACCGGAGAGCCCCCCGACCCCCTATAAAGTGCGTTGCGAAGGGCCTCAAAGGATCCCAAGCATGCTGCCTCTAGGACGACTGATGCATTGGTGTCGTCCGAGATCAGCCAGTTATGTGCATGGGTTAGCATTGCTGCTAAATAGTAGGTGTGAAAGTCTGGGCAGGCAAGTCCCCCCTGTGTCCATGGTCTACGCAAGATCTTTTTACTGAATCTAGCCGGGCGTGATTGCCACAAGAAGGAAGCCACTGAGGAGTCTAGCTGCTGGAAAAGAGACTTGGGGATCCAGACCGGAGAATGCCGCAAGATATACAGCAAGACCGGGAGTAGTTTCATGTTAATTAAGTTAATTCTCCCTATAAGAGATAATGGGAGGTTCGACCAGGCCTTCAGTTTTGATTTACACCACTGCAGCACCGGGGACAAATTAAGTTTGAAAAAATCCTGGGTGTTGGGAGAGATATTAATTCCTAGGTATCTAATGGTATCTGCCCATTGTAGAGGTGAAGTAGGATCACTCAGCCTCCTTGCCCCGGGATCTATGGGCAAAATTAAGGATTTGCTCCAGTTGGTTCGGAGGCCAGAGAGAGTCGAAAAATGATCCAGAAGCCGAAGCGCCCCGGTGAGCGAGGGACCAGGGTCCCGGAGGAAAAGGATTAAATCATCGGCATACAATGCCAGCTTCTCGGTCACCGAGCCGACCCGCACTCCAGACACCTCGCTCGACCTCCGCAAGGCCTCAGCTAAAGGCTCCATCACCAGGGCAAACAGCGCAGGTGATAGAGGCAATCCCTGTCTTGTCCCCCTCCTAATCGGAAAGGAGGGTGAGAGCCTACCATTTAGTTTGATACGGGCAGTGGGGGCCCTATATAGTAAGCCGATCCATTTCCGGAAAGTTGGGCCAAAGCCAAAACCCTCCAGAACCTGCATCATATAAGACCATCTAACTGTATCGAAAGCCTTTTCGATATCGAGAGATACCAGGACCCGGGAGGCAGTCTCCTCGGGTGGGAGCTGGAGATGGGTAAAGACTCGTCTAATGTTAATGTCCGTGGACTTGCCAGGCATGAAGCCTGTCTGATCTATATTGACAAGGGATGGTAAAACTGTCATGATTCTATTGGCTAGTGCTTTGGTGAGTATTTTAAGATCGGAATTCAGCAACGAAATGGGTCTATAGGACGAGCAGCAAGTGGGGTCCTTCCCTGGTTTGGGCAGCAGCACTATATGTGCCTGGTACATGCTATCTGGTATCCTATCGGATTCCAAGCAATCTGTGAACAATAGTGATGAGCCGAACACCCCCGGGTTCGGTTCGCACCAGAACCCGCGAACAGACCGAAAGTTTGCGCGAACATTAGAACCCTATTAAATACAATGGATGCGAACGTTCGGATTCTAAAGTGCTAATTATAACGACTATTATTCATGTTATTGTCCGAAACAGAGTTTGGGAACCCGGGTTCTGCACCAGGGGACATGTATCAATGCAAAAAGAAGTTTTAAAAACTGACGTTTTCCGGGAGCAGTCATTTTAATGATGCATAAAGTGAAAAAAAAAAAGTCAAATATTCCTTTAAATATTGTACCTGGGGGGTGTCTAAAGTATAAGGAAAAAAGAGGGTGCACCGACCTAGTGCATAACCAGTGGCTAGGTTTATTAAAAATATATAAAAAGATTACAAATACTCACAAAGCAAGTATGAAAATAGGCACGTATAACATTCCATCAATGGGAATTGCCTCCTGCTGGAACCAGACACCAGAGAGTCCAGATGACAGGTGTTACAGCTACGGCTGACGCATTGCAAAGGCGAACCCTCTTCCTCAGAGCCAAAAAGTGATAGTATCTGGACCCCTAAAAATTTTTTATAGTGGTTTAGGATTTTTTAAATCACAGGGAGTGCATTACATTATATACACTAGTTATAATTTTAATATTTTTAGCTATTAATTACCAATTTTAATTAGGTAACCATTCAATAGGTTTTATATAGATTTTACATTGTGGTAGTGGGGCTCGTGGTGGGCCAGCCATATAGTCCAGAGTTAATTGTTAGGCCATCATATTTTAGAGTATATTCCCACTAATTGTAATAGTCTTTCATTAATTTTGGATTTAGACTGTGGGTGGGTTATTTTAGATGTTTTTAATGCTCCTGCATAGATTGGGTACACTGTTCGAGAGTTTGTACATGTGTGTGGGCGCATACATATGTACCCAGAGGGTTGGTTGACTCGGTGCACATATGCGCCTGCCGCTGGCTCAAATGCTATGGGGAAGCGGTGGGGCGGGTGTGTGTCCCGAGTGGGTGGCATGCGAACACATACATGTTATTTTAATTGCTTTGGTTTGTAATATTTGGTGCCATATTATGATATATGTATGGACCAAAGTGTGGGATTGGACTTCTCCTGGAGCAATCAAGGAACTGTGTGTTCCTTTTACCCAGTGTATCTGGCATCTGGATTCCATGTGTATTTGGGCAAGTACTAATTATGAAACTACGGGCGCATACACCATCAATTTGGTGTGTATTTTGCCCTGTCTATGTATAGGAGAGGGGTCACACGCTGGAGCGACAGCCCTCACAGGTCACCTAAAATAGTATTGTCTTTTTTCAATTATTTTGGGTTCCCTCTTATGGTTTGAGTTGCCATGGGTTGGAGGATGTGGGGTGTCACCAATTTGCGTTGGTCATCAATTGGCTCCTGGGGACCCCCCCCCTTCCATCTTCCCCAGTCTCCCCCCCCCGTTTTTGATATGTATATTGGCCCCCTTGTGCACACCCTGACTTCCTTATCCATAGAGGGGCGGAGGCTTACTGCTACTATGGTGGCTGTGGGACCCCATATAGATTGGAGGCTGTGTTGGTGGCTATGTATGTCTTCCGTTTTTTTGGTCTGCGCGGTGCACGTTGTGCTGCGCGCGGATCTATTACTTTTGTTTCTGGCTGGCACTGGCGTTTGTATAGGGAGGTTTGTTGATACCGGATGCGGAGTGTGAGGCCCGCCTCCGTATCCGGGACAACCTCTGAAGCCTGTCCAGCCCATCTGAGGGCGGACGTGACGCATTCAGTTACCGGAAGTGGCGGGTGGAACGCACATCCACCGCCACTTCCGGGTCTTCGGCCAATCCACATCCCATCGAGTGGTGGGACCATAGCTCAGCACCATGGGAAGCAATTGTGGCGATATTCAGATGGGTGGCAGCATTGATTGACTGTCCTTGATGGCCTGTGCGATAGGGGTAAGTCCCACCATGTATATATGCTGTTCATCCTCCGCCAGCTGAAGCACATATACACATTATCACATGGTGTATGCATATACTATCTGATGTATTGATGGGTGCATCAGTGTGGGCAGTGAGGGGTTAACTTCATATGGGCATGCCTTTTGGGTGAGAGGAGGAGTGACCTGTGGTGGGTGGAGCTGTAGACAGATGACCACTCACACCCACTTACACATGGATTTAAGAGAGTCCAGAGAGGGGTCCAGATACTATCACTTTTTGGCTCTGAGGAAGAGGGTTCGCCTTCGCAACGCGTCAGCCGTAGCTGTAACACCTGTCATCTGGACTCTCTGGTGTCTGGTTCCAGCAGGAGGCAATTCCCATTGATGGAATGTTATACGTGCCTATTTTCATACTTGCTTTGTGAGTATTTGTAATCTTTTTATATATTTTTAATAAACCTAGCCACTGGTTATGCACTAGGTCGGTGCGCCCTCTTTTTTCCTTTTACTTTTTAGTCCTAAAGAATACCAATTATTCTGAAGAGGGCAGCAAGATCCCTGGTCATTTCCTTTCCTACGGAACACTCTGGTTGTGTCACTAAGAGACCAAACTTCCAAGCGCAGGAGATTGTTTGTGGGTGTCTAAAGTATGCCTGTGAAGTGCCACGTGTTTCCCGTGTTTAGAACTGTCCCTGCACAAAATAACATTTCTAAAGGAAAAAAAGCCATTTAAAACTGCTTGCGGCTTTAATGCAATGTCTGGTCCCGGTAATATGGATGAAAATCTTTAGGAAAAATGGCATAGCTACCCCATCAACCCCCCCCCCCCCCCACCCCAGCCCATTACCAGCCCCTTTGGGTCTTGTATGGATATTAAGGGGAACCCCGCACACAAAATAAAAAAGCCCCTATATACTCTGAACAGCCGTATACAGGCGGTGCATACAAGACAGGGACTGTAGGTTTGTTCTTATGTAGAATCTGTTTGTAATTTTGAACAGCTGCATTGGTTAAGTGTAGCTTCATGCCAAATTCCTTTTTTTTAGCTTTTTGGAAAACATAGGGAACGGTTATCACCCCTGTCACATTTTTTTTTGCTGTCTGTGCCCCTGTTCAGAACATTTCACCTCACTTTGCGTCCCAATGACAACTGTTTTTGAAATGTGGTGTTTGTATTGAAACAAGGATTGGTGATAAAGCATCAGTAGAGAGGAGACACCTTTCTCCCATATTAATTCTTACAGGAGAGAATTTTCCTTCCAAGGGGTAGATTTCCTCTCACTTCCTGTTGTCTTCTTCCGTTTGCAAGTAGTAGTAGTTTGTAAGTTGGATGTTTGAAAGTAGGGACCTTCCGTATATACTCTGCAGAAATTGGCCCCTTAGGTGTTGGTGTTGGCACAACACTGAAAGCACTCACAGTTATTCTTGGTGGGTGCTGGAACGCCCTGCTGTCAAGTATAATATCAGGAATTGTAATAACATATAATTGTTGATCAGTGGTAGTAAAAATTGGGCCTTTGATGGTGGTGCTGGTGCCACAACACTGTAAGGCCGGACAGTTACTCTTGGTGGGCGCAGCAATGGTCCCTGCTGTGAATTATTAGATCAATAATTATAATTGCATGCCCCTGTTGAACAGGGGCTGAAAAACTGGGCCTTTGGTGGTGGTGGTGGTGGTGATGGTGTTGCTGGTGCCACAACACTGTAAGGCCTGACAGTTACTCTTGGTGGGCGCAGCAATGGGCCCTGCTGTGAATTATTAGATCAATAATTATAATTGCATGCCCCTGTTGAACAGGGGCTGAAAAATTGGGCCTTAGGCACTGGTGGCACAACACTGCAACCCCTCACAGATACTGTACTTGGAGCACAGCAATGAGGCCTGTTGCAAAGTATTGCATCAAAAATTTTAATTACACGCCCCTGTTAAACAGGGGCTGAAAAATTGGGCCTTAGCCACTGGTGGCGTCACCCATAAACCAAAATGATCTTCCAAGCTATCATCGTTAATCGTATCATTGAGGAGGAGGAGGAGGATAGCCAGACAACATAACAGCACAGGCACTCAGCATCAGCATCAGTCTTGAAGGGATGTGACATTTTTTAAAATCAATTAGTCTGTTATATCAGCATCTGGTGTGTGGTAGCTGGTGGTGATCCAAGACTGGTTCATCTTGATGAAAGTCAGTCGATCAACCGAGTCGGTGGACAGGCGCACCCTGTGATCCGTGACAAATCCTCCAGCAGCACTGAATGTGCGTTCTGAAAGAACGCTGGATGCAGGACAGGCCAGTAGCTCAATTGCATACTGTGCAAGCTCTGGCCAGTGATCCATCCTCAAGACCCAGTAAGCCAGAGGATTTTCGGTGGGGAAGGTGTCCAAGTCTGACCTTGCCCCTAGGTATTCCTGCACCATGTATATCAGACGCTGGCGATGGTTGCTGGAACCGATCATACTTTGGGGCTGCGGACTAAAGAATTGTCTGAACGCATCGGTCAGACGGCCACCTTCCCCACCGCTCCTTCTTTGACTGCCCGAAGCCTCAGCAACTCGTTGTCCAGGACCAGGAGTTTGTAACCTCCCAGTCTCTGGGAACGCGTTGCACAGACCTTTCTGCAAGGCCTCCCGGAGTTGTCTCATCTTCTGCTCCCTCTGCGACGGTACGATAAGGTCCGCAACCTTACCCTTGTACCGTGGATCAAGGAGAGTGGCCAGCCAGTAATGGTCCCTCTCCTTGATCCGAAGAATACGAGGATCCTTCCGCAGACTTTGCAGGATCAGGGAGGCCATGCAGCGTAGGTTAGCTGAGGCATTCAGTCCGGAGTCCTCTGGGTCACTAAGGACGACATGATCCGCAGCCACCTCCTCCCAGCCACGTACAAGTCCACTGGTTTGTTGGGACTGTAAATCATCCCTAAAAGACTGCTGCTGATGATGCTGAGTGCCAGCCTCCACCTCCATGCTGACACAATCCTCCTCCTCCTCCTCCTCCTCCTCTTCCTGTGCGATGGGTGGGACAGAAGGAACACTGTCTGGGTAAAGGGGGCCTTGAGAGGCAAGGAAGTCCTCCTCTTCCTGCCTCTGTTCTGCCTCAAGTGCCCTGTCCATTATTCCACGCAGCGTGTGCTCCAACAGGTGGACAAGAGGTACAGTGTCACTGATGCATGCACTGTCACTGCTCACCATCCTCGTGGCCTCCTCAAATGGTGCCAGGACAGTGCATGCATCCCTGATCATGCCCCACTGGCGTGGTGAAAAAAACCCGAGCTCCCCTGACCCTGTCCTGGTGCCGTAGTCGCACAGGTACTCATTGATGGACCTCTGCTGCGTGTGCAGCCGCTGCAGCATGGCCAACGTTGAGTTCCACCTGGTGGGCATGTCACATATAAGGCGGTTCTTGGGCAGGTTCAACTCCTTTTGAAGCTCAGCCAGGCGAGCACTGGCATTATAAGATCTGCGGAAATGCACACAGACTTTCCTGGCCTGCCTCAGGACATCCTGTAAGCCCGGGTACCTGCCCAAGAACCGCTGCACCACCAGGTTAAGGACGTGAGCCATACAGGGCACATGGGTCAGTTGTCCCTGTCGGAGGGCGGAGAGGAGGTTGGTGCCATTGTCGCAAACCACCATTCCTGGCTTAAGCTGGCGTGGCGTCAACCACCTCTCGGCCTGCCCCTGCAGAGCAGACAGGACCTCTGCCCCAGTGTGGCTCCTGTCCCCCAAACACACCAGCGCAAGCACGGCATGGCATCTTTTTGCCTGCGTACTTGCGTAGCCCCTTGAACGCCTACGGAGCACCGCTGGTTCCGAGGACAAACCACAGGAAGAGGCCATGGAGGAAGAAGAAGAGGAGGGGGTGGAGGAGAGAGGTGTGTCACAACCAGTAGTAGCATTTTGGAGGCGTGGGGGTGGAACAACCTCCAACACTACTGCACCTTGTCCTGCATCCTTCCCAGCTGCCAAAAGAGTGACCCAATGGGCCGTGAAAGAAAGGTAACGTCCCTGTCCATGCCTGCTGGACCATGAGTCAGCGGTAATATGCACCTTACCGCTGACCGCCCTGTCCAGCGAGGCCAAGACATTGCCTTCCACATGCCTTTAGAGAGCCGGAATAGCCTTCCGTGCGAAAAAGTGTCGTTTGGGAACCTGCCACTGAGGAACCGCACATTGCACAAACTCACGGAAGGGGGCCGAGTCTACCAACTGAAAAGGCAGCAGTTGAAGCGCTAGCAATTTAGCCAAGCTAGCATTCAACCGCTGGGCATGTGGATGGCTGGGAGTGAACTTCTTTCGACGGTCCAGCAGCTGGGGCAGGGAAATTTGCCTGCTAGAATCGGACGTTGGTGTACTGCTAGCAGAGTGCCCGCAAGTACTTGCCTGTGACACACCTAATTCTACACCTTCATTCCTCTCAGAGCAGGTTTCAGAGAGGAGTGAAGGTATAGTGGGGTTGGAGATCCCAGCTGATGCGGTGCAAGAAGAGGTCAGCTTTGTTCTTTGGTGTGGGTCTTTAAGGTAGGCTTGCCAACGAGCTGCATGGCAGGTCAACATATGTCTGATCAAGCATGTGGTGCCCAAGCGGCTGATGTTTTGGCCACGCGATATACGCTTGAGACATATGTTGCAAACAGCAGCTGTGCGATCTGATGCACTCGCCTCAAAAAAGGCCCACACCAAAGAACTTTTTGAATGACGGGCAGAGGCAGCGCCCTGCACAGGCGGAGCTCTGCGGTGTGATTCCGTCGGTCTGCTGCCCATACGCTGGCCACTCAAGGGCATCCTGCCTCGTTGGAGATGTGCCTCCTCCTCATCCTCCTCCTCCTCCTCTCTCCTATTAGGCACCCACGTGGAGTCAGTGACCTCATCATCCCCTCCCTCCTCATCACTGGAGCCAATCTGGCAGTATGCTGCAGCTGCTGGAACATGACTGCCAGATTGGTGTCCTTCTTGAGCATCCCCTCTCTCTGCTCTCACGCTGCTGCCTTCCTCTAGCTGGGTATCATCATCAGATCCTTCCAAACGCTGGGCATCCTCCTGGAGCATGTACCCAACACTGTGCTCAAACAGTTCGGGGGACTCCTCAGGAGGAGGGCATGGTGGGTCTAGGGAAGGATTGACTAATGAAGATAATGATACCAGAGAAGAGGATGCTTTGGCAGCTGCTTTGCCACTACCCTGAGCCTGGGTGAGAGAGGATGAGGAGGATGAGGTGGGCTTGGTCATCCACTCTACCAAGTCTTCGGCATGATGTGGCTCAACATGTCCAGCTGCCGAAAAGAAGGACAAGCGTGTCCCATGGCCATGTGCTGATGACAATGCACCGCGTACACGACCAGCACTGTTGCCCCCAGACACAGAGCCTGCTTGCCCTCTTTTTTTGCCTCCTGACTGTCTGCCTCTCCTTGGTTGCCTTCCAGACATTTTAATGGATGGCCTGCAGGGAGATGGGAAAAACAGCAATAAGGGCTACCTTCAGGTGTATATTGTGCAGGAGGCTTAGCAACAATGACACTGACACTGTCCCCTGCCTATCCTTCTCTGTCCCTAAACACAAGGATTGAAAATATGGTTCAGCAAAAAAGTTTTAGAACAGAATAGCACACTGACACTTTCCCTCACTGTCCTACTCTGTCCCTCCCTACAAACAAGATTTAGCACAGAATAGCACACTGATAATTTCTACGAGTGTCCTTCTCTGTCCCTCAACTCAGGGATTGAAAATATGGAACAGCAAAATAGTTTTAGAACAGAATAGCACACTGTCAGTTTCCCTCACTGTAGCTCTCTGTCCCTCAACTCAAGGATTGAAAATATGGTTCAGCAAAATAGTTTTAGAACACAATAGCACACTGACACTTTCCCTCACTGTAGCTCTCTGTCCCTCAACTCAAGGATTGAAAATATGGAACAGCAAAATTGATTTAGAACAGAATAGCACACTGTCAGTTTCCCTCACTGTACCTCTCTGTCCCTCAACTCAAGGATTGAAAATATGGAACAGCAAAATTGATTTAGAACAGAATAGCACACTGTCAGTTTCACTCACTGTACCTCTCTGTCCGTCAACTCAAGGATTGAAAATATGGTTCAGCAAAATAGTTTTAGAACACAATAGCACACTGACACTTTCCCTCACTGTCCTACTCTGTCCCTCCCTACAAACAAGATTTAGCACAGAATAGCACACTGATAATTTCTACGAGTGTCCTTCTCTGTCCCTCAACTCAGGGATTGAAAATATGGAACAGCAAAATAGTTTTAGAACAGAATAGCACACTGTCAGTTTCCCTCACTGTACCTCTCTGTCCCTCAACTCAAGGATTGAAAATATGGAACAGCAAAATTGATTTAGAACAGAATAGCACACTGTCAGTTTCACTCACTGTAGCTCTCTGTCCCTCAACTCAAGGATTGAAAATATGGTTCAGCAAAATAGTTTTAGAACAGAATAGCACACTGTCAGTTTCCCTCACTGTAGCTCTCTGTCCCTCAACTCAAGGATTGAAAATATGGAACAGCAAAATTGATTTAGAACAGAATAGCACACTGTCAGTTTCACTCACTGTACCTCTCTGTCCCTCAACTCAAGGATTGAAAATATGGTTCAGCAAAATAGTTTTAGAACACAATAGCACACTGACACTTTCCCTCACTGTAGCTCTCTGTCCCTCAACTCAAGGATTGAAAATATGGTTCAGCAAAATAGTTTTAGAACAGAATAGCACACTGTCAGTTTCCCTCACTGTACCTCTCTGTCCCTCAACTCAAGGATTGAAAATATTGAACAGCAAAATAGTTTTAGAACAGAATAGCACACTGTCAGTTTCCCTCACTGTACCTCTCTGTCCCTCAACTCAAGGATTGAAAATATGGAACAGCAAAATTGATTTAGAACAGAATAGCACACTGTCAGTTTCACTCACTGTAGCTCTCTGTCCCTCAACTCAAGGATTGAAAATATGGTTCAGCAAAATAGTTTTAGAACACAATAGCACACTGTCAGTTTCCCTCACTGTAGCTCTCTGTCCCTCAACTCAAGGATTGAAAATATGGAACAGCAAAATTGATTTAGAACAGAATAGCACACTGTCAGTTTCACTCACTGTACCTCTCTGTCCCTCAACTCAAGGATTGAAAATATGGTTCAGCAAAATAGTTTTAGAACACAATAGCACACTGACACTTTCCCTCACTGTCCTACTCTGTCCCTCCCTACAAACAAGATTTAGCACAGAATAGCACACTGATAATTTCTACGAGTGTCCTTCTCTGTCCCTCAACTCAGGGATTGAAAATATGGAACAGCAAAATAGTTTTAGAACAGAATAGCACACTGTCAGTTTCCCTCACTGTACCTCTCTGTCCCTCAACTCAAGGATTGAAAATATGGAACAGCAAAATTGATTTAGAACAGAATAGCACACTGTCAGTTTCACTCACTGTAGCTCTCTGTCCCTCAACTCAAGGATTGAAAATATGGTTCAGCAAAATAGTTTTAGAACAGAATAGCACACTGTCAGTTTCCCTCACTGTAGCTCTCTGTCCCTCAACTCAAGGATTGAAAATATGGAACAGCAAAATTGATTTAGAACAGAATAGCACACTGTCAGTTTCACTCACTGTACCTCTCTGTCCCTCAACTCAAGGATTGAAAATATGGTTGAGCAAAATAGTTTTAGAACACAATAGCACACTGACACTTTCCCTCACTGTAGCTCTCTGTCCCTCAACTCAAGGATTGAAAATATGGTTCAGCAAAATAGTTTTAGAACAGAATAGCACACTGTCAGTTTCCCTCACTGTAGCTCTCTGTCCCTCAACTCAAGGATTGAAAATATGGAACAGCAAAATTGATTTAGAACAGAATAGCACACTGTCAGTTTCCCTCACTGTACCTCTCTGTCCCTCAACTCAAGGAGTGAAAATATGGAACAGCAAAATTGATTTAGAACAGAATAGCACACTTTCAGTTTCACTCACTGTACCTCTCTGTCCCTCAACTCAAGGATTGAAAATATGGAACAGCAAAATTGATTTAGAACAGAATAGCACACTGTCAGTTTCCCTCACTGTAGCTCTCTGTCCCTCAACTCAAGGATTGAAAATATGGAACAGCAAAATTGATTTAGAACAGAATAGCACACTGTCAGTTTCACTCACTGTAGCTCTCTGTCCCTCAACTCAAGGATTGAAAATATGGTTCAGCAAAATAGTTTTAGAACAGAATAGCACACTGTCAGTTTCCCACACTGTAGCTCTCTGTCCCTCAACTCAAGGATTGAAAATATGGAACAGCAAAATAGTTTTAGAACAGAATAGCACACTGTCACTTTCACTCACTGTACCTCTCTGTCCCTCAACTCAAGGATTGAAAATATGGTTCAGCAAAATAGTTTTAGAACACAATAGCACACTGACACTTTCCCTCACTGTAGCTCTCTGTCCCTCAACTCAAGGATTGAAAATATGGTTCAGCAAAATAGTTTTAGAACACAATAGCACACTGACACTTTCCCTCACTGTAGCTCTCTGTCCCTCAACTCAAGGATTGAAAATATGGAACAGCAAAATAGTTTTAGAACAGAATAGCACACTGTCAGTTTCCCTCACTGTAGCTCTCTGTCCCTCAACTCAAGGATTGAAAATATGGAACAGCAAAATTGATTTAGAACAGAATAGCACACTGTCAGTTTCCCTCACTGTACCTCTCTGTCCCTCAACTCAAGGATTGAAAATATGGAACAGCAAAATTGATTTAGAACAGAATAGCACACTGTCAGTTTCACTCACTGTACCTCTCTGTCCCTCAACTCAAGGATTGAAAATATGGTTCAGCAAAATAGTTTTAGAACACAATAGCACACTGACACTTTCCCTCACTGTAGCTCTCTGTCCCTCAACTCAAGGATTGAAAATATGGTTCAGCAAAATAGTTTTAGAACAGAATAGCACACTGTCAGTTTCCCTCACTGTAGCTCTCTGTCCCTCAACTCAAGGATTGAAAATATGGAACAGCAAAATTGATTTAGAACAGAATAGCACACTGTCAGTTTCACTCACTGTACCTCTCTGTCCCTCAACTCAAGGATTGAAAATATGGTTCAGCAAAATAGTTTTAGAACACAATAGCACACTGACACTTTCCCTCACTGTAGCTCTCTGTCCCTCAACTCAAGGATTGAAAATATGGTTCAGCAAAATAGTTTTAGAACAGAATAGCACACTGTTAGTTTCCCTCACTGTAGCTCTCTGTCCCTCAACTCAAGGATTGAAAATATGGAACAGCAAAATTGATTTAGAACACAATAGCACACTGACACTTTCCCTCACTGTAGCTCTCTGTCCCTCAACTCAAGGATTGAAAATATGGTTCAGCAAAATAGTTTTAGAACAGAATAGCACACTGTCAGTTTCCCTCACTGTAGCTCTCTGTCCCTCAACTCAAGGATTGAAAATATGGTTCAGCAAAATAGTTTTAGAACACAATAGCACACTGACACTTTCCCTCACTGTAGCTCTCTGTCCCTCAACTCAAGGATTGAAAATATGGTTCAGCAAAATAGTTTTAAAACAGAATAGCACACTGTCAGTTTCCCTCACTGTACCTCTCTGTCCCTACAAACAAGGATTAGCACAGAATAGCACACTGTCACTGACACTCTCCCTACCTATCCTTATTTGTCCCTAAACACAAGGAATCCAGGATTAGTAAAGGAAAAAAAATGACACTGTCCCTGCCTATGCTTCTCTTTCCCTGCTCCGGAACACACTACTCAAGGCCGCCGCGCTGGAGGCCTTTTATAGTGTGGGGCGTGTACTAAACCTCATCAGCAATAATTGGCCACAGGCATCCTGCCTGTGGCCAATCATTGCTCTCCTCGCTGCCGGCGCTGTGATTGGCCAAGCATGCGGGGTCACAGTGCATGCTTGGCCAATCACAGCGCCTGGATGACACTGCGATGGCGTAGTGCATTGTGGGCCGTTCGCGTCACTCGAATTTGGCGCGAACGGCCCAAATCGTTCGATCTTCGTCGAACGATCGAACAGCCGATGTTCGAGTCGAACGTATGTTCGACTCGAACACGAAGCTCATCCCTAGTGAACAACTGTGTTAGCTTGGGGGCCAGTAAGGCAGCGTGAGTTTTGTACCAGTCCCCAGGTAAACCATCGGGGCCCGGGGATTTATTGTTGGGCAAGGAGTAGATTGCAGCTTCTATTTCCAGACGTGTCAAGGGCTTATCTAGCGCGACCCTGTCCTCCTCAGAAAGAAGAGGCAAAGTAATTCCCCCTAGTTCCCCTAACCCAGCAGCAGCTGAGCCAGAGAATGGGTCATCATACAATTTGCTATAAAAGAGATGAAATTCCCTCAGTATACCCTCGGGGTCAGTAACCTGGCAACCAGTGGAAGTCTGAATTCTAGGGATTACCGTTTGGAGCGTGGGTTCTGCCACTAGGTTGGCCAGTAGTTTGCCATTCTTGTCCCCTGACTCGAAAAGCTTGGCTACAAACTTCCGCGTATCAGAGGTGTAATGGAGCTTCAGATCTCTCCTCGCCTGGGCTAGAGCAGAATAATTTTCAGGTGTCGGATGCCCCGTAAAAAGTTCCAGTGCCGTTCCTTTGTTCTGTTCCAATTGAGTGGTCTGCGACGCAAAGCCGGATCTCACTGCCTTAATAGAAGAGATATATTCCCCTCGGGCATAAGCCTTGCCCGCCTCCCAGACCACATCAAAGGAAGCCGACCCCACATTTGTTAGCCAGTAGTCTACAAGTTTGGGCTCCACCAACTCTTGGATTTGAGGATTGCCTATCCAATGGGACGCTAGCTTCCAACATCCCGGCTCGCGGGAGGTACCCAGAGTCAAGCCCAGCTCCAGCGGTGAGTGGTCCGAAAGACCTGCCGGGAGATAGGAGACCGCTCCAACCTGAGACAGAGCAGAAGCCGACCCAAATATGAAGTCTATGCGAGACCCAGACCTATGCGGTGCCGAGATGTGTGAATACGTCCTATCCTCCGGATGCTTCCACCGCCAGATTTCCTGGAGACCAAAAGTGTCCGCCCAGAGGGCCAAATCAGGGGGGTCAAGTCTAATGGGATTTGTAGTGTCTCTGTTATGATCTAGGATGGCGTTAAAGTCCCCTCCAACTAGAATATTGTGGACCTGGAGAGGGGCTATTTTTGTAAGGATGGTGTACAGGATGGAGGAATCAAACGGAGGAGGGATATATACATTGACCATTGCCCAGCGTTGGGCATACAGTTCAAGAATTAGGATGAGGTATCGTCCCCCTGGATCCATGAAGACCTGTTCCACCAAGTAAGGGAGCGACTTGTTCAGCAGAATAGTCACACCCCTCGCGTAGGAGGAATATGTGGCATGGAACCCTTGTTTAACCCATGCCCGTTTAAGTGTTAGAATTTTACTGCCCGTCAGGTGAGTTTCTTGAAGAAACAGAACGTGAGGTTTGTGAGACTGCAGAAATTTAAACAATAATGACCTTTTCACCTTGTCATTCAGTCCTCTAATATTCCAAGATATCAACTTTAAATCTATACCCATTTAGAATAGGGAAGCTCAATAACAACAGGATCATAGAAGACCCACATCCAGTAGCGTCCTGGCCATAGGCCCGCTGCGGAGGCAGTTCAGAAGATGCAGTAGTCCAGTGAGTCTGTAGAGAAAAGAGGTGAACAGGAGAAAAGAACAAGATGAAGACAACGTAGTCCAGCAAGAAAAATGGTGCGGAACCTGAGCAGGTGTGGTAACTAAACAAGAGTACATGTAACGCCCTACCGCCTGGCATAACCCCAACTGTCGCCAAGGCAGTTTCTTACAATAAACTTTAATAGTAGATGTCGCCTTCTGGAGGCTCAAAGTTCCTGGGATAACCTCAGCGTGAGTTCAACCTATAACAGTAGGCGAGGTTGAGGGAACCTGCATCCCATCGCAGTGTGGGGGGGCCTGGCAATCTGGAGCAGTAGTATAGTCCCTCCAGGTCGCAGGAGTGCCCCAGGTAGAAGTAGGCTACCAGGTTCTCCGCTCTTCAAGAGAACAAAAAACAAAAAAAAAACAAAAAAAAAAAACAAAAAACAAAAAAAAAAACCCACCCCAATGGGGGGGGGGTCAACTGTGGTAAACTTGTAGAGGTACATTTGGGGTAACTCCGGTGCTTACAGGGATAAAATAGGATAAAGCAAACCAGGATGAAGAAGAATCGTGCATCACATGGACTAATGAGAAGAATCTTTCACCGCAAGGTGGTTAGCCAGCCATCAGCATCCGCAGGGTTGTCGAAGAAGCGGACCGTTCCGTCATGTTGGACCCGCAGACGGCTGGGGTAAAGCATGCTATATTTAATGTTCTTGTCCCTGAGTCGTCTGCGGACATCATTGAAGGTCTTTCTCTTTCTTTGCAAATCTGCTGAAAAGTCAAGTGATTGTGCTAGCTGCAGACAGTCAGTGTTTCACTTAGTGTACTATTGTGTGCTTTGCAGCGGGAACCAAGAATTCAAGCGGAGCGGCCAGAGAAAGAAGAAGGGAACAAGAAGCCGGAGCAAGATGCGTACGAGAACACCGAAGGAAGAAGGAAGATGAAGATGAAGATGAAGAACAAGATGGAGGAAGAAACCCAAATGGATAAAAGAAGAAGATGGAAGAAGAAGGTGGAAGAAGAAGAAGGAAGAAGATGAAAGAAAGAAAGGAGAAGACATTAATAAAGAAAATTGTCAAAAACCGGCTATTGTCATTTTTAACATTTTTGACACTTTTTTTTGTGAAATGGTAGGGGTACATTTGTACCCCATTACCAGTTCCTCAGTGGCCGATACTCTTGATTCAGTTTCGGACATCCTCCCCCGTATCTTGTCCAGGTCATTACGTATGAGAACGCACTCCTCAGCAAGGTGGTCAATGCGCACTAGCAGCGAAGTCCTACTCTGCTCGATCGCAGCAAGGATTATGGCTGTGCCGTCAGGAGATGGCGGGGCTGGCCCCTCTGCCGCTGGGGCCTCACAGGGATCCATTTCCAGTTCGGCCAGCAAGGCCCGGATTCGCCCGACCAGTATGGGGTCCGTTTGCGGGGAAGGGGGCGATGGCACCTGGAGCGGTGCGGTCACCTTAGCGGCTCTGGAGTTCCCCTTTCCCTTTTTGAAAGAGGAGGGCATCAGGCAGGTCACCCAGAGGGAGGATATGTAACCGTGCCCAGAGGAGCGTCCAGGAGACAAGCTAGCCGCAGTCGTCAACCACTGGGGACCACCAGGCGCCTGTCCCTCAGCAGCAGGCACCCAACTGACAGGTTAGTGGGGATGCAAGGATGGAGGTACAAGGGTGGAGGTGGCCCAGGTTGGTGGGGCAGGGATAGACTGGTGGCAGAGGACCTCTGCAGAACAGGCAGTCTCTACAGGGCTGTACACCAGGCCAGGGCAGTGGTGTGCAATGATGGGCGGGCGGATGGATGAAAGCAGCCAATCCGAGTCCCCGGATCTCGGCCGCGCCGGCCGCAGCTCGCCCCCGTGGGGTAGCGGCTCAGGAAACTCCGGTGCTCTGTAGGCCTCACTAGGCCGCACTAAGCCGCGGCCGCCGCGGACACCCCAAACGGCCAGACAGGCCTCCGGATCGTGCTGGATGGGCGGATGGGCAGGCAGGAGGGAGTGGATGACCTTCCTTACCTCCAGGCAGGCCGGGATCCGATCTCCAGAAAAAATCACAGGCCGGCAAGATGGCGGCGGCCGCGGGAGGACGGAGCTGTGCCGGGCAGGCGACCCCCGGGAGCTCCGCTGCGAGATGTTGGCCCAGGACACTTGAGGGGACCAAGAGGAACAGGCTGGCAGGTAAATCGGCGTGGATTAGACAGAGTGATGTACGGATGGCGACGGATTAGGATCAGGATTCCCGGAGCTCCCCACAGACACGTCCGCCGCTGTTCACATCAGGACACGCCCCCCGTGCAGGGATAGTTCTAAACACGGGAAACACGTGCCACTTCACAGGCATACTTTAGACACCCCCCAGGTACGATATTTAAAGGAATATTTCACTTTTTTTTTTTTACTTTATGCATCATTAAAATGACTGCTCCCGAAAAAACTGACGTTTTTAAAACTTCTTTTTGCATTGATACATGTCCCCTGGTGCAGAACCCGGGTCCCCAACCCTTTTTAGGACAATAACATGCATATTAGCCGTCTTAATCAGCACTTTAGATTTCGAACGTCCATTGTATTTAATAGGGTTCTAACGTTCGCGCGAACTTTCGGTCCGTTCGCAGGTTCTGGTGCGAACCGAACCGGGGAGTGTTCGGCTCATCCCTAGATCTCAGTAAGACCCGCAGCTTCCGCCCAATGCGACAAGTCATGGTTTGGAGCCCTACGTGGGTTGGACGTGTCCAACGTATAATTGAGAACATTATTGAAATCTCCAGCCACCAACAACTGAAATGGAGCGTGAGGTGGCAATTTCTTCAACACCTCGTACAGGATATTTCCTGTAAAAGGAGGGGGAATATACACATTTACCAAGGCCAACAACCTACGAGAGTAAACTTCAATTGTGACCACTAAATACCTTCCTCCAGGATCTATGATCACCGTTTCTATGGAGGAAGGTAAGGACTTGTGCAACAAAATGGACACACCCCTGGCATATGACGAATAAGTGGCATGTATGGCTCTGTGCATCCAGGGACGCTTCATGGCCAGAATTTTGTTGCCTAATAAATGAGTTTCCTGTAAAAACATTATGTGGGGATGTTGGGACTGCAAAAATGTCAGCACCAGAGCTCTCTTGTATTTAGAATTCAATCCCCTGACATTCCAAGAGATGATTTTAACAATTAAGGACATGACTGTAATCCAGAAATTTGCCACAAGATGGGGGCCTAGGAGCACAGGTGAGGTCCAGAGTCACACAGAGCCATACATAATGCTGAAGATCAACTATAACACACCTACAAACAGTACAATGTGTCTGAGCCTGTTTCTGAGTGTCCCCCGGCCCACCAACTGTGCAGCACCGAGCGAGGGTGACACCACAAACAAGCGACTCCAAAAAAGGTGGAGCAGAAACAAAAAAACAGAACATAAGAAAAAACATGACCAAAACATTTACTCATGAACAGTCCCATCGTAACAATTCTCTGTCTAGCCAGCAAAACAAAAAACACCAGCAGACTTGATCCCCAAAACCAAAAACGAAAAATGGAAATGTGTCCTGTAGAGTTATTCCATATGTCCCTTGGGAGGGAGCTAAAGGGTCAACCAGGGTGAACGCTGACACTGCGTGCCTTCTGCAAATACTCAGTTTATCAGAGAGAGCATCCGGCTCCATGCCTATGCAGCACCAAGCAGCTACATACACGCTGCAGCACCATGAAGGGAATGTTTTGCACAGTAAAAGCAAGGTCTGCACAGATGCATCCCCTAGCCCGGCACACCGCTATTAAACTTACTGGGAAGGGTAACACGGGATAGGATTGTAGTCAAAGCATATGTGTCCGCCAGTGTGCAATCAGCCTTCACTGCACCGGATTATAGTACGGAAGTAAAGAAATAAAATAATAAAACATTTTTTTAATAACACAAAAGGCCACATGTACCTCCATCAAAAAGAAGAAAAAAGGGTGACAAAACAGCCCAGAGCATGACAAAAAGTAAAAAATTATTTACTTTAATCCAGGGTTTCCAACCAATCCGAGACATCCGAGGGGACCTCAAAGAACTTCACAGAGACCTGGTGTTCAACACGGAGCTTACTGGGGTACAGCATACTATACTTGAGTCCCTTGACCCAGGGCCTCTTCCGAACATCCACGAACGTGCGACGGCGCCTCTGCAACTCCGGGGAGAAATCCAAGAAGAAGTGCACAGTGGCATTCTCGGAGCTGTGGTTTCTTCCGGGCTTCGGCAAGGATGAGATCTCTATCCCAGTAATTTAGGAACCGCACAGGGAATGGTCGGGGCAAGGCGTCCTGCGGTCTCGGGCCTGTGGGGAACCTATGCGCTCGCTCCACAATGTATGCTGAGGAGACTTGCTGCAATGCAAGGATATCCTTAAAGAAATTTTCAGCAAAGCTGGTTGGCTGCGAGCCCCCCGCGCCCTCAGGGAGGCCCACCATGCGTACATTATTGCGGCACAGTCTATTTTCGGCATCCTTAGACCGCGCAATCAAGGTTTTAACTGTGCAATGCAGGTCAGCGACATTCTGGGAGGTGATAGCCACAGTATCTTCGATATCCGAGATACGATTCTCAGCACCAGTGACACGGCCTCTAAACTTGTCCATGTCTTGCCTGATAAGGCCACACTCCATGGCCAGTGTATCTATCCTCCCCATGACTAGGGTTTTACTCTCCTCAATGGCCGCCAGAATGACTGCAGTGGAGGCAGTATCATCTGATTTCTCCATACCTGGGGGCTGCTGTGGGTCGCCGTCCTCATGCTCCATGTTCCTCAGAAGCTGCAAGGCTGTCTGTACGGCCGCGGCGTGCTCCGCTCCAGAAGGCAAGATGGCCCCCGCACGTGTCGCTGCCGGGGAGCCCTGTGGCTTGGAAAGTGGCTGTTTCTTTGTCGATCGCCTTTTGGATGGCATCGATGGACTCAGGAGGTGACCCCGATCACGGTGCAGCTGTCAGCCGGCTAGGATGTCACTCAGTGCAGGAGATATGAACAGGATGCTTTACACAGGAGCTGGAGCTCTCTCCCACACGTCCTTTCTCCTTCACATCCGGACACTCCCCCCGAGAGGAGATGCTTGAGAGGGGACATGATAGTTATTTACAAACACCTCAATGGTGATCCCAGCGTAGGAAAATAGAGGACTAGTGTGCAGCGCTAGGAAGAGGGGAAAACTAAAAAATGGAGCAATAATGATGTATACATATGACAAAATGTGCATTAAATCAATAAAACACATACAGTATAATGCAATAAGGCTAGTGCATACCACATGATATGAAGTGGAGAGAAACCTCTCCAATGGTGTACCAAACTGAAATAGTATAAGTGTACACTAAAGTGATAAATGTATAAGTGTACACTAAAGTGATAAACATATATCATATAATGCCAGTGCTCGGCTGGCTGAGCTGCAAAAGGAGTTGAACCTGCCCAAGAACCGCCTTATATGTGACATGCCCACCAGGTGGAACTCAACGTTGGCCATGCTGCAGCGGCTGCACACGCAGCAGAGGGCCATCAATGAGTACCTGTGCGACTACGGCACCAGGACAGGGTCAGGGGAGCTTGGTTTTTTTTTCACCACGCCAGTGGGGCATGATCAGGGATGCATGCACTGTCCTGGCACCATTTGAGGAGGCCACGAGGATGGTGTACACTGTGAGGGGGTTAACTCAGTAGCGGGTGTGTGTGACCCCCTGGTTGGGCTCCCCACACAAAAACAGGGCCAGCAGACGGAGGTTGTGGTTTTCAAAATCAAAAGGTGCGGTTTATTTCTCTATGTACAGTGACAAAAACACAGCAAAGCCAAAAAGAAACATAAACAAAATAAATCCTGGTCAGTTTGACCTCTGACTAAACATGCAGGTTTCCTAAACTAACAACTGGGATCAGCCTGGTGCTGTCCTAGTCCCTAAGTCCCTGGTTTAGTAAAAGTCCAAACAAATAGCCACACAGGCTTTGCCTCACCGCACAGGGGTTCACTCTCCCTAGACAGTCCACACAGGTCTGGTTCCAGGCATGAGCTAACACCTAATGAATCTGGGAGTTTTTATAGAGGCCTTAAACGAACTGACAGGCTTCAGCTGGTCTCATCAACTCCCTGCCTCACGACGCCCAGCACTCTCCCTAGAGGTATGAGTCATTCATGAGCCCACTAGCCTCAGCTGGGCTTCATCAACTCCCTAGTTGTATAAGTCGGCATAAAGCCTGAATCTGGGAGAAATATATCTACCCCCCTGGATGCAACCAGGTGACTTTACCTTCCTGCTGTCACATACCCCCCCCTCTTGTTTTAACCTTGGGGTTGGAACACCAGCAATCAGGCATTCATGTACTCGAGACAAAGCATCCACATTCCCCATTTGAACGCCAGGGCGATGCTTTACTGTGAAGTTGAATTCCTGTAGGGCCAGGAACCACCTATTCACTCTTCTATTTGTCTCCTTGTTTTGAGCCATCCACTTTAACGGAGCGTGATCCGTAACCATGTCAAAGTGCCTACCTAGCAGATAGTACCGAAGGGAATCTAGAGCCCACTTCACCGCTAAACACTCCTTTTCAACCGTGGCGTAATTTACCTCATGGGACTTCAACTTCCTGCTGAGGTAAATGACTGGGTGCTCTTCCCCGTTCCAGACCTGGGACAATACTGCTCCTAACCCCACATCTGACGCATCACTTTGTACGACAAAGTCTTTAGAGAAGTCGGGTGAGTACAACACTGGCTGGCTACATAAGGCTTGTTTCAAGAATTGGAATGCTGCCTCAGCCTCGGGGGTCCATTTAATCATGACCGACCCTTTCCCTTTCGTCAGGTTGGTTAGGGGCACAGCCTTAGAAGCAAAGTGGGGAATGAAGCGCCGATAATAACCCGCGATTCCCAGAAAGGCCCGTACCTGCTTCTTGCTGTTGGGACGTGGCCAACTCTGGATGGCCTCGACTTTGTTGAGTTGGGGTTTTATCACTCCCCTGCCAATGGTGTACCCAAGATATTTGGCCTCCTCCTGCCCAATGGTACACTTCTTGGGGTTAGCCGTAAACCCCGCTTCCCGGATAGAGTCTAGGACTGCTTGCACTTTTGGCAGATGTGAGGCCCAATCTGTGCTATGGACAATTACGTCATCCAGGTAAGCCGCAGCATACTTCCGATGGGGCCTCAGTATCTGGTCCATTT
The DNA here is from genome assembly GCA_029206835.1 of Rana muscosa. Lineage (NCBI taxonomy): Eukaryota > Metazoa > Chordata > Amphibia > Anura > Ranidae > Rana > Rana muscosa. Next base: position 142,154,372 of record JARGYO010005626.1, read on the forward strand.
TCCGCTGGAATGTGGCCGGCGCATTCTGTAACCCGAACGGCATTCTCTTATATTGGAACGCCCCGTCTGGGGTTACAAATGCGGTTTTCTCTTTGGCCGACTTGGCCAGGGGAATTTGCCAATACCCTTTTGTGAGGTCAAGAGTCGTCATGTATCGGGCTGTTCCCAGCCGGTCGATCAACTCATCTATACGTGGCATGGGGTAGGTGTCAAATTTTGTAACTTTGTTCAACTGACGAAAATCGTTACAAAATCGCCAGCTCCCATCCGGTTTAGGCACCAACACAATGGGACTAGACCAATCACTTTGGGACTCCTCTATCACCCCTAAGTTCAGCATTTTCTGTACTTCCTCCCGTATTGCCTCCCGTCGGGCCTCTGGGATCCGATAGGGTTTTAACTTCACCCTTTCACCGGGCGGGGTAATAATATCATGCTCTACCCCAGATGTTTGTCCCGGCAGCTCAGAGAACACCTCCTTGTTGCGAAGCACAAACTCCTTAACCTCCTGTTGTTGGGGTTGTGACAAGGTGGCTGCTATTCCAACCTCCGGAATCACGCAACCAGTTTGAGCTGGTGACCAAGTTTCTGCGACTAGGGACTCTCTATCCCTCCAGGCTTTCAACAGATTAACGTGATATATCTGTTCGGGCTTTCGCCTTCCTGGTTGTCTGACCTTGTAATTCACTTCGCTCACTTTTTCCATTATCTCGTAGGGGCCTTGCCATTTTGCAAGGAATTTACTTACAACCGTAGGGACAAGTACCAATATCCTATCCCCCGGGGAAAAGGTACGGGTCTTTGCTCCACGGTTGTACACTCTCTGCTGTGCCAACTGCGCTTGGGCCAAATGTTCCTTCACGATGGGCATTACCTGTGCAATTCGATCTTGCATCAGGGCGACATGCTCAATCACACTCCTGTGGGGAGAACTCTCACTTTCCCAAGTTTCCTTGGCAATATCCAACAGCCCTCTTGGGTGTCTCCCATACAGTAACTCAAAGGGGGAGAATCCCGTAGAGGATTGGGGCACCTCCCTAATAGCAAACATCAAATAAGGAAGTAGACAGTCCCAATCCTTTCCATCTCTATCCACCACTTTCTTCAACATTTGTTTTAGGGTTTTGTTGAATCTTTCAACCAGCCCATCGGTTTGGGGGTGATACACAGATGTACGCAATTGCGTCACTTTGAACAATTTACACAGCTCTTTCATAACCCGGGACATAAAGGGTGTACCTTGGTCCGTAAGCAGTTCTTTACAAATACCCACCCGGCTAAAAACAAGAGATAGCTCTTTGGCTATGGTTTTGGCCGAGGTATTTCTGAGAGGGATCGCTTCTGGATAACGGGTGGCATAGTCCATTATAACCAATATGTACTGGTGCCCCCTAGCGGACTTGATTATAGGACCTACCAAATCCATTGCGATTCTCTCAAACGGGACCTCAATGATGGGTAGAGGGACCAGCGGGCTACGGAAATGTGGCATCGGGGCCGACCTCTGACACACAGGGCAGGAGGAACAATAATTTTCTATGTCCTTCATCACCCCAGGCCAATAGAATCTCTGTAATACCCTCTCTCGGGTTTTCTCTGTCCCCAGATGACCTCCAAGAATGTGCCCATGGGCCAACTCCAACACCAACTTCCTGTAAGGTTTGGGCACCACAAGCTGCTCAACGGTTTCTTCTGCCCTTTTTGCCACCCGATACAGTAGGTCCTTCTCTACGCTGAAGTATGGGTAAGTGCAGGTATTATCTGGGTTCACTAACTCGCCATCTATTTCCACTACGTTTTCCCGTGCCTTTATTAGGGCGGGGTCTTTTAACTGTTCTGTGGCAAAATTTTCCCTGTGAACCTCCAGATCAGAAAACTCCACAGACGGTAGGTTTTCGTCTGAGGAGGTGGGCTCCTCTCCAGTTTCTTGAGTCTCCCCTGCCAATACTGACAAGGGAAATTCTGGAGAGTCCTCACCACTCTCAGAGGAGTTCTGGCTATCACATTCCTGGTACATAGGGGCACCAGTGGGGGGCTCAGGATCATCCCACAGTTCCCAGAACTTCGGAAAATCTCTTCCCACAATGGCATCATGCGGTAATTGAGATACTAACCCCACTGGATGAGAGAGGGTACCTTTGGGGGTCTCGAAACACACTGTAGTCACTGGATACTCTCGGGTGTCCCCATGCACACAAATAACAGCTACCTTGCTATTCCCAGAGACCTCTGTTTTAACTAATTCAGCCTTTATCAGGGTCACAAGGCTACCTGAATCCAGTAATACCACAACATTTCTACCATTAATACACATTTTGCATAAATGTTTCTCAGTTCCCCGAATGGCAGTGCATGCGACTGTCGCACACAGCGACTGACGTCTGTCCGTCAGAAAGTCACATTGCATGGGTTCCTCCACAACCGGGCAATTTGCTGCAATATGTCCCGCTTGCCGGCAGCGGTAGCAAACAATCCTTTTGGCTGCCTCTTGAGCCCCTGACTTCCCAGGCTGTTCTCGCCAAACTTTGGGTAGAGCTCCCACCCTCTCACTCTCTCCACCCTCACCCCTTGGAATCCTCTTATCCGCCCCTGGGGATGGTCTGGTCTTAGGGTGGAAAGTCCGAGAGTCTCTGGAAGAGGCCGTCAGGTTCTCTGTAGCCAAGTATTTCTCTACACGATCCACAAGACCACCGGCCGTCTCTGGGTCTCCATGGCTTACCCACTTTTGGATGGCAGTAGGAAGAGCTCTCAAAAACCGATCCATTACAACACGTTCCACAATCTCTGGTGCGGACAAAGTCTCTGGCTGTAGCCACTTCCTGCTCAGGTGAATGAGATCATACATTTGAGACCTGGGGGGTTTTCCAAGCTGGAAAGTCCAGTTATGCACACGCTGAGCCCGGACAGCCAGGGTGACACCCAGCCTTGCCAATATTTCAGCTTTTAGCATCACATAGTCTTTTGCTTGGTCAGGCTCTAGGTCATAGTAAGCCTTCTGCGATTCACCAGTTAACAGAGGAGCCACCAGTCCAGCCCACTGCTCCTCAGGCCACTTTTCTCTTTCAGCAGTCCTTTCAAATGTGGTCAAAAATACCTCTGGATCATCCTCTCCAGTCATTTTTGTCAATAAACGACTCACCCCAAAGGACGCGGTATTAGTGGGACGGCTTTCCTCACTGGTCTGCGGACGTTGCTGCATTACTGCTTCCATTTGTTGTAGTCTCTGCTCTTGCTTCTGTAACAGGTCTATGAAGCGGGCCTCAGATTGCTGCTGGGCTTGTTGATGAGCTTGCTGCTGGGCTGCAAGGCTCCTTTGCAAACCTGCATTTGTCTGCTGTTGATTGGCATTTGCTAGAGCCAGCTGTTTCAGTATCTCCTCCATGCTGGCTTAAAAAAAACTGCCACTGGTTCTCCACCAACTGTGAGGGGGTTAACTCAGTAGCGGGTGTGTGTGACCCCCTGGTTGGGCTCCCCACACAAAAACAGGGCCAGCAGACGGAGGTTGTGGTTTTCAAAATCAAAAGGTGCGGTTTATTTCTCTATGTACAGTGACAAAAACACAGCAAAGCCAAAAAGAAACATAAACAAAATAAATCCTGGTCAGTTTGACCTCTGACTAAACATGCAGGTTTCCTAAACTAACAACTGGGATCAGCCTGGTGCTGTCCTAGTCCCTAAGTCCCTGGTTTAGTAAAAGTCCAAACAAATAGCCACACAGGCTTTGCCTCACCGCACAGGGGTTCACTCTCCCTAGACAGTCCACACAGGTCTGGTTCCAGGCATGAGCTAACACCTAATGAATCTGGGAGTTTTTATAGAGGCCTTAAACGAACTGACAGGCTTCAGCTGGTCTCATCAACTCCCTGCCTCACGACGCCCAGCACTCTCCCTAGAGGTATGAGTCATTCATGAGCCCACTAGCCTCAGCTGGGCTTCATCAACTCCCTAGTTGTATAAGTCGGCATAAAGCCTGAATCTGGGAGAAATATATCTACCCCCCTGGATGCAACCAGGTGACTTTACCTTCCTGCTGTCACAACACTTATACGTTTTCAGTTTGGTACACCATTGGAGAGGTTTCTCTCCACTTCACTTCATATCATGTGGTATGCACTAGCCTTATTGCATAATACTGTATGTGTTTTATTGATTTAATGCACATTTTGTCATATGTATACAGTACATCATTATTGCTCCATTTTTTAGTTTTCCCCTCTTCCTAGTGCTACACACTAGTCCTCTATTTTTCATATACAAATCATCAGTTTGTTTGTGTCAGCTGCTTCTTTCACTCATCCCGTTAGGCACTCTTCTTAGGCAGCGCAGTAATATCCCCCACTTACCAGCATAGGAAAAAACTGTTCAGTCTCAGGGAGTATAAGAGGGCCACACAATGACATTGGAGGAGAAGCGGTTTAACTTTAAAATGATTGTAAAGTCTAGTTTTTTTCTCTAAAAATAACAAACATGTAATACTTACCTGCTATTTGCAGTGGTTTTGCACAGAGCAGCCCATATCCTTCTCTTCTCGGGTCCCTCTTCGGCTCTCCTGGCCCCTCTCCCCTGATGAGTACCCCCACAGCAAGCAGCTTGCTATGAGTGCACCCGAGCCAAGTCACAGCTCCCTGTGTCCAGTCAGACACGGTTCGGCCCCGCCCCCTCTCTCTCCTGATTGGCTATTTGACTTTGATTGACAGCAGCGAGAGCCAATGGCACCACTGCTGTGTCTCAGCCAACCAGCAGAAGCGTCCCGGACGGTCGAGGCACTCATGGACAGTGCTGGAGAGAGAGGGGGTACAGGTAAGTATTAGGTGTTGCTGGGGCGCTGCTGCACACAGAAGTTTTTTTTATCTTAAAGCGGAGTTCTGCCGGAAAAAAATTATTAAAAGTCAGCAGCTACAAATACTGCAGCTGCTGACTTTTAATATTTTGACACTTACCTGCCCAGGGCGCCCGCGATATCAGCTCCTGAAGCCGATCTGTCCCTCGGCTCTAGGGTGCTGCCGCCGCCATCTTCAGTGAGGGAGTCAGAAAGTGAAGCCTTGCGGCTTCACTTCCTGGTTCCTTACTGCGCATGCGCGAGTCGCGCTGTGCTATCTTACTGGTCCCTGCTGTCTTCTGGGACCTGTGTGTCTCCCAGAAAACAGTTGGGGGACAGGAAAAGGGGCCGGACATGGCGTAGGTCACCGCAGATACTGCGGCGATCTATGCCCGGAAGTGGGAGCAAATACCTGTATTAGACAGGTATCTGCTTCCCCCTCCCCCTGAAAGGTGCCAAAATGTGACACCGGAGGGGGGGGGGGAGGATTCCGAAAAGCGGAAGTTCCATTTTTGGATGGAACTCCGCTTTAATGCATAGAATGCATTAAGATAAAAAACCTTCTGACTTTACAACCACTTTAAGCTGCGTAGGGGGGGGGGGGGGGGGTTTCACTGTCAGGCCGATAAGGATGTGGAACTCTCTTCCACAATTGGTGGTGGCAGCGGGGAGTATTGATATTTTTAAAAGACTCTTGGACGTGCATCTTAAAGAACACAACATACAGGGATATGGAAAATGATTATCGACACTGACACACCTACACCTATACAGGTTGAACTGGATGGACTATTGTCTTTATTTAACCTTACTTACTATGTAACTATTTAGATACAAGGAATATCTCCTAAAAATGTACTGTTTAGGATATATTTACTATTTCTGCACCTGAATTGTGTGTAAAGGTGCACTTTAAAGTCAAGGGGATCTTGAGAGCTTGCCCAGCATTTGTTCCAAACGCACGTCAAACGCAGGAAAGCAACGCCCATCAACATGACCCTGATATAAAGCTAATGTAAAGCTTTCAATAGTAAGCCTGAATTGTTAAAAGAATGAAACATTGAGACTGACAATGGTTTTGCTGACAAAACGGCTACTTTAGCGACAGGTGCTCTTTAATTCTGCACAAGTAGACACAGCCATTACCATTATTACTGGTGCACACATTAAAGGAATCCTGCAAAAGCATCTTTATGGTTTCCAATATATTTTCTCCTTTCGATCGACAGAACAGCGCCATACCAGCTCCCATATTTTATTATTTGAAGCTAGACAAATTATATTTCTTACTGCGCTGGGCCTGGTGGTGTAACCAATCCATAATGATAAACTGCAGCACTGTACCAATCATAGCTACAAAGAGACAGACTGCTTCATGTCATGGCCCATTGACACCCAGCAAAATAAATTACCTTTTCTCTCCTGGTCGCTAATGCAAACTAGGCGCACCGTTCTCTTTTTTCCCGGCTTCCTTCCCTTTTCATTTGTGCCTTGTAATATTTTTGTGATTTAGATGGGTTTTATTTTCGTTCATGCGTTAAAACATATATACAGGAAGGTAGAAATGGAATTTCAAAAGGCAATCTTTTCGCTTTTGTTAACAGCAATCAAATGATTAATTAAAAGTAAACCTCTGGTGATGGAAACATGGGGGCCAATTATACCAGTTAATGGGCACTTCCAGGTTCTTATGCCCCATACACACGATCGTTTTTCATGCCGTTAAAAATACCATTTTTAAAAATGGGCATTAAAACCGATCGTGTGTATGCTCCAGAGCATTTTTAACGACGTGAAAAACGGCCATTAAAAATTTCGAACATGCTCTATTTTTTCACGTCGTTTTTCATGACGTTTTTTTTTAACGACGTGAAAAACGATGGTGTGTATGCTTTGACGAGGTGAAAAAAAAACGCGCATGCTCAGAATCAAGTATGAGACGGGAGCGCACGTTCTGGTAAAACTAGCGTTCGTAATGGAGATAGCACATTCGTCACGCTGTAACGGACTGAAAAGCAGGAGGTTGAAAAGCGCGAATCGTCGCTCAACAAACGTTACTAACATGAAGGGTGGCACCATCCGAACGGAACTTCCCCTTTATAGTGCCGTCGTACGTGTTGTACATCACTGCGCTTTGCTTGAACGTTTTTTAAAATGATCGTGTGTACGCAAGACAGGCTTGAGAGGAAACATGAAAAAAAACGACGAGAAAAACGTTGGTTTAAAAAATGGCATGAAAAACGATCGTGTGTACGCCGCATTACACACAGCCCTGGATTACCTGTAAAGACATAAAATATTCACAGATTTAAGGTGCTATGAACTACAAATAATAAGCCTAGTGACAGTGTCTAGGCCTTGTCTGTGCAGTGCACTCAGATTGGAAGGGGGGAGGGAGTACTGTGAGCAGGGCCGCTGATAAGGCAGTACAGCCAGCATTGTTGTACTGGGCCCGGGCCCCATCAGCAAGAAAGGGGGGCCCGGGCAACTTCATTGTTCATTCCTGCCTATAATAATAAATTGATTTTAGTAGCCCACACTTTCACTTCTACTTACAACCCAGGGCTCAAATTAAATTTCCCTGGGCCCCATCTGGTCAATAGATTGGCCCGGGAGGCTGGAGCAGAGCATGAACTTTTTTTGCATTTTCGGGCGTTGGTACATTAAGTGCGGCCGCAATAACTGCTGCGCGCTATAGTTCCGGCTGGCCGCCCACTGCCTATGCTATGTCCTCCCTGGCGGAGTGATTCTTTGTACCTCCGCTCCCTCAGCAGGTGCCATGGAGTGAGGGTTAGGCTTGTGTGAGGTGACAGAAGGCGCAGATCGGTAATCCCAGCGGCGGGTGGCGGTGCGCAGGCAAGCAACACACAGTGACAGGCAGCATGCCTGAATGTAAGGTAAAGTGCCCAGACTCTGCATGGTGTGCTAATTGACATTATCATTATAATGAAGACAGGACAGCAGGTCCCCCCTGGCTCTGTGTCACATGGCTGTTGGGTATTGACTTTGCTATAGCTGTACAGTGTTAGTCTGAAACACTTAGGACAGCCATAACAAAGCCAGTACCCAACAGCCATGTGACACTGACACAGAGCCAGGGGGGACCTGCTGTCCTGTCTTCATTATAACAAGGATGCTTATTAGTAGGGGATGCTAGTTTACACTTGTGTTGGGGAGCAATAAAGATGTTTTTTTGGCTCTCCACTCATGGAATATCCTACTGAGCGGAATGGCTCAGTATGAAAGAGCCCTTATGATGCAAATGGAGTGGAGAATGCATGCCACAAACACTATGCTTTCTGTGCAGCAAAAAATGATCCCCAATGTCACCACCCACCATTTTGTCTGCTAAGCACAATCCCGTTCAACCCATTTTAGGGTTTTTAAGTGGTTATACAAGGTGGTGAGGAGGTGATGCAACACACTACCTGCCAAATGTTCTCTGCAGAGCAATCCAGGTGCAGATCACTCTTCAGAGAGCAATAGTGTGAACTAGCCCATAAAGACTGCGTGGGGGCAGCAGTAGACTAGGTGTGCCAATGTGTAGGTGTGAATTTGGGTATGGGGCCCCATCAGTAAGACTGTACAGGGCCCCGTGATCTCTAACAGCAGCCCTGACTGTGAGTCTTTATTGCAGTTTACAGTGCTGTCAGTCTAGCATTATGAATATGCTTACAGGAGGGGACTGCACAGAGATCTATCATTGGTAGCTAAGGGTTTTTCACTTCAAAAAATGGAAGGGTTCCCCAAGGGGTTTTTTTAGCAGCAAAATGATCGTCAAGGTATACATAGTTTTCAATATTTTATTATCAAAAAAGTACAAAATACTAATTTTTTCAAGAAATTTTAAATATGAGCTCTGGTCGGAATATGGAACAACAAACAATATCCATCAATGATATAAAATGCACATTTGAAAAGATGTCAATGCGTTGTATTTGTACATTATATACGAGTACCCCAATGCATTTCGACCCCTACATTTGTGGTCTTCATCAGGAGGATTTTGTTACTCTAATGCCGCGTACACACGATCGGAGTTTCCGTCAGAAAAACCCTGGATGTTTTTTCAGACGGAATTCCGCTCAAGCTTGGCTTCCATACACACGGTCACACAAAAGTTCTCTGATCTTTCGACCGCCAAGAACGCGGTGACGTACAACACTACGACAAGCCGAGAAAATGAAATTCAATGCTTCCGAGCATGCGTCGAATTGTTTCCGAGCATGTGTCGGAATTTTGCGCGTCGGAATTGCTACAGACAATCGGAATTTCCGATTGTAATTTTTTCCGTCGGAAGATTTAAGAACCAGCTCTCAAATTTTTGCTGGCGGAAATTCCGACAGGAAAAGTCCGATGGAGACTACTCACGGTCGGAATTTCTGGCCAAAAGCTCACATCTGACTTTTCTTGTCGGAATTTCCGATCGTGTGTACGGGGCATTAAGAACAAAAACTGATTGGAGACCTGTACGAGGGGTGCGGGGGGCCCACACGAGGTCCTTTGGATCACTGAATCCATCTGGTTTTAAAATTCTGGTTGGGTGTCCCATCCTCATCAGTCAAATGGTAAATATACTTGCAATTTGAATGAAGATGTATACTGTTAATATTATAATATTTATCTTGATAATGTCTATACATGTCAATAAGTAGTAAAAAACTTTTTTTGACATGTTCTTTAGAGTAACAAAATCCTCCTGATGAAGACCACGAATGTAGGGGTCGAAATGCATTGGAGTTCTCATATGTAATGTACAAATACAACGCATTGACATCTTTGCAAATGTGCATTTTATATCTGTAGCGGCCTCCTCACTCCCCTCTTTCTCTCGTCTCGTCTCTCTCTTGTCTAGGGGTATCTTAGAGGGGAGGGAGCAGGGACACCACGCCTGGCTTCCACCACAGGTGTCAATGCGGTATAAGCAACGTACTTGTATTACCTTCGGGTCAGTGCTGTGCACCTGGATCCTCCACCGAGAGTTACCTTGAACAATGTCTGTCAGGAAATGAGCCCCACACCATTAAAGTTCAACACTCCTTTATTCTTCTCGAATGAACACAATCAGTTGAACTCCCTTGGTAGAAACAGAACAGAAAAGGAGGTGTGGATGCAAATAGGCCCAGACACAATGTAGATCTCCACTTTCCTTCCTTAAAGTGGGTTACGGTCTCTGCACGAGGGGGAATTTCCTTCCAGGCGGTCTCCGACGAGAGGCTCACCTGTCACCGGCAATATGCTGCACCGGGTCTTCAAATGAGGACCTCCCCCCCCGTCCATTGTGCCTTCCGGATTCGGGTACCCACTCCCGGGGTTCCCTAGGATCTCCTTCCCTCGCGGAACTCAGTGTTGGGCACTGAGCTCCGGACCTCCATCCGAGTACCTCACCCCAGGCTAAAGGTGCCTGGGATGGAATACGACCTCCGATTGTCCTCTAGGCCTAGGCCACCCAGAGGACCGACACGAACCACCGTCCACAAGCTGAAGGTGCTCGGGACTCCCCCCTGACAAAGATGGCCGGCCCCTTTATACCCTCTCCCAGCAAGCACGGCAGGTTCCCCGCCCCACCATACCGCTGCCGAGGGAGGACAAAAAGGAGGCACAGCACACAGCAATGATTCAACCCCAGCCCAGGGCGGCAGCGCCACCCACTGGGCCGCAGGGAATTACACATCACTGATGTCTCTGCCAAGTTCAAATTTACACCCAGGAAAGTACATACCCGCTACACTCTCCCCCTGGTCATTTGACACTGGTCCCCAGTGTCTGGAGTAAATCATGCCCTCAACGGCTGACATAATCCAATCCAGAAACCGACTAACAATTGTACAAAAAAAGTGTAAAACTTTAGAAAAACTATCCAACTGAAACATTGTGTCTGAGTCCTGTAAAGAAAAGGGAATAAAGACAAGAGAAAACAACAGCACTGATTTATAACTTTGAATCACATATTCGCATATGACTTTCCCCCCCCCATCCTGACTAAGACCCACCCCATACTCAGTGGACTTGATGGGATGCTCTCCTGCAGAGGGAAAAGAAAGGATTAACACATATAACCCTGACACCTGTATTCGTGTGATGGAAAAGAAACTTCTCCGAGAAGAAATCCCTTTTCTCCAAAGAGTGAGTGCATGAAAAGTGTCTTAACGTTGTGCAACACTGCCACCTGGTGACAGCACCGCGGTAACTGCACTCGTGGAACTTTCCTCTTTTCCTTTGGCCCTATCTACCCCAGAGTCCATAATCTCTTGCAGGAAAAGTGAAGAACAAACAGGAACAGTTCTTCATTCCTCTGGGCACAAAAGCAACGGGCCCCAGAAAGTTCAGCAGCATGATAAGAACGGAGTCTCTTTTCTCCTACAGGTAAAAGCGGGGATGCGGCAGAACAAGTGGTTTCAAGTGCTGATCCATGGTCTCCAGATGATACTCCACATCTTCTCCTTCTTTGCGCCGGATCAACACTCTATCTGCATGGATGTGTCGTCCCAACATCCATTCTGCCTTGCAGTCTTTAAAACGTTGAGAGGCCTTTGGAGAGCATGCCAGGTACCTATGGGCGTGGGGAACCTGAAGGTGGGTCCACACAAAGTCATTGTACCAGCGCTCCCGGCACACTTCCACCTCATACAGCAGTTCCTTTGACAAGTACGGATACTCCCATCCGTTGTCTGCAGCAACCTTCTGGCCAAATAGCCGTTGTAATCTCGCCAAAGGAGGCATGGTAGCTTTGTCCCCTTCGCCAGGCAAAACTATCGAGGCCGGGTGGCGAGGGACCTTGATCACATCTGATCTGGGCATAGGTGCCCGCAGCAACAGTCTCTTCTCCCCGGCCTTTGGTACAGATGGCACCGGGGATGCAGAAGCAGGCTGGGAACAGGACCTCTCTTCAGGCGCTGGTGCCTCCACCCGGGGTGTACTTTCCCCTGTTGACATGGGTGGATCTCTGATCCTCCGAGATGAAGCAAGAGGTATTTTGTCCCAGCCCTTCCCGGCAAACAAATAGTCTATAGCAATGTCGTCTCCCATGTCCGAGAGCGACTCCAGGTCAGAGGTGTCACACTCCTCTGCGGGTATGTAGCCGGTTGTATAAACGGAGCCACCACCTCCCGCGGATTCGCTAGGCCATGACTTCCCGACACCTCCGCCCACACACCAAATCTCTCCGCCTGGCTTACCTCGGCCTTTACTTGAAGCGGGATGTCCGGAACTCTCGTCGACGGATCCATCCTGGCCGGGCGTAAGCGAGCGAGACGGTCCACCACAACCGCTGGTCGGGGCTACCATGCCGGTCTTTCTCTTCAGGGGTGGACGCTGCTAGACAGTGGTGACCGAGTCAGCATCCTCGGATTTCTCCCGTTGGGGTTTTACGACCTCCTCCGCGGTCGCTGCAGTGTGCGTAGGGATGGCTCTCACAGCAGTGATTCCTCCTCTCTGAGTGGTGTTGCCCGCAGCACGGCCGGGGTATATGGTTCTCGGCCTCTCAACCGCCGGATCCACTTCGAACAGGAACTCCCCACAGGCCTCACATTGCCCGAATGGCTTCAGCTGGCACACCAGTCCCGAACAGCCGGGACAAATCACACCCAGGGCCTCAACGTCCATGCACGAGTACAGGGCGAATCGACCCCTTGGCTTTAGCCGGATCCCCGTATCTGTTACCGGAGCAGCAGCAGTCAATGTCGTGGTGGAAGGGTGAACTGGAATCCACGATGTATGTCCGAACATGGCGACCTGTTGCTGATCCATCGAACACTGCAAAGTTTTTGCGCCAATGTCCCACGTGTAGTCCTTCACACGTATTGGACTCCTCCCCTTTGCTCCAGTTCGCTGGCTTTTCTTCTTTTCTGTGTCTGAGTCACGCCCACAAACTAAGCGATGGGGGTGTGCCTGGTGGCGCAGTGCAATAGAAGCCCCCACGTGTAGTACTTCACACGGCTGAACTTCCCCCTCTTTCCACTCTTCTGCGCGGGCCTTTCCCTTCATTGGGTCATGTCCACGACTTCGAGCAGGGATGCACTTCGGCCAATGAAGGCCTGCCTATTCGCTTAACTCTTCTAACAGACATTGTTCAAGGTGACTCTTGGAGGGAGGATCCAGGTGAACAGCACTGACCCGAAGGTAATACAAGAACGTTGCTTATACCGCACTGACACCTGTAGTGGAAGCCAGGCGTGGTGTCCCCGCTCCCTCCCCTCTAAGATACCCCTAGACAAGAGAGAGACGAGAGAAAGAGGGGAGTGAGGAGGCCGCTACATATCATTGATGAATATTGTTTGTTGTTCAATATTCCGACCAGAGTTCTTATTTTAAAATTCTTGAAATAATTTGTATTTTGTACTTTTTTCATAATAAAATATTGAAAACTATTTATACCTTGACAATCATTTTTCTGTTAAAAACCCTTGGGGAACCCTTCCATTTTTTGATTCTAGTTTCGGGGTGTGAAGCCCTTCAACTCTCACTAACGTGTTTTTTCCATGCTAGGGTTTTTCACTTCTGTCTTCCAACTCTGGGTCCTCAGTTTGCAATCCAACTTTAAATCTTTAAATACTTTCTGCAGGGTCCCATATTCACATGGATTTCCTCCCACAGCCACACCAGTAGGTTATTTTCATTCATGCATTAAAATATATATAAATGGGAATGTAAAACTGAATTCCAGATGGTAATCTATCTTTTTGCTTTTATTAACGCCAGTGAAATAATTAATTAGTGAACCTCTGGTGATAATGAGGGGCCAGTTTTACAACTTAATAGGAGATTACGCACTACCATGGATTATCCGTAAATACAGTGCCTTGAAAAAGTATTCACACCCCTTGAAATTTTTCACATTTTGTCATGTTACAACCAAAAACGTTAATGTATTTTTTGGGGATTTTATGAGATAGACTAAGTGGCACATAATTGTCAAGTAGAAGGAAAATTGTTTTTTTTTTCTTTACAGATTGTGGAGAGGCGACCCCAGGTCATGGTGTGTATTGGCACCTTCAGCCAGGTTTTTGCAAAGACAGGCATGATGATTGCACACCTCTTGGCTGGGTTTATATTCCCCTCAGGAAGAGAGCTCAAAGCTCATACTTGAGAATAGCTCCACCCTACAGGTAGGTGGTCTGGTGTAGGAGACAGGAGGGCTTTCAGGTAGAGACCTCCCCACAAGAGAGAGACAGGCGGTCTCTAGGAGTCTAAGGCTGCAGGTGGCAGTCTGAGAGACCAAGCAGCACGAAGCTGAGCAAGTAAGCACCAGGAGGGAGTTTGACTAAGAGTGAGTGAGCCAGGAGGCTGAAGTTTCTGTTATACAATGATGGTGGAACCCCCTGCGAGGAAAGATTTTCTTTGAAGTTTGTTTCGTTTAAATAAAATTGGGCTGCCACACCCTTAAAAATACAGTCTGGACTTAAAACGCATACACCACTTGAGCATAATCACCCTGGATCGTTACAAAATAAATATCTGAAAAGTGTGGGGTGCATTTGTATTCAGCCCCCCTTACTCTGATACCCCTAACTAAAATCTAGTGGAACCAATTGCTTTCAGAAGTCACCTAATTAGTAAATAGAGTCCACCTGTGTGTAATTTAATCTCAGTATAAATACAGCTGTTCTGTGAACCCCTCAGAGGTTTGTTAGGGAACCTTAGTAAACAAACAGCATCATGAAGGCCAAGGAACACACCAGACAGGTCAGGGATAAAGTTGTGGAGAAGTATAAAGCAGGGTTAGGTTATATAAAATAAAATAAAAATCACAAGCTTTGAACATCTCATGCCGCGTACACACGACCGTTTTTCATGATGAGAAAAATTTTATTTTTTTATATGGTCATTAAAAACGATCGTGTGTGGGCTCCAGAGCATTTTTTGCGACGTGAAAAATGGCCATTAAAAATTTGAAACATGTTCTATTTTTTCTCATCGTTTTTCACGTTGTTGTTTTTCTCGTCGTGTAAAACGGCCATGTGTAGGCTTTAGCGACGTGAAAAAAATGCTCATGCTCAGAAGCAAGTTATGAGACGGGAGCGCTCGTTCTGGTAAAACTAGAGTTCATAATGGACATCGCACATTCGTCACGCTGTAACAGACTGAAGAGCACGAGGCTGAAAAGCGCGAATCGTCTCTCACCAAACTTTACTAACATGAGGATCAGCAAAAGCAGCCCAAAGGGTGGCGCCATCCGAATGGAACTTCCCCTTTATAGTGCCGTTGTACGTGTTGTACATCACCGCGCTTTGCTCGAGCATTTTTTTTCACAATAGTGTGTAGGCAAGGCAGGCTTGAGAAGAATCACATCGAAGAAAAACGTCGTTTTTTTCAATGACATTAAAACCGGTCGTGTGTACGCGGCATCACAGAGCACTGTTCAATTCATCATCTGAAAATGGAAAGAGTATGGCACAATTGTAAACCTAATAAATGGAAATATCCCCAGCGCCAACCAAGTCTAGGGGTCAGGGTACTGCAGCAAGCACTGGAGGTGACATCAGAACCCAAGTGGAATAAAACGTAAAGGTAGTGCTGCGCTGTACATAAATGTGTGATAACTGCAAAGAGTGCTACGTGACAGGTACACTTACAAAAGGCAATATATCTGCGATCAATAAATGGCGATAATAAATAAACATACAATGTAGGCTGTAACGCTGTAGAAATGCTGGAGTGGACTTGTGAATGTGCAAATAAAGTGAAAGAGGGTAAAAAGTGCACTTGAATTGTAAACGCGAGAATAAATACTCATGAACATCTTCAATCTCTCCCTCTCTTCTGGCATCTTCCCTAACTCTTTGAAACATGCACTAGTCAGCCCCATACTTAAAAAGCCCTCACTGGACCCATCCAATCTTGACAACCTACGCCCCATCTCCTTGCTCCCCTTTTTATCCAAACTCCTTGAACGTCTAGTCTACAACCGACTGAGCATCCACCTTGCTGATAATAACCTTCTTGATCCCCTTCAGTCTGGATTTCATCCTCAACATTCCACAGAAACTGCTCTCCTAAATCTAACAAATGATATACTAACAGCCAAAACTAAGGGACACTATTCTGTACTCCTTCTCCTGGACCTCTCTGCTGCCTTCGATACGGTTGACCGCCCCCTCCACCTCAAAAAACTCCACACCTTTGGTCTCCGTGTCTGTATTCTTCGCTGGTTCTCTACCTACTTATCCAACCGCACCTTTAGCGTTACTTACAACTCTACTTCCTCCTCTCCTCTTCCATTCTCTGTTGGGGTCCCCCAAGGTTCTGTTCTTGGACCTCTCCTATTTTCAATCTACACCTCCTCCCTGGGTCAGCTGATAGCCTCCCACGGCTTCCAATACCACCTCTACACTGACGACACTCAAATCTATTTCTCTGCCCCTTAACTCACTCCTTCATTCTCCTCACGTATCACTAATTTACTAACAGATATATCAGTTTGGATGTCACACCACTTCCTCAAACTTAATCTATCCAAAACTGAACTTATCATTTTTCCTCCCCCACGTGCCTCTTCCCCTGATCTCTCTGTCAAAATTGATGGCACAACTATCAGCCCATCCCAACATGCCAAGGTCCTAGGAGTAGTCCTGGACTCTGAACTCTCCTTTAAGCCTCACGTCCAATCACTGTCCAAATCTTGCCGCCTCAACCTTGGCAACATCTCCAAAATACGCCCCTTTCTAACCAATGACACAACAAAACTCTTAATTCACTCCTTGGTCATCTCTCGCCTTGATTACTGCAACTCCCTCCTCATTGGCCTACCTCTGCATACTCTATCCCCTCTTCAGTCCATCATGAATGCTGCTGCCAGACTCATCCACCTTACCAACCGCTCTGTCTCTGCTACTCCTCTCTGTCAATCCCTTCACTGGCTTCCGCTCACCCAACAAATTAAATTCAAAATACTAACAACTACCTACAAAGCCATCCACAACTTTGCCCCCAGCTACATCACTGACCAAGTCTCTAAATAGCAACCTAATCATTCCCTTTGTTCTTCTCAAGACCTCCTGCTCTCTAGCTCTATCATCACCTGCTCCCATGCTCGTCTCCAGGACTTTTCCAGAGCCTCTCCAAGCCTATGGAACTCCTTACCCCAATCTGTCTGTCTATCTCCTTCTCTATTAGCTTTTAGAGGATCCCTAAAAACCTTCCTCTTCAGAGAAGCCTATCCTACCCACACCTAACAACTGTATTTTCATTTTTGTCCATCTGACCATCCCCCACAGCTACTACCCTTTGTTCCACTTGACCCTCTCTTCTAGACTGTAAGCTCTAACGAGCAGGGCCCTCTGATCCCTCCTGTATTGAATTGTATTGTGACTGTACTGTCTTCCCAGATGTAAAGCGGTGCGCAAACTGTTGGCGCTATATAAATCCTGTATAATAATAATAACGAAGCACTTAAAATTACACTTGCTCATCTGGTAAGAGTACACATTTGGTAAAGAGTACACATAAAAAAATTCACACAAAATTTCATAAAAAGTTTAATAAAAATGAATAAAAGAACAATTGTTGAAGATAATGTCCATAAGGTGAAAGCTGGCTAGGTGACTGTGTAATAACAGTGATCAGGGTAAAGGTGCTAGTGCTGGTGGTCTCTCTCAGGCTTGGAGTGCTACTAGTGGGTGGTTGCTGGGTATCTGTGCAACGTAATGTATAGATGTCCCCTTACCTTACCACTGTAAGGTAACAGCGTGTAAATATATCTTTATATCTCCTGGTAAGTTCCGGTGTCTCCGGCTCCACTGGTGTGTGTCTCCTATTTTACAACTGTAAACCTACCAAGGCATGGCCATCCACCTAAACTGACAGGCCGGGCAAGGAGAGCATTAATCAGAGAAGCAGCCAAGAGGCCCATGGTAACTCTGGAGGAGCTGCAGAGATCCACAGCTCAGGTGGGAGAATCTGTCCACAGGACAATTATTAGTCGTGCACTCTACAAATCTGGTCTTTATGGAAGAGTGACGAAAAGAAAGCCATTGCTGAAAGAAAGCCATAAGAAGTCCTGTTTGCAGTTTGTGAAAAGCCATGTGGGGGACACAGCAAACATGTGAAAGAAGGTGCTCTGGTCAGATGAGATCAAAATTCAACTTTTTGGCCTAAAAGCAAAATGTTTTGTGTGGCGGAAAACAAATAATACACTGCCCCCTGAACACATCATCCCCACTGTAAAACATGGTGGTGGCAGCATCATGTTGTAGGAATGCTTTTCTTTAGCAGGGACAGGGATGCTGGTCAGAGATGATGTGAAGATGGATGGAGCCAAATACAGGAAAACCTGTAATGCCTTGTACACACGACTGGATTTTCCGATGGAAAAAGCCTGACGGGCTCTTTTCATCGGATATTCCGTCCGTGTGTATGCTCCATCTGACTTTTTCCTTCAGAAATTCCGACGGACTTAGATCGAGAACTTGTTCTCTTTTTTTCAGACGGGCAAAAATTTATATCGGAAAGTCAGTTCGTCTGAATGCATTTCCGATGGACTAAAAACCACGCATGCTCAGAATCAAGCAGAAGAGCCGAACTGCCTATTGAACTTCATTATTTTTCGGCTCGTCGTACGTGTTGTACGTCGCCACGTTTTTGACGGTTGGACTTTTGTGGGACCGTGTGTATGCAAGACAGCTTGAGCGGAATTCCGTCGGAACTCCGTCGGACAATCCGTCAGACTTTATTCCGACGGACAGTCCGGTCGTGTGTACAGGGCATTAGAGTCTGCAAAAGACTTGAGACTGGGGTGGAGGTTCACCTTCCAGCAGAATAATGACCCTAAACATACAGCCAGGGCTACAATGGAATGGTTTAGATCAAAGCATATTGATGTGTTAGAATGGCCCAGTCAAAGTCCAGACTTAAATCCAAGGCCTGGTGATTCTGTTGGGGATGCATCATAGCTAAAGCTACCTTACAGTCCGCCGGGTCGGCTTAAAGGTTCTTGGACTGTTTGGTTGGAAATTTGGCCGTTAAGTCCTGTGGCAGAGGATCTCGGACTATCCAATTTGTTCACAACCAGTCTGTGGCAGAGACTGGTCCTGATCATTGTCCGTGCAACATCCCGGCTGCTAGGCCAGGTGAGAGGGGTATATTCGGGTGAGCAATACTCACTCAAGGAAGAGTGGCGAATTACTTTGTAGTTGAGAAGTTTTTCCGCAGTGATCTGTACTGTGTACCTGAACCTACCCCTTTCCTCCTTCATCCTTCTACTGTTCTTCACAAGTTATAAGCATAATAAAATAAAACCTAACAGCAGAAGGTTTTACATCTTGTGTGGACATTGGAGTTCTTATAAACTTTCTTCCCCTAGACAACGAATACCGAGGTAACGTGCAAGGCTCAAATTTAAACCAGCAGCTCCTACGGGGGTGTGCTACATAAGTATAGTACAAAGTTCATCTAACTTGGCGTCCAGGGAAGAAAGATGCTGTTCATGAGCTCCAATCAATTGTCCCTGATGTGAAATCGCCTTAACAATCCCAGCAGGGTCCACTGCCATTGTGGCCTGTTTGTATTGTAAGGTACCTATGATAGGTAGTGTCCGAAGTGGAACTTGTGTGCTGAGGATTCAGGCGAAAACGTAGTCAGGCGAATTAGGTTGGCAACAGGTCAGGCAAAACAGTACACGATCGAAATCCAGAGAGTGGTTAGGCAGGCAAAGGTCATACACGAGCTGGCGGTGAAGTACAAGATCAGCAGGCTAGAGAGTAGTCAGGGATTCAGGCAGAAGTTCAACACGATAATCAAGATCACAAGCAGTCAGAACACCCAGGGAGCTATTCCACACAAACGGGCGCTGAGAGATAGCATCACTTCCTATTTATGGGCTGCATTGATTGAAAATTGTCCACATCTGGCAGCAGGTGGGGCTAGTGAGTCCAAGGTAAGGCTTAATACTAGGAGGACATTTCCAAAAGTCCAGATCTCCTTCGTAGCACAACAGGTAAGGCTGCAGCTGTGGGACCAGGAAGATCCCGGTTCAAACACACCCAGGTACATGACAAATGCACACCTCTCTGTGACGGGGAGAGAGAGGTTGCAGCCTACCACGTGGTATCCAAGTGATTCCAGCCTGGCCTTTGAAGGCCCAACTCTGCTTGCTGTTCGTCAGACACGTTCATCTACGTTCCGCACCCGTGAGTCATCGCTGGCAGTTCCATTGATGGACGTCTATTCCCGGATCGCTGTCTGCAAAGCATCTAGTTTGGTTCAGTCGTTGGTGAGAGGGCAATAGCCCAGCTTCTGCAATCTTTCCTTGGTCACTTTATTTGAACACTGTGTACAGACACCTTTACCTTGGGAACAATTTACTGCAAATCCTATATGAACACTGTACATAGACACCTTTACCTACAACCATTTCAAAAAGTACCATTAGCCTTTTTAAGCCAGTCAGTCTGTTAATGTATCACTGTTCCTTATTGGATATAATGGAATGAGCTCCAACTGCCGGTGAAGACTATCAGGCCTGCACCTCAGACATTGCTGTTGTTACTATTTAAAGGGCCCTACACTATCCTTATTCTGTCTGATCTCTCATTAAGATTCAAACGTTGAATAGGCAAAGAGGTAAACCAACTGCATTCAACGTTTAACCCTTTATTATCCTACAGGTCATGTTTTAGGTGGTATCTCATTGTACATACGTGTGTATTGTATCCTCCCATTGTTAAACTGTTCTTAAGCTGTCTTTGGGGAATTCCTCTACCGAGTCTGGGCTGTTATCCAGAACTCAGTTGATCTATTGCCCTTCCCTTTTAAAAAAGAATACTACTTTGCTTATTCCAGTAAAAGCTGAGATAATACAAATATATTGACTTGTGTGACGTGTCATTTAAAGGTGCTTGTGAAAGATGTCTGAACCCAGAGTGTCAGGTGGGTTGGAAGGTTCACAGGGTCATGGCAGAGGAGCAGGTAAACCCAAGCAGTCCTCAAGGGGACCGTGCTACAGGCTTCTTTCCACAATCACAGTGGTAGGTTATTTGGCTTCCCCCTATAGGCGTTAGTGATCCTGTCACTGGTGGCAACTTTTCCAGCAACAAGTTTGTTAGAAAGGACAAAGAAACAGGACACATTGTGGACGCCTTCATATACCATATGGACTGCATAATATGTTGGTCCTCTAGTCTAGAATAATTAAATTGTGCCGCTGCTGTGCTTATGAAATGAAGGTGAAGGTAAGCCAATGTTATAGAATAAGCGTTCTCTCAGACTTCTACATATAGGATTGCCAATAGCTACAATATGCAATCTGCTGACAATAGCTATAAAATGATGTTCGGAAAAACAATGAATTAATTTGCATTACACAATACGAGATGATTTCCGACACACATGTACTATGGCAAACACATCCTAGGGAGAAACTAAAAGTGATGCTAAATTGTCAGCTGGTAAAAAAAAAAAAAAAAAGGCGCAGTGGTTAAAAACATATTTCATAAGCAAAGATTGCTTCGAGGGAGTATGAAAAGACACATCTTGAACAATGCATCAAACACAAAACGACGTTGGAGAGCCTGGAGTGGTGTTGAGATAATTATCATATTCAAATCCAATCTGCCAATGAGAAGAAGGGAAAGTGTCTGACCCAGTTTCAGCTCAGGAGGAAGAAACATTTCAAACATCTGTCCCCCGCTGTTCAGATAACAACTGTGATAGAGGTAATCGTGCAGGTAAAAGAAAACTCAGTTCTAAACTGCAAAAACATTAAGAGCTACTTATATTTGTGCGGTATGTCACGCATTAACGTGGGTTGTATTAAGGCAACCCATTGGAACCAATAGGCTTCTGAAGCACCAAAATGTCCAAAACATCTTCAACATTTTTGCTGCAACATGCTATGGTTGGTTGCATTGCGTTTTTTGGCACATTGTAATGCATGTGTGTTGCCTTAGTGAGTCGGGTTTCTATTTCAAATAAATGGCACTGCAACACATCAACTGTTTTTGCAATGTGTAGCACCCTGGAGTTTAGGCAGGGTTGCTCCTCACAAATTTACTTGCCAGTAGTGTTGAGCGAACCCGAACTGTAAAGTTCGGGTCCGTACCGAACTTTAGCTTTTTCCCGAACCAGAACCCGAACCCGGACTTTGCGCAAAAGTCCGGGTTCGGGTTCGGCAATCTAATTACGCAGTTAGAAATGCTTCAGGGGCCAGCCAATCACCTTTTGATTAGCTGGTGTGCCCTTAGAAGCCATCATAGCCATGCCTACTAATGGCATGGCTGTGATTGGTCAGTGCAACATGTGACCCAGCTTCTATATAAGCTAGAGGCACACAGCACACACGTCACTCTGCTTCAGAATAGATAGGGAGAGGATCTTGGCTGCTGCTGTTGCTAATAGGGAGAGATTGTAAAATACATGAGGTAGTCCTGATTCTGCAATCTGAGGGAAAAGATAGAGAGATAGTGTAGTGTAGGGCCAGGTTCCTGTTGGTGCTTTCAGGGAGAGAGATATATTATATAGGAGTCCAGATTCAGAGATTAAAATCAGCGATCTGCATAGGTTTACCTGTTTGTGTTGCAGTGCACAGTCTTTTTTTACACTGCCATGAGCCCAGTGTCAGAGAAAATCTAACTTTTTTCTGCAAGCTCAGTGCACCAGCACTGCATATATTACGTTGAGAGATACACCGTTTCCATACTGTGGGTGTATTCTGCTCTTTGAAAAAGATCAATTTAGGGGAAAAAAAAGGCACTTTATTGTGCTCTTTTCCAAAAGACCCATAGGGCAAAAAAAATAAAAAATTTGCATTTTATTTTGCTTGTGCAAAAAAAGACCCGTTTAGGGCAAAAAAAATAAAATAAAAAATTTGCACTTTAATGTACGCTTGCAAAAAGAGCCATTCAGGGCCACAAAAAATAGTTTGCAGTGTGTTATACATATGTGGAGGTGTGTGAAATAAACAATTTCTATATAGTTTTCTCCTACTGTGCTATACTAAAAAAAAAACATTTTTTTTTCATAGCATTTTCTGCAGTTCTGTAGCTGTGCGATTCAGCGGTTACGTACTGTGGGTGTGTTCTGCTCTTCCAAAAAACGCCATTTAGGGGCACAAAAAATAGTTTGCAGTGTGTTATACATATGTGGAGGTGTGTGAAATAAACAATTTCTATATAGTTTTCTCCTACTGTGCTATACTAAAAAAAAATCTTTTTTTTTGAATATTGAATAGCATTTTCTGCAGTTCTGTAGCTGTGCGATTCAGTGGTTACGTACTGTGGGTGTGTTCTGCTCTTTCAAAAACACCCATTTAGGGCAAGATCCTAAATTTGGAAAATATGAGGAGAAGGTCAAAGGGACGTGGTGGCCCCGGTCGTGGTGCTGCTGGTGGAGCTCCTGTTGCAGGGAGAGGACGTGGTGGATCTGTGCCAGATACACGCACAAGTGAAACACCTTCCTCAGGTGCGAGTAGGCGACCGAGCCTGCGGCTGTATTTTGTCGCGCCTAATGAGGCTGTACGAATGTTTAGGCCAGGATAAGTACAGGCGATAGTAGATTGGGTTGCTGACAGTGCCTCGGGTTCCTTCACATTGTCTCCCACCCACTCTTCTGATGAAAGATCAGAGTTGGCACCTGAAACCCATGTCCATCAGTCTTTCACCTCACCCCCTTGCAAATCAGCCAAGCAGTCTGAGCCCCAAATCATGCAGCAGTCTCTTCTGCTTTTCGATGACTCTGTTAGCAGGGTTTCCCAGGGCCATCCACCTAGCCCTGCCCCAGAAGTGGAAGAGATTGAGTGCACCGATGCCCAACCACTTATGTTTCATGATGAGTAGATGGGAGGACTATCGCAGTACGTCTCGGATGATGACGAAACACAGGTGCCAACTGCTGCTGCTTTCGCAATCGTGCAGACAGACAAGGAGGGCAGGGGTGAAGACTGGGTGGAAGATGATGTGGAGGACGATGAGGTCCTCGACCCCACATGGAATCAATGTTATGCAGGTGACCAGTGTAGTTTGGAGGAAGAGGCGGTGGTCGCACAGAGCCACCAGCACAGCAGAAGAGGGAGCAGGGTGCAAAAGCGGAGCGTCCGTCCCCTAGACAGTATGTCTGCTACTGCCCAACGCAGCAAGGGACCGAGCACACCAAAGCCAGGTCCAAGGAGTTCCCTAGCGTGGCAGTTCTTCACACAATGTGCTGATGACAAGACACGAGTGGTTTGCACGCTGTGCAATCAGAGCTTGAAGCGAGGCATAAACGTTCTCAACCTGAGCACAACCTGCATGACCAGGCATCTAAGTGCAAAGCACGAGCTGCAGTGAAGTAGACACCTCAAAAACCAAGAAAGGTCTCTGGCTCCTCCTGCTTCCTCTTCTGCTGCAGTCTCGGCCTCTTCATCCACCTCTGTAGTGACAGTGGCACCTGCCACCCCGCAAACAGAGGATCTGCCAGCAACACTACCACCTGGGTCACCAACCATCTCCACAATGTCCCATGGAAGCGTTCAGCTCTCTATCTCCCAAACATTGGAGCGGAAGAGGAAGTACCCCCCTAGCCACCCGCGATCCCTGGCCCTGAATGCCAGCATTTCAAAACTCCTGGCCTTTGAAATGCTGTCATTCCGTCTGGTGGAGACGCAGAGTTTTAAAAGCCTGATGGCATTGGCTGTCCCACAGTACGTCGTGCCCAGCCGCCACTATTTTTCCAGGCGAGCCATCCCTTCCCTGCACAACCAAGTGGGGGACAAAATCAGGTGTGCACTGCGCAACGCCATCTGTGGCAAGGTCCACCTAACTACGGATGCGTGGACCAGTAAGCACGGTCAGGGACGTTATATCTCCCTAACAGCACACTGGGTAAATGCAGTGGTGGCTGGGCCTGAGGCAGATAGCAGTTTGGCGCATGTCCTTCCACCACCGAGGATTGCAGGGCACTTCAGTTTGCCTCCTGTTGCTAACTCCTCCTACTCCGCTTCCTCATCCTCTACCGCCTCCTCATCCGGTCAGCGCAACACCTTCACCACCAACTTCAGCACAGCCAGGGGTAAACGACAGCAGGCAGTTTTAAAACTTTCCTGTTTGGGGGAAAAAACCCACACCGCGCAGGAGTTGTGGAGGGACATGGAACAACAGACCAATGAGTGGTTGCTGTCAGTGAGCCTCAAGCCCGGCCTGGTGGTGTGCGATAATGGGCGAAATCTCGTAGCAGCTCTGGGCCTAGCCGTTTTGACGCACATCCCTTGCCTGGCACTTGTGCTGAACTTGGTCGTCCAGAGGTTCCTTAAAAATTACCCCAATATGCCAGAGCTGCTGCAGAAAGTGCGGGCTGTGTGTGCGCACTTTCGGCGTTCTCACCCTGCTGCTGCTCGCCTGTCAGCGCTGCAGCGTAACTTCGGCCTTCCCGCTCACCGCCTCATATGTGACGTGCCCACAAGGTGGAACTCCACCTTGCACATGCTGGCCAGACTGTGCGAGCAGCAGCAGGCGATAGTGGAGCTTCAGCTGCAGCAAACACGCGTGAGTCGCTCTGCGGAACAGCACCACTTCACTACCAATAACTGGGCCTCCATGCGAGACCTGTGTGCCTTGTTGCGCTGTTTCGAGTACTCCACCAACATGTCCAGTGCCAATGACGCCATTCTCAGCGTTACTATCCCAGTTCTATGCCTCCTTGAAAAAACGCTTCGGGCGATGATGGAAGAGGATGTGGCACAGGAGGAGGAGGAGGAGGAAGTGGGATCATTTCAAAGGCTTTCAGGGCAGTCTTTCACAAGTGGCTACGAGGGTGGGTTCCTGCACCAACAAACGCCAGGTACACAATTGTCCGGCAGAAAGGGCACAGTTCTGGAGGATGACGAGGTGGAGGAGGAGATGGAGGAGGAGGAGGAGCCATTTTCACAGCAGGGTGGCACCCAGACCAGCTCGTGGCCATCACTGGTGCGTGGCTGGGGGGATACAGAGGACACAGACGATACACCTCCCACAGAGGACAGCTTTTCTTTGCCTCTGGGCAGCCTGGCACACATGAGCGATTACATGCTGCAGTGTTTCCGCAATGACCGCCGAGTTGCCCACATTTTAACTGGTGCTGATTACTGGGTGGCCACCCTGCTGGATCCCCGTTACAAGGACAACGTACCATCCTTAATTCCCTCACTGGAGCGGGATCGTAAGATGCGCGAGTACCAGCGCACGCTGGTAGACGCGCTGCTGGTGGCATTCCCACCTGACAGCGGGCGTACGGTGGAAGCACAAGGCGAAGGCAGAGGAGGAGGAAGAGGTCGTCAACGCAGCCGGGGCACCGGCAGCACCTCAGAAGGCAGGGTTAGCATGGCTGAAATGTGGAAAAGCTTTGTCAGCACGCCACAACAACCAGCACCACCAGCTGAGATGGAACGTCTTAGCAGGAGGCAGCATTTCACCAACATGGTTGAGCAGTATGTGTCCACAGGCCTACACGTACTGGATGACGGGTCTGCCTCCTTTAACTTCTGGGTCTCCAAATTGGGCACATGGCCTGAGCTTGCCCTTTATGCCTTGGAGGTGCTGGCCTGCCCTGCAGCCAGTGTATTATCTGAACGTGTATTTAGCACGGCAGGGGGCGTTATCACAGACAAGCGCAGCCGCCTTTCCAGAGCCAATGTGGACAAGCTCACGTTCATTAAAATGAACCAGGCATGGATCCCACAGGACTTGTCCGTACCTTCTGCAGAATAGACATGTATACCGGTGTTGTGACAAAAACTGTCCGGCCATCGGATTGTGCCCGGCCCATACTGCGAAGGCGCAGCGCTTGCGCAGTACAGAGGACAAGGAGATTCACAAAATCTCCGAAGATGAACGGCGCCTGCGCAGTGAGTGCAGGTTCAATCCCCACCATCCAAGTGGACATACGGTAGCACATAGTACAAGGGGCCCTCACGGGCTCGGTTCGATCTGCACGCTTCGGGCACGGCCTCACTTGGCTCGGCTTGAACCACGGATGGTGTGGCCTTCACCTGAACTCACCACGCAGGCGCCGTTCGTCTTGGGAGATTTTCGAAATCCCCTTGTCCTACATACTGAGCAAGCGCAGTACAGGGTGGACACTATTTGATGGGGGACAGAATTCGACACATCACCGGCCTTACCCAGCCATTGTTGTATTTTTGAACCAGTGTTGGCTACCTCGTCCTCCTCCACCGCCGCTTCCACCTACACAGCCACATCCACCGCCACCTCAACCTCCTACTCCATATGGACCTCGTCCTCCTAGGTCAAGATTATAATTTTTATTGAATTTTTTTGTAGCGCACAGATCCTTTCCCCCTTACCTGCCTTTATGTTGTTGGCTCCTCGCAGGAGGGAGAAAGGCACACAGCACTACCAGTCCGTACCCTCCTATATAAAGAGGTTGAGCGGTGTACTTGACGGGCCGTGTCCACAGCCGGAGTCAAAACTCCTCCAGAGGATGATTCTCACCTCTACTGTAGGTAGAGGCAAGTCCTTTAATTCCCAGTAAAGTCAATGTCCACACCAGCTGAAATTACAACTCTTATTCTCTCATGGCAAAATAAACTCTACTCGGATAGAAAAGGTTAGAGCAAAGAAACAGGACAGCTTAAGGTGTGGAGGAGGTCCAGGCACAAACGTAGCACATTCACTTCACTGCTTAGGTTTCTCAAACAGTTTTAGGTGCACGGTCTCTGCCACAGACCTTGAGGTTGGTCTCTGCCACAGACCGGGTGTACAAGGCCCCTGCCACGGACCTGGAGAACTACAGACCAGGGTGTATAAGGCCCCTGCCACGGGCCGGGTGAATAAGGCCTCTGATACAGTCAAGATGACCTTGAGCTTCTCCTTCTACGAACCTAGCCCATATCAAGGGGAAGACATCTCTCCAGGGAGTCAACAGACCCTTCCTTCACCGTAACTCCCGCATCGGTCCATCAGAATGATCCTCCCTTCCCTGGAACATGGTCCCCTACACGAGGCGGCACCCTAAGACTCCTCGACCCTTAGCGGACTCCAGACGAAGGCTCTGGACTCCAGGCTTTACTCCCGCACCTAGGCCTCCATACCCAGGGCAGCAGGAACTCCAGGATAGTACCTCACCCCGGGCTAAAGGTACCCGAGATGGAACAGGAACACATGCACCCAGGCCGAAGGCACCTGGGCGTGGACCCCACTGGACATCAGCCCCCAGGCCAAAGGTCTGCCCCTTTTATATGCTCTCCCGGCATGCACAGCAGGTTCCCAGCCCCGCTGTACTACTGCCAAGAGGGGACACAAAAGGCACAGCACTGTATCGGCGGTTCAACCCTAGCCTACCATGGCAGCGCCACCTGTAGGCCGCAGGGAACTGCACAACAATACTGTCCCCCGAGGACAAAATGGTCTATGAATCCTACAGAATTAGGG
The DNA here is from genome assembly GCA_029206835.1 of Rana muscosa. Classification (NCBI taxonomy): domain Eukaryota; kingdom Metazoa; phylum Chordata; class Amphibia; order Anura; family Ranidae; genus Rana; species Rana muscosa. The sequence continues at coordinate 142,182,524 of JARGYO010005626.1, forward strand.
TGTTTGAGCCTATTTACCACTCAAACACTTCCCTTAAATTTAGCACCCCGCTACATTTTTATTTCAAAGTATTTTATTTTCCCACTAGCTTATCCATTAAATTGAATAATTTATTCCAGAAAGGGCGTATTCTGGGGCATTCCCACCATATGTGTGGCATCGTGCCGTTCAGTTTTTGAGGTTCTTAATGACTTCCCGTACCTCTTCTGCTGAAAAGGGGGCCTCCAGCATATTTTTTAATTTTTTAATTTTTTTTATGTTATTTTAAGTTATTTCCGTATCCACATTTGTTTGCAGAGCACTTGCCATGCTCTTAACAACATTTTGCTGCCATTTGCAGCCCTCTAGCCCTTTCCATTACTTTTTTAGAGCCTTTTTAGTCCTTAGAAGTCCGGGTCCCCATTGACTTCAATGGGGTTCGGGTTCGGGTTCGGGTTAAAGTTCGGTCCCGAACCCGAACTTTTTTCCGAAGTTCGGCTGAACCCGTCGAACCCGAACATCCAGGTGTCCGCTCAACTCTACTTGCCAGGAGTAGTTATCCTGGTTGATTGTTGAGAGATATGTTGATTTTTTTCGCTAAGTTTGACCTTGTTGTACTTTTCTCTTCTACCGATAGGTGGCCGGGTACTTGGTGGTACTAGATACGAGAAGGGAAACCCAATGTCAGGTTATGGGTATATGGGGTTTCTCAGCCAATGGGCAGGGGTTTTCTTGGATCCCTTGGTCTGCTGGGAGAGCCTATATTTTTGGGTGTAGTCAGGTGATCTATGTTCTGTGCCACACGGATGGCTGTCTGGGTGGATGTGTGTCGTATTGCCCGGGCTGCTAGGCTGGAGATGAGGCCTATCCCGGGCACATCTGGCTGCTAGGCTGTCTGAGGGCCTATCCAGGAAGCAAAAGAGCAGTGCAGGGCCTGGGAGGCCTGGAACCTTGCAGTCCAACCAGCCGGCCGGAGAACATGTTGTGGTCGGAGGTAGAGGGAAAGCTGTCACCAGTAAGGGACTATCCACCTTATTACCAGGGACCACAGTGAGTAACTGAAGCAAGTTCCAGAGCAGCATTCTCACCAACCGGGGACGGTAAAGAATTGGGAAACTTCAATGAAAATCAAGCCAGGGACCCAGCCAGTGGAGGTGATGCTTGCAGAGCAGCCTTGTGTGTCAAGCTAGGGACTGAGCAGGCCAGTGGGGTGAAGCTTGAGAGGTATCTAGAGTGCCAAGCTAGGGACCCAGCAGAGAAGCAGGGATGACACTTGAGGAAGATACCACTGTGAAGATTGAAGGAGCTCAAGGGATTCAGTGACAGTGAATCAGAGGGTCTAGTGAGAGACTGGGAGCTCAGTGTGCTGAAGAACTACAAGGAGAGATTGTAGTGGAAGATAAAGAAACTTCAAGTTAGGAACTGTTAAAGACTGTTGCCATAGGAGACAGCATTCCTGTACATGCAGATGTGGCGTCTTTCTGGATGCCTTTCCCTACATGGCTGTCCTGTTGAAGTCTCGGAGTCTGCCAATTGAACTTGCAAATACCTAAGGGTATCCTGGCCCTAACCTTCTTTCCCCCAGAAAAGTTTGTTAAGAGAAATAAACTTTCTTTTGCATTCAAGAAGTGTCTGGCGCCCGAAGACTTTCACCATCTTTGCACCCACTATGCCTTGCAACCCACAGGATGATGTCGGCTATCCCTAGCTCTGGAGGTCCTCATTAGACCAAAAGAGGCCTGGGACCTTGCTACACAACGCATAGATGTGAATAGACATGTGCACTGCCGAATTTTTTTCAGAAATTCGGAAATTCGGGAAATTCGAAAAATTTGTTTTTTTCGTTTTCGTTTTTTTCTTTTTTTTTGCTCTTTTCGGAAATTCGGGAAATTCGAAAAATTCGTTTTTTTTCGTTTTCGTTTTTTTTTTCGGAAATTCAGGAAATTCGGAATTCGGAAATTCGGAATTCGGAATTCCGAATTTTCGAATTTAGAGTTTTCGAATTTCCGAATTTCCAAAAATTTCCGAAAGAAAAAATACGAAAAAAAGAATTTTCGATTTTCGGAACGTTCCTAATTTCCCATTTTCGAATCTCGAATTTTCGAAATTTCCAATTTTCGAAATCCCGAATTTCGGAAATTTTAAAATCCGAAATTTCCAATTTCGGAATTTCGAAAATCCGAATTTCAGAAATTCGAAATTTCGGAAATCTGAAAATCCGAAAATTGAAAAATTCGTAAATCCGAAAATTCGGAAATTGAAAAATTCGGAAATTCGGAGATTTCCGAATTAACAAATTTCTCTAAATTTGTGAAAGTAAATAAGAAACTAAACAAATTGCACATGTCTAGATGTGAATCAGTGCTTACATTTTGTAAAGCAAAATTAAAAAAATGTATACTTTTCATAGAACATGCCTTTGGACACAGGATTCACAGAAATTGTTCTAAAGATACGGACTATTTAGCACAATCTAGTATTTTGAGCAGGAAATGTATTGATAAGGGGTATTCTCCTGCCCTTATAGATAGACTATGAGGGATGTTCTGGGTGTTCCCAGAGATTATATTTTGATCCCCCCCAGAGCAGGATAAACACAGTTTTAGTTTTATTCCATAGATATCGTCCCATTTTGGAAATGGATACGATAATAGGACCTCATCTCCCAGATAGACGTATTATTTTATATAGAAGGGCACTGGAATAGAGCTGCATGATTAATCGTTAAAAAGTCGCAATCTCGATTCAACCCCTCTCATGATCTTAATCCGGCATTGCCACAATTCTATGTAACAAGTGCAGAGCAGTTCCCTGCTCACAGCTTTACAAACAAAAAGCAGCTGGAAATGTTTATCAACAACATTACTCAGTGCTGAGATATAAAAAGAAACATTGTATCCTTCTGTTCATTTACAGATCAACGGGATGAACTTTGGTCTGCAAACGAGGTCAGTTTCACCATTTAAAGAGTTATGCCGTGTACACACAATTGGAAATTCCAACAAGAAAAGTTCGATGTGAGCTTTTGGTCGGAAATTCCGACCGTGTGTAGGCTCCATCTGACTTTTTCTCTAGGGATTTTCGACAGCAAAAATTTGAGAGCTGGTTCTCAATTTTTCCGACAAGAAAATAAATTCGGATTGTCTGTATGCAATTCCGACGCGCAAAAATACACACATGCTCTGAATCAATTTGACGCATGCTCGGAATCATTGAACTTAATTTTTCTTGGCTCGTTGTAGTGTTGTACATCACTGCGTTCTTGACGGTCGGAATTTAGTGTGACCGTGTGTATGCAACACAAGTTTGAGCCAACATTCCGTCAGAAAAAAATCCACGGTTTTCTTGTCGGATTTTCCGATCGTGTGTACGATAAGCCTTTTTCTGACACTTGTTGCTAACAAGTTAAAATTAGTATTTTTTGCTGGAAAATTACTTAGAACCTTCAATCATTATACAGTATCTCACAAAAGTGAGTACACCCCTCACATTTTTGTAAATATTTTTTTCTATCTTTTCATGACACTTTGCTACAATGTAAAGTAGTGAGTGTACAGCTTGTATAACAGTGTAAATTTGCTGTCCCCTCAAAATAACTCAACACGGCCATTAATGTCTAAACTGCTGGCAACAAAAGTGAGTACACCCCTAAGTGAAAATGTACAAATTGGGCCCATTTAGCCATTTTCCCTCCCCAGTGTTATGTGACTCGTTAATGTTACAAGGTCTCAGGTGTGAATGGGGAGGAGGTGTGTTAAGTTTGGTGTTATCGCTCTCACTCTCTCATGCTGGTCACTGGAAGTTCAAAATGGTACCTCATGGCAAAGAACTCCCTGAGGATCTTAAAAAAAAAAATGGTTGCTCTACATAGAGATGGCCTAGGCCAGTTATGGCGAACCTATGGCACGCGTGCCACAGCTGGCACTCCGAGCCCCCTCTGTGGGCACTCAGCACGCCGCCAGGATAGCAGAGGGAGTCCCCCAGCAAGGCAGTCACTTTCACTGGCGGTGCAGGCACAGAGGAGCAGACTCCTCCTATCATGAGTGCGATTGGGCAGTGGGGCGGCAGATGCGAGTAAAGCCCTCCCTGCATGCACTGAGGGCAGCCAATTGGAAAGGACATGGAGTGTCTGCTCTGTAAGCAGCGTGTGATGCCTGTAATGCTGTGTATGGAGGAGAATGACTCCTCCCTTCCTGGACGTGGAGAGCGGCTTCCTGTGCAGGGGCTCGGCGCTGAAGCATGGCAATGTGGAGGACTTTGTACATACACAGGTAGGACAGTGCTATGGGGGAAGGAGGGGACGGCAAGGACACTGCTGTGTATGTGGGGGGGGGGGGGGGGGTGTGAAGGGGCAGAGGACACTGCTTTTGGAAGGGCCTTCACATCATCCCACTGATCCTATGCATCCATCTCTGATCCCAGTACATGCATCCATCCCTGATCCCAGTACATGCATCCATCCCTGATCCCAGTACATGCATCCATCCCTGATCCCAGTACATGCATGCATCCACCTCTGATCCCAGTACATGCATGCATCCATCCCTGATCCCAGTACATGCATCCATCTCTGATCCCAGTACATGCATCCATCCCTGATCCCAGTACATGCATCCATCCCTGATCCCAGTACATGCATCCATCTCTGATCCCAGTACATGCATCCATCTCTGATCCCAGTACATGCATCCATCCCTGATCCCAGTACATGCATCCATCTCTGATCCCAGTACATGCATCCATCTCTGATCCCAGTACATGCATCCATCTCTGATCCCAGTACATGCATCCACCTCTGATCCCAGTACATGCATCCACCTCTGATCCCAGTACATGCATCCATCTCTGATCCCAGTACATGCATCCATCCCTGATCCCAGTACATGCATCCATCCCTGATCCCAGTACATGCATCCACCTCTGATCCCAGTACATGCATCCATCCCTGATCCCAGTACATGCATCCATCTCTGATCCCAGTACATGCATCCATCTCTGATCCCAGTACATGCATCCATCTCTGATCCCAGTACATGCATCCACCTCTGATCCCAGTACATGCATCCACCTCTGATCCCAGTACATGCATCCATCTCTGATCCCAGTACATGCATCCATCCCTGATCCCAGTACATGCATCCATCCCTGATCCCAGTACATGCATCCACCTCTGATCCCAGTACATGCATCCATCCCTGATCCCAGTACATGCATCCACCTCTGATCCCAGTACATGCATCCATCCCTGATCCCAGTACATGCATCCATCCCTGATCCCAGTACATGCATCCATCCCTGATCCCAGTACATGCATCCATCCCTGATCCCAGTACATGCATCCATCCCTGATCCCAGTACATGCATGCATCCACCTCTGATCCCAGTACATGCATGCATCCATCCCTGATCCCAGTACATGCATCCATCTCTGATCCCAGTACATGCATCCATCCCTGATCCCAGTACATGCATCCATCCCTGATCCCAGTACATGCATCCATCTCTGATCCCAGTACATGCATCCATCTCTGATCCCAGTACATGCATCCATCCCTGATCCCAGTACATGCATCCATCTCTGATCCCAGTACATGCATCCATCTCTGATCCCAGTACATGCATCCATCTCTGATCCCAGTACATGCATCCACCTCTGATCCCAGTACATGCATCCACCTCTGATCCCAGTACATGCATCCATCTCTGATCCCAGTACATGCATCCATCCCTGATCCCAGTACATGCATCCATCCCTGATCCCAGTACATGCATCCACCTCTGATCCCAGTACATGCATCCATCCCTGATCCCAGTACATGCATCCATCCCTGATCCCAGTACATGCATCCATCTCTGATCCCAGTACATGCATCCATCTCTGATCCTAGTACATGCATCCATCTCTGATCCCAGTACATGCATCCATCCCTGATCCCAGTACATGCATCCATCTCTGATCCCAGTACATGCATCCATCCCTGATCCCAGTACATGCATCCATCCCTGATCCCAGTACATGCATCCATCTCTGATCCCAGTACATGCATCCACCTCTGATCCCAGTACATGCATCCACCTCTGATCCCAGTACAATGTACTGGGATCAGAGGTGGATGCATGTACTGGGATCAGAGGTGGATGCATGTACTGGGATCAGAGATGGATGCATGTACTGGGATCAGAGATGGATGCATGTACTACATGCATCCATCTCTGATCCCAGTACATGCATCCATCTCTGATCCCAGTACATGCATCCATCCCTGATCCCAGTACATGCATCTACCCCTGATCCCAGTACATGCATCCACCCCTGATCCCAGTACATGCATCCACCTCTGATCCCAGTACATGCATCCATCCCTGATCCCAGTACATGCATCCATCCTTGATCCCAGTACATGCATCCATCCCTGATCCCAGTACATGCATCCATCCCTGATCCCAGTACATACATCCATCCCTGATCCCAGTATTCTGAGCACATGCATCCATCCCTGATCTCAGAATTCTGAGCACATGCATCCATCCCTGATCCCAGAATTCTGAGCACATGCATCCATCTCTGATCCCAGAATTCTGAGCACAGGCATCCATCTCTGATCCCAATACTCTGAGCACATGCATCCATCTCTGATCCCAATACTCTGAGCACATGCATCCATCTCTGATCCCAGAATTCTGAGCACATGCATCCATCTCTGATCCCAATACTCTGAGCACATGCATCCATCTCTGATCCCAGTATTCTGAGCACATGCATCCATCCCTGATCCCAGGATTCTGAGCATAACACACTCCTTTGAAAAAGCACAAAATTGATTTTCTGGGCAGAATTGTATGTTTTTGGTCCCTTAGGAATCATTCAGAGGGATGATCAGTCCCTTCCTCTGTACAGAGCCACTGGTAGGTTTAATTTCATGTTGGCACTTTGAAATAAATAAGTTGGTTTTGTGGCGCTGTTTGGGCACTCGGGCTCAAAAAGGTTCGCCATCACTGGCCTAGGCTATAAGAAGATTGCCAAGACCCAGAAACTGATCTGCAGACTGGTGGCCAAGACCACAGGACAGGTTCCACTCAGAACAGGCCTCGCCATGGTCGACCAAAGAAGAAGAAGTTGAGTGCACGTGCGCAGCATCATATCCAGAGGTAGTCTTTGGGAAATAGACGTATGAGTGCTGCCAACATTTCTGCAGAGGTTGAAGGGGTGGGGGGGTCAGCCTGTTAGTGCTCAGACCATACGCCGCACACTGCATCAAATTAGTCTGCATGGCTGTTGTCCCAGAAGGAAGCCTCTTCTAAAGATGATGCACAAGAAAGCCTGCAAACAGTTTGCTGAAGACAAGCAGACTAAGGACATGGATCACTGGAACCATGTCCTGTGGTCTGATGAGACCAAAATAAACTTATTTGGTTCAGATGGTGTCAAGCGTGTGTGGCGGGAACCAGGCGAGGAGCACAAAGACAAGTGTTTCTTGCCTACAGTCAAGCATGGTGGTGGGAGTTTCATGGTCTGGGGCTGCATGAGTGCTGCCGGCACTGGGGAGCTACAGATCATTGAGGGAACCATGAATGCCAACATGTACTGTGACATACTGGAGCAGAGCATGATCCCCTCTCTTCAGAGACTGGGCCACAGGGCAGTATTCCAACATGAGAACGACCCCAAACACACCTCCAAGATGACCACTGCCTTGCTAAAGAAGCTGAGGGTAAAGGTGATGGACTGGCCAAGCATGTCTCCCGACCTAATCCCTATTGAGCATCAGTGAGTCATCCTCAAATGGAAGGTGGAGGAGCGCAAGGTCTCTAACATCCACCAGCTTCGTGATGTCGTCATGGAGGAGTGGAAGAGGACTCCAGTGGCAACCTGTGAAGCTTTGGCCAAACGCATCGGCACATGAGGACCCACTTTATTAGTACTCTCTATCTAGCTATTTAGCCACACGCAAAAAATTGGTGTTTCTTACTTTACTGCAATTTTTTAATAATGAGATTCTTGTTTTAGCATCATATGTTTTATATGTATGATTTTTCAATAAAATACAGTGGAACCTCGGATTACGAGCATAATCCATTCCAGGAGAATGCTCGTAATCCAAAGTACTCGCATATCAAAAGCGATTTTCCCCATTGAAGTCAATGGAAACTAAAATAATTTGTTCCGCATTGACTTCAATGGCATGTAATACTGCATGCGGCCAGAGGCGGAGGGCGCCGGAGAGCCTCGGAAACGGCTGAAAAGGCCAGAGGATACCTCGGCTGACCTCAGAAAGGCTTTGTTCCCGAGATTTGCCGAGGTCAGCCGTGCTGTCCTCGGGCCTTTCCGTGCATTTCCGAACGGCGCCGATCGGCTCTGCTCGGCTCCGGCGCCCCCCACCTCAGGCCAAATGCGGTACTGGAACCGCTTTGGCCTGAATCGTGCAAAACGAGCTATGATTTTTAAAAATACAGTGCTCGTATTGCGAAACGCTCGTTAACCGCGTTACTCACAATCCGAGGTTCCACTGTATGTATTTTTTTTATATTATCCTAGTGCAGTGATGGTGAACCTTGGCACCCCAGATGTTTTGGAACTACATTTCCCATGATGCTCAACTACATTGAAGAGTGCATGAGCATCATGGGAAATGTCGTTCCAAAACATCTGGGGTGCCAAGGTTCACCATCACTGTCCTAGTGTATTCTCCTTTTTGGCCTATACAGTCCGCAATGCCAGGGACATTCCTGGAAACCTTTCCAAGGACATTTTTGTACATTTCTGGGACATCGCCGGAAACATTTCTGGTAATATTTCTGGGGGTGACTCCAGGGACATATCTTAGGATATTTCCAGGGACATTTTGGGGCCACTTCCAGTGACATTCCTGGTATAATTCCAGAAGCATTTCTGAGGACATTTACAGGGATACTTCCAGGAGCATTTTCAGAGAAATTTTGGGGGATTTCCAGAGATATTTCCAGGGGTGTTTTAAGGGACATTTCCTGCATGTTAGACCCCTTTCACACTGACAGTGCCCGCCATTAGCGCTAATGCGCCGTTCGTTTTAGCGGTGCTTTAGGGCTGATTTAGCGGCGCTTTTCGGTCGCTGGCGGGGCGGTTAAAAACTCCTTTTAAGGCGCTTTGGAAGCGCTGCCCATTCATTGCAATGGGCAGGGCGTTTTGGGAGCGCTCCCAACCCGCCCCAAAGATGCTGCTTGCGGGACTTTTTGGTAACGTCCCGCAAGCGCACCATCCCAGTGTGAAAAGAAACACTGCAATGAATGGGAGGCAGTTTTCAGGTGCTTAGCAGAGGCTATTTCTAGCGCTAAAGCACCTGAAAACCACCCCAGTGTGAAAGGGGTCTACCTGGGGATGTTTCAGGGACATTTCTGGGGACACCTCCAGGGACAGTCCCCGGATTGAAGACACTGTCCCCGGACCAAGTCTGTCCCCGGTTTTGTCTCCGGATTGGATTTTAACAGGGGCTGGGGCAATTTCAAAGACAGTCAGTGCAGAATTACAAAAATTTATTTTGAATTACACCCCCCCGCTCCACTACTCCTACTAGCTTAGGGGGGTGTATTTTTACCATTATCTGTGCCCCTTTCTCCTGCCTTGGCTCCAGTCCCAGCCAGCCACCTGCCTGTTTATCTCCTTGCCTTCCCTGGTGGAGTGATCTTCCTCCGCTCCCCACCCAGTAGTAGCCGGGGCCCAGGGAGTGAGACTTGAGAGGCTGTGAGGCGGGCGGCAACAGCGGAGGCGGCGACGGGCAGAGAGAGGCAGCTGAGCTCAGCTGAGGGTGTCCAGCAGCAGGAGCAGAGGGGAAGAGGATCCGATGGTGGCGCTGCCAGTGTCTTCAAGGCTTCAACACAGGTGTGCTTTGGGGGTGTCTGTGAATAGACTATACTGCACTTTGTCTGTCTCTCTGGCATAATGGATGGTATCATAGCTCAAAGGCAGCAGGCACTCTATCATGGCTCTGGCTGGCTCTGTCACAGTGTGTCACATAACATGGCTGCTGAGTGCTGATTTTGTTAACTTATTGGTCATAAGTATCAGCACCCAGCAGCCATGTTATGTGACACACTGTGACAGAGCCAGCCAGAGCCATGATAGGGTGCCTGCTGCCTGTGAGTTATCAATCAGGGTTCATACACATTTTTACCAATCAAATTCCATGACTTTTCCATGACTTCACGTAAATATTCATGCCCTTATGTTTCATGAAATGTCTATGTATACATGTTAAATAGGAAGAAAATCCATGTCACACCCAGCATATTTTTACTAATATAAATTAGGGCTGTTTCTGATTAAAAATTTTGTGTTTGATTAATCTTTTTTTTTTAATCGATTAAACTACTAATTTTGATTAATTAATTATAACGCACATACAGATCCAACTACTTTTAGCTGATTTCCTTGCATTGCAACTCTGCATTAGTCAGTGGTAAATGTGGTATAAACACTATATACAATCACCCGACACTAGTTAGTTTCCACAATCCATGACTTAACTTCACAGTTCACACAAATAAATTCAAACTGTAGCACTGACGTAAGTACAGTACAGTACAGACACCCCCAGTAGTACAGACACCGCCAGTGCAGACCTCCCAGTACAGACACCCCCAGTGCAGACCTCCCAGTACAGACGCCCCCAGTGCAGACCTCCCAGTACAGACACCCCCAGTGCAGACCTCCCAGTACAGACACCCCCAGTAGTACAGAAACCCCCAGTGCAGACACCCCCAGTGCAGACCTCCCAGTACAGACACCCCCAGTGGTACAGACACCCCCAGTGCAGACCTCCCAGTACAGACACCCCCAGTAGTACAGACACCCCCAGTGCAGACCTCCCAGTACAGACACCCCCAGTGCAGACCTCCCAGTACAGACACCCCCAGTGCAGACCTCCCAGTACAGACACCCCCAGTGCAGACCTCCCAGTACAGACATCCCCAGTACAGACCCCCAGTGCAGATCTCCCAGTACAGACACCCCCAGTAGTACAGACACCCCCAGTGCAGACCTCCCAGTACAGACACCCCCCAGTAATGCAGGCAGACACCCCCCAGTAATGCAGACACCCCCCTCTTACAGACCTCAGAACAGCAATACACGGCGCGGTGTGTGTCCCTCGAGTTCCTGCTGACGTCAGCGTGCCGCCAATAGGCTGCCGCCGGGTGTACCAAGAAGGCCGTGGCTCCGGAGCTAGGCCGAAGCCGCGGCCTTTCCTAATGGCCGAGGCTCCGGAGCGCTCCGCGGATTGCGCCGTGTGCTGATCCGAACAGAATGACCTGTTCGGATCACGAATCGCTTACGATCCGTTGCACGACTAGTAGTGACTAAAATATTCCATGACTTTTCCAAAACTTAGTGGGGTTCAGTCATTTTCCAAAACTTTTCCAGGCCTGGAAAGTGCCATGTCAAAATCCCATGACTTTTCCAGGAATTTAATGACCGTACGAACCCTGTATCATAATGTTGATGATGTTAACCAGTTGCTGATCGCCTGATAGACGATTTACTGCTACAGGGTGGTCACGCTGCGCAGAATCACATATATAAGTGATCCTGCATTTCTGGGTATGGGAGCCAATCAGTGGCTCCGGCAGACTCGATGTCCACCAGCACTGTTTGTTATGTACACAGTAGGGATGAGCCGAACACCCCCGGGTTCGGTTCGCACCAGAACCTTCGAACGGACCGAAAGTTCGCGCGAATTTTCGAACCCTATTCGTTATAATGGACGCGAACGTTCGAAATCAAAATTGCTAATTACAACGGCCAATATGCATGTTAATGTCATAAAACAGGTTTGGGGACCCGGGTCCTGCCCCAGGGGACATATATCAATGCAAAAAGAAATTTTAAAAACTAAAGTTTTTTCGGGAGCAGTCATTTTAATGATGCATAAAGTGAAAAAAAAAAAAGTGAAATTTTCCTTTAAATATGGTACCTGGGGGGTGTCTAAAGTATGCCTGTGAAGTGGCATGTGTTTCCCGTGTTTAGAACTGTCCTTGCACAAAATGACATTTGTAAAGGAAAAAAAGAAGCCATTTAAAACCACTTGCGGCTTTAATGTCATGTCTTGTCCTGGCCGCCATATGGCTGAAAATCCTTGAGAAAAATGGCATGGCTACCCCATCACCCCCCCCCCCCCCACCCCAGCCCCTTTGGGTCTTGTATGGATACTAAGGGGGACCCCGCACCCAAAATAAAACCCTATACCTACAACCCTATATACTCTGAACAGCAGTATATAGGTGGTGCAAACAAGACATGGACTGTAGGTTTGTTCTTAAGTAGAATCTGAACAGGTACATTATGAAGTGTAGCTACATCCCAAAAAAATCAATTTTTAAGCTTTTTGGAGAACATAGGGAGGGGTTATCACCCCTGTAACATTTGCTGTCTTTGCACATCTGTTCAGAACATGTCACCTCACTTTCCGTCCCAATGACAAATGTTTTTGGAAAAGTGGGGTTTTAATTGAAACAAGGATTGGTGATAAAGCATCAGTAGAGAGGAGATACCTTTTTCCCAAATTAAATCTAACAGGATAGAATTTTCCTTCCTAGGGGTAGATTTCCTCTCACTTCCTGTTTTCTCTTGCCGTTTGCAAGTAGGAGTCGTTTGTAAGTTGGATGTTTGAAAGTAGGGGCCTGCCGTATATACTCTGCAGAAATTTGCCCTATTAGATGTTGGTGTAGCCACAAGACTGGTGGGCACAGGAATGGGCCCTGCTGTGAGTTAATAGATCAAGATTTGTACTTGCATGCACCTGTTGAACCGGGCAGAAAAATTGGGCCTTTGGTGGTGGTGGTGGTGGTGGTGGACGGTGTTGCCACAAGACTGTAAGCCCTCACAGTTACTCTTGGTGGGTGCAGGAATGGGCCCTGCTGTGAGTTATTAGATCAAGATTTGTAATTGCATGCACCTGTTGAACAGGGCAGAAAAATTGGGCCTTTGGTGGTGGTGGTGGTGGTGGACGGTGTTGCCACAAGACTGTAGGCCCTCATAGTTACTCTTGGTGGGCGCAGGAATGGGCCCTGCTGTGAACTATTAGATCAAGATTTGTAATTACACGCCCCTGTTAAACAGGGGCTGAAAAATTGTGCCTTAGGCATTGGTGCTGGTGCCACAACACTGCAACCCCTCACAGATACTGTACTTGGAGCACAGCAGTCACACCTGTTGCGAAGCATCTTTTTAAAAAATTGTAATTACACGCCCCTGTTATACAGGGGCTGAAAAATTGTGCCTTAGGCACTGGTGCTGGTGCCACAACACTGCAACCCCTCACAGATACTGTACTCTGAGCACAGCAGTCACACCTGTTGCGAAGCATCTTTTTAAAAAATTGTAATTACACGCCCCTGTTATACAGGGGCTGAAAAATTGTGCCTTAGGCACTGGTGTGGTGGCATGGATCATTGAGGAGGAGGAAGAGGATAGTCAGTGAACATAACAGGACAGTCACTCAGCATCAGCATAGGCAGTCTTGAAGGGATGTGACATTATAAATTATTCCGTTATATCCGCTTCAGGTGTCTGGTAGCTGGTGGTGATCCAAGACTGATTCATTTTTATGAAGGTCAGTCGATCAACCGAGTCGGTGGACAGGCGCACCCTATGATCGGTGACAAATCCTCCAGCAGCACTGAATGTGCGTTCGGAAAGAACGCTGGATGCAGGACAGGCCAGTAGCTCAATTGCATACTGTGCAAGCTCTGGCCAGTGATCCATCCTCAGGACCCAGTAAGCCAGAGGATTTTCGGTGGGAAAGGTGTCCAAGTCTGACCTTGCCCCTAGGTATTCCTGCACCATGTATATCAGACGCTGGCGATGGTTGCTGGAACCGATCATACCTTGGGGCTGCGGACTAAAAAATTGTCTGAACGCATCGGTCAGACGTCCACCTTCCCCACCGCTCCTTCTGCTACTGACCGAAGCCTCAGCAACTCGTCGTCCAGGACCAGGAGTTTGTAACCTCCCAGTTTCTGGGAACGCGTTGCACAGACCTTTCTGCAAGGCCTCCCTGAGATGTCTCATCCTCTGCTCCCTCTGCGACGGCAAGATAAGGTCCGCAACCTTACCCTTGTACCGTGGATCAAGGAGAGTGGCCAGCCAGTAATGGTCACTCTCCTTGATCCGAAGAACACGAGGATCCTTCCGCAGGCTTTGCAGGATCAGGGAGGCCATGCAGCGTAGGTTAGCTGAGGCATTCGGTCCGAAGTCTTCTGGGTCACTGAGGATGACATGATCGCCAGCCACCTCCTCCCAGCCACGTACAAGTCCACTGGTTTGTTGGGACTGTACATCATCCCTAAAAGACTGCTGCTGCTGATGCTGAGTGCCAGGCTCCACCTCCATGCTCACACAATCCTCCTCCTCCTCCTCCTCTTCCTGTGTGATGGGTGGGACAGAAGGAACATTGTCTGGATAAAGGGGGCCTTGAGAGACAAGGAAGTCCTCCTCTTCCTGCCTCTGTTCTGCCTCAAGTGCCCTGTCCATTATCCCACGCAGCGTATGCTCCAACAGGTGGACAAGAGGTACAGTGTCACTGATGCATGCACTGTCACTGCTCACCATCCTCGTGGCCTCCTCAAATGGTGAGAGGACAGTGCATGCATCCCTGATCATGCTCCACTGGCGTGGGGAAAAAAAGCCAAGCTCCCCTGACCCTGTCCTGGTGCCGTAGTCGCAAAGGTACTCATTGATGGCCCTCTGCTGCGTGTGCAGTCGCTGCAGCATGGCCAACGTTGAGTTCCACCTGGTGGGCATGTCACATATTAGGCGGTTCTTGGGCAGGTTCAGCTCCTTTTGCAGCTCAGTCAGCCGAGCACTGGCATTATAAGATCGGCGGAAATGCACACAGACTTTCCTGGCCTGCCTCAGGACATCCTGTAAGCCTGGGAACCTGCCCAAGAACCGCTGCACCACCAGGTTGAGGACGTGAGCCATACAGGGCACATGGGTGAGCTGCCCCTGTCGCAGGGCGGAGAGGAGGTTGGTGCCATTATCAGAAACGACCATTCCTGGCTTAAGCTGGCGTGGCGTCAACCACCTCTCGGCCTGCCCCTGCAGAGCTGCCAGAACCTCTGGCCCAGTGTGGCTCCTGTCCCCCAAACACACCAGCGCAAGCACGGCATGGCATCTTTTTGCCTGCGTACTCGCGTAGCCCCTTGTACGCCTACGGAGCACCGCTGGTTCCGAGGACAGAGCACTCGAAGAGGACATGGAGGAAGAAGAAGAGGAGGGGGTGGAGGAGAGAGGTGTGTCACAACCAGTAGTAGCATTTTGGAGGCGTGGTGGCGGAACAACCTCCAACACTACTGCACCTTGTCCTGCATCCCTCCCAGCTGCCAATAGAGTGACCCAATGGGCCGTGAAAGAAAGATAACGTCCCTGTCCATGCCTGCTGGACCATGAGTCAGCGGTAATATGCACCTTACCGCTGACCGCCCTGTCCAGCGAGGCATGGACATTGCCTTCCACATGCCAGTAGAGAGACGGAATCGCCTTCCGTGAGAAAAAGTGGCGTTTGGGAACCTGCCACTGAGGAACCGCACATTGAACAAACTCACGGAAGGGGGCCGAGTCTATCAACTGAAAAGGCAGCAGTTGAAGTGCTAGCAATTTAGCCAAGCTAGCATTCAACCGCTGGGCATGTGGATGGCTGGGAGTATACTTCTTTCGACGGTCCAGCAGCTGGGGCAGGGAAATTTGCCTGCTACAATCGGACGTCGGTGTACTGCAAGTACTTGGTTGTGACACACCTAATTCTACACCTTCAGTCCTCTCAGAGCAGCTTTCAGAGAGGACTGAAGATATAGTGGGGATGGAGATCCCAGCTGATGAGGAGCAAGGAGAGGTCCGCTTTGTTCTTTGGTGTGGGTCTTTTATGTGTGCTTGCCAACGAGCTGCATGGCAGGTCGACATATGTCTGCTCATGCTTGTGGTGCCCAAGCGGCTGATGTTTTGGCCACGCGAGATACGCTTGAGACAAATATTGCAAATAGCAGTGGTGCGATCTGATGCACTCGTCTCAAAAAAAGGCCCACACCAAAGAACTTTTGTGATAACGTGCAGAGGCAGCGCCCTGCACAGGCGGAGCTCTGCGGTGTGGTACAGTTGCTGTGCTGGCCTCTAGCTGGCCTCCAGGGGGCATCCTGCCTCGTTGGACATGTGACGCTGCATCCTCCTCCTCCTCCTCCTCTCTCCCTTCAGGCACCCACGTGGAGTCAGTGACCTCATCATCCCCTCCCTCTTCACCACTAGAGCAAACCTGGCAGTAAGCTGCAGCTGGTGGAACACTACTGCCAGATTGCTGTCCTTCAGCATCCCCTCTCTCTGCGCGCACACTACTGACTTCCTCAAGCTGGGTATCATCATCCGAGCCTTCGAATCGTTGGGCATCCTCCTGGAGCATGTACCCAACACTGTGCTCAAACAGTTCGGGGGACTCCTCAGGAGGACATGGTGGGTCTAGGGAAGGGGTGGCTGATGATGCCATCGAGTACGCGTTGGCAGCTGCTCTGCCAGTACCCTGAGCCTGGGTGAGAGAGGATGAGGAGGATGAGGAGGGCTTGGTCATCCATTCTACCAAGCCTTCGGCATGATGCGGCTCCACATGTCCAGCTGCCGAAAACAAAGACAAGCGTGTCCCATGGCCACGTGCTGATGACGATGCACGACCACGTCCACGGCCAGCACTGTTGTCTCTAGAAACAGAGCCTGCCTGCCCTGTGTTCTTGCCTCGGCACGCTCTGCCTCTCCTTGGCGGTCTTCCAGCCATTGTAGTCGGTAGTGTATATAGTATAAAAAATAGAACTCCTATGTGTGCTCACAACACACTGTAGGTCCTATGGGTGCTGACACTAACACACTATAGGTACTATGTGTGCTGCTGACAAGAAAATATAGGAGCTCTGTTTGCTGCCACTAACACACTAGAAGTCCTATGGGTGCTGCTGAGAAGAAAATATAGGAGCTCTGTTTGCTGCCACTAACACACTAGAAGTCCTATGGGTGCTGCTGAGAAGAAAATATAGGAGCTCTGTGTGATGCCACTAACACACTAGAAGTCCTATGGGTGCTGCTGAGAAGAAAATATAGGAGCTCTGTGTGATGCCACTAACACACTAGAAGTCCTATGGGTGCTGCTGAGAAGAAAATATAGGAGCTCTGTTTGCTGCCACTAACACACTAGAAGTCCTATGGGTGCTGCTGAGAAGAAAATATAGGAGCTCTGTTTGCTGCCACTAACACACTAGAAGTCCTATGGGTGCTGCTGAGAAGAAAATATAGGAGCTCTGTGTGATGCCACTAACACACTAGAAGTCCTATGGGTGCTGCTGAGAAGAAAATATAGGAGCTCTGTTTGCTGCCACTAACACACTAGAAGTCCTATGGGTGCTGCTGAGAAGAAAATATAGGAGCTCTGTTTGCTGCCACTAACACACTAGAAGTCCTATGGGTGCTGCTGAGAAGAAAATATAGGAGCTCTGTTTGCTGCCACTAACACACTAGAAGTCCTATGGGTGCTGCTGAGAAGAAAATATAGGAGCTCTGTGTGATGCCACTAACACACTAGAAGTCCTATGGGTGCTGCTGAGAAGAAAATATAGGAGCTCTGTGTGATGCCACTAACACACTAGAAGTCCTATGGGTGCTTCTGAGATGAAAATATAGGAACTCTGTGTGATGCCACTAACACATTAGAAGTCCTATGGGTGCTGCTAAGAACAAAATATAGGAGCTCTGTGTGATGCCACTAACACACTAGAAGTCCTATGGGTGCTTCTGAGATGAAAATATATGAACTCTGTGTGATGCCACTAACACATTAGAAGTCCTATGGGTGCTGCTAAGAACAAAATATAGGAGCTCTGTGTGATGCCACTAACACACTAGAAGTCCTATGGGTGCTGCTGAGAAGAAAATATAGGAGCTCTGTGTGATGCCACTAACACACTAGAAGTCCTATGGGTGCTGCTGAGAAGAAAATATAGGAGCTCTGTTTGCTGCCACTAACACACTAGAAGTCCTATGGGTGCTGCTGAGAAGAAAATATAGGAGCTCTGTGTGAAGCCACTAACACACTAGAAGTCCTATGGGTGCTGCTGAGAAGAAAATATAGGAGCTCTGTGTGATGCCACTAACACACTAGAAGTCCTATGGGTGCTGCTGAGAAGAAAATATAGGAGCTCTGTTTGCTGCCACTAACACACTAGAAGTCCTATGGGTGCTGCTGAGAAGAAAATATAGGAGCTCTGTTTGCTGCCACTAACACACTAGAAGTCCTATGGGTGCTGCTGAGAAGAAAATATAGGAGCTCTGTTTGCTGCCACTAACACACTAGAAGTCCTATGGGTGCTGCTGAGAAGAAAATATAGGAGCTCTGTGTGATGCCACTAACACACTAGAAGTCCTATGGGTGCTGCTGAGAAGAAAATATAGGAGCTCTGTGTGATGCCACTAACACACTAGAAGTCCTATGGGTGCTTCTGAGATGAAAATATAGGAACTCTGTGTGATGCCACTAACACATTAGAAGTCCTATGGGTGCTGCTAAGAACAAAATATAGGAGCTCTGTGTGATGCCACTAACACACTAGAAGTCCTATGGGTGCTTCTGAGATGAAAATATATGAACTCTGTGTGATGCCACTAACACACTAGAAGTCCTATGGGTGCTGCTGAGAAGAAAATATAGGAGCTCTGTTTGCTGCCACTAACACACTAGAAGTCCTATGGGTGCTGCTGAGAAGAAAATATAGGAGCTCTGTTTGCTGCCACTAACACACTAGAAGTCCTATGGGTGCTGCTGAGAAGAAAATATAGGAGCTCTGTGTGATGCCACTAA
This sequence comes from Rana muscosa, assembly GCA_029206835.1. NCBI lineage: Eukaryota > Metazoa > Chordata > Amphibia > Anura > Ranidae > Rana > Rana muscosa. The sequence continues at coordinate 142,201,360 of JARGYO010005626.1, forward strand.
CACACTAGAAGTCCTATGGGTGCTGCTGAGAAGAAAATATAGGAGCTCTGTTTGCTGCCACTAACACACTAGAAGTCCTATGGGTGCTGCTGAGAAGAAAATATAGGAGCTCTGTTTGCTGCCACTAACACACTAGAAGTCCTATGGGTGCTGCTGAGAAGAAAATATAGGAGCTCTGTGTGATGCCACTAACACACTAGAAGTCCTATGGGTGCTGCTGAGAAGAAAATATAGGAGCTCTGTTTGCTGCCACTAACACACTAGAAGTCCTATGGGTGCTGCTGAGAAGAAAATATAGGAGCTCTGTTTGCTGCCACTAACACACTAGAAGTCCTATGGGTGCTGCTGAGAAGAAAATATAGGAGCTCTGTTTGCTGCCACTAACACACTAGAAGTCCTATGGGTGCTGCTGAGAAGAAAATATAGGAGCTCTGTTTGCTGCCACTAACACACTAGAAGTCCTATGGGTGCTGCTGAGAAGAAAATATAGGAGCTCTGTGTGATGCCACTAACACACTAGAAGTCCTATGGGTGCTGCTGAGAAGAAAATATAGGAGCTCTGTTTGCTGCCACTAACACACTAGAAGTCCTATGGGTGCTGCTGAGAAGAAAATATAGGAGCTCTGTTTGCTGCCACTAACACACTAGAAGTCCTATGGGTGCTGCTGAGAAGAAAATATAGGAGCTCTGTTTGCTGCCACTAACACACTAGAAGTCCTATGGGTGCTGCTGAGAAGAAAATATAGGAGCTCTGTGTGATGCCACTAACACACTAGAAGTCCTATGGGTGCTGCTGAGAAGAAAATATAGGAGCTCTGTTTGCTGCCACTAACACACTAGAAGTCCTATGGGTGCTGCTGAGAAGAAAATATAGGAGCTCTGTTTGCTGCCACTAACACACTAGAAGTCCTATGGGTGCTGCTGAGAAGAAAATATAGGAGCTCTGTGTGATGCCACTAACACGCTAGAAGTCCTATGGGTGCTGCTGAGATGAAAATATAGGAACTCTGTGTGATGCCACTAACACATTAGAAGTCCTATGGGTGCTGCTGAGAAGAAAATATAGGAGCTCTGTTTGCTGCCACTAACACACTAGAAGTCCTATGGGTGCTGCTGAGAAGAAAATATAGGAGCTCTGTTTGCTGCCACTAACACACTAGAAGTCCTATGGGTGCTGCTGAGAAGAAAATATAGGAGCTCTGTGTGATGCCACTAACACACTAGAAGTCCTATGGGTGCTGCTGAGAAGAAAATATAGGAGCTCTGTGTGATGCCACTAACACACTAGAAGTCCTATGGGTGCTGCTGAGAAGAAAATATAGGAGCTCTGTTTGCTGCCACTAACACACTAGAAGTCCTATGGGTGCTGCTGAGAAGAAAATATAGGAGCTCTGTGTGATGCCACTAACACACTAGAAGTCCTATGGGTGCTGCTGAGATGAAAATATAGGAACTCTGTGTGATGCCACTAACACATTAGAAGTCCTATGGGTGCTGCTGAGAAGAAAATATAGGAGCTCTGTTTGCTGCCACTAACACACTAGAAGTCCTATGGGTGCTGCTGAGAAGAAAATATAGGACCTCTGTGTGATGCCACTAACACACTAGAAGTCCTATGGGTGCTGCTGAGAAGAAAATATAGGAGCTCTGTTTGCTGCCACTAACACACTAGAAGTCCTATGGGTGCTGCTGAGAAGAAAATATAGGAGCTCTGTGTGATGCCACTAACACACTAGAAGTCCTATGGGTGCTTCTGAGATGAAAATATAGGAACTCTGTGTGATGCCACTAACACATTAGAAGTCCTATGGGTGCTGCTAAGAACAAAATATAGGAGCTCTGTGTGATGCCACTAACACACTAGAAGTCCTATGGGTGCTGCTGAGAAGAAAATATAGGAGCTCTGTTTGCTGCCACTAACACACTAGAAGTCCTATGGGTGCTGCTGAGAAGAAAATATAGGAGCTCTGTTTGCTGCCACTAACACACTAGAAGTCCTATGGGTGCTGCTGAGAAGAAAATATAGGAGCTCTGTTTGCTGCCACTAACACACTAGAAGTCCTATGGGTGCTGCTGAGAAGAAAATATAGGAGCTCTGTTTGCTGTCACTAACACACTAGAAGTCCTATGGGTGCTGCTGAGAAGAAAATATAGGAGCTCTGTGTGATGCCACTAACACACTAGAAGTCCTATGGGTGCTGCTGAGAAGAAAATATAGGAGCTCTGTTTGCTGCCACTAACACACTAGAAGTCCTATGGGTGCTGCTGAGAAGAAAATATAGGAGCTCTGTGTGATGCCACTAACACACTAGAAGTCCTATGGGTGCTGCTGAGATGAAAATATAGGAACTCTGTGTGATGCCACTAACACATTAGAAGTCCTATGGGTGCTGCTGAGAAGAAAATATAGGAGCTCTGTTTGCTGCCACTAACACACTAGAAGTCCTATGGGTGCTTCTGAGATGAAAATATAGGAACTCTGTGTGATGCCACTAACACACTAGAAGTCCTATGGGTGCTGCTGAGAAGAAAATATAGGAGCTCTGTGTGATGCCACTAACACACTAGAAGTCCTATGGGTGCTGCTGAGAAGAAAATATAGGAGCTCTGTTTGCTGCCACTAACACACTAGAAGTCCTATGGGTGCTGCTGAGAAGAAAATATAGGAGCTCTGTTTGCTGCCACTAACACACTAGAAGTCCTATGGGTGCGGCTGAGAAGAAAATATAGGAGCTCTGTTTGCTGCCACTAACACACTAGAAGTCCTATGGGTGCTGCTGAGAAGAAAATATAGGAGCTCTGTTTGCTGCCACCAACACACTAGAAGTCCTATGGGTGCTGCTGAGAAGAAAATATAGGAGCTCTGTGTGATGCCACTAACACACTAGAAGTCCTATGGGTGCTGCTGAGAAGAAAATATAGGAGCTCTGTTTGCTGCCACTAACACACTAGAAGTCCTATGGGTGCTGCTGAGAAGAAAATATAGGAGCTCTGTTTGCTGCCACTAACACACTAGAAGTCCTATGGGTGCTGCTGAGAAGAAAATATAGGAGCTCTGTGTGATGCCACTAACACACTAGAAGTCCTATGGGTGCTGCTGAGAAGAAAATATAGGAGCTCTGTTTGCTGCCACTAACACACTAGAAGTCCTATGGGTGCTGCTGAGAAGAAAATATAGGAGCTCTGTTTGCTGCCACTAACACACTAGAAGTCCTATGGGTGCTGCTGAGAAGAAAATATAGGAGCTCTGTGTGATGCCACTAACACACTAGAAGTCCTATGGGTGCTGCTGAGAAGAAAATATAGGAGCTCTGTTTGCTGCCACTAACACACTAGAAGTCCTATGGGTGCTGCTGAGAAGAAAATATAGGAGCTCTGTTTGCTGCCACTAACACACTAGAAGTCCTATGGGTGCTGCTGAGAAGAAAATATAGGAGCTCTGTGTGATGCCACTAACACACTAGAAGTCCTATGGGTGCTTCTGAGATGAAAATATAGGAGCTCTGTTTGCTGCCACTAACACACTAGAAGTCCTATGGGTGCTGCTGAGAAGAAAATATAGGAGCTCTGTTTGCTGCCACTAACACACTAGAAGTCCTATGGGTGCTGCTGAGAAGAAAATATAGGAGCTCTGTGTGATGCCACTAACACACTAGAAGTCCTATGGTTGCTGCTGAGAAGAAAATATAGGAGCTCTGTTTGCTGCCACTAACACACTAGAAGTCCTATGGGTGCTGCTGAGAAGAAAATATAGGAGCTCTGTGTGATGCCACTAACACACTAGAAGTCCTATGGGTGCTGCTGAGAAGAAAATATAGGAGCTCTGTTTGCTGCCACTAACACACTAGAAGTCCTATGGGTGCTGCTGAGAAGAAAATATAGGAGCTCTGTGTGATGCCACTAACACACTAGAAGTCCTATGGGTGCTGCTGAGAAGAAAATATAGGAGCTCTGTGTGATGCCACTAACACACTAGAAGTCCTATGGGTGCTGCTGAGAAGAAAATATAGGAGCTCTGTTTGCTGCCACTAACACACTAGAAGTCCTATGGGTGCTGCTGAGATGAAAATATAGGAACTCTGTGTGATGCCACTAACACATTAGAAGTCCTATGGGTGCTGCTGAGAAGAAAATATAGGAGCTCTGTTTGCTGCCACTAACACACTAGAAGTCCTATGGGTGGTGCTGAGAAGAAAATATAGGAGCTCTGTTTGCTGCCACTAACACACTAGAAGTCCTATGGGTGCTGCTGAGAAGAAAATATAGGAACTCTGTGTGATGCCACTAACACACTAGAAGTCCTATGGGTGCTGCTGAGAAGAAAATATAGGAGCTCTGTGTGATGCCACTAACACACTAGAAGTCCTATGGGTGCTGCTGAGAAGAAAATATAGGAGCTCTGTTTGCTGCCACTAACACACTAGAAGTCCTATGGGTGCTGCTGAGAAGAAAATATAGGAGCTCTGTGTGATGCCACTAACACACTAGAAGTCCTATGGGTGCTGCTGAGAAGAAAATATAGGAGCTCTGTTTGCTGCCACTAACACACTAGAAGTCCTATGGGTGCTGCTGAGAAGAAAATATAGGAGCTCTGTTTGCTGCCACTAACACACTAGAAGTCCTATGGGTGCTGCTGAGAAGAAAATATAGGAGCTCTGTTTGCTGCCACTAACACACTAGAAGTCCTATGGGTGCTGCTGAGAAGAAAATATAGGAGCTCTGTTTGCTGCCACTAACACACTAGAAGTCCTATGGGTGCTGCTGAGAAGAAAATATAGGAGCTCTGTGTGATGCCACTAACACACTAGAAGTCCTATGGGTGCTGCTGAGAAGAAAATATAGGAGCTCTGTGTGATGCCACTAACACACTAGAAGTCCTATGGGTGCTGTTGAGAAGAAAATATAGGAGCTCTGTTTGCTGCCACTAACACACTAGAAGTCCTATGGGTGCTGTTGGGGTGCAATGCTGTGCTAACAGCACTGCGGTTGGTACTACTGCAATACTGTACTAACAGTAAGCACGCACCAGACTAATCCCCAGCAGCAGCTAATAACACACTAACTGTGCAATCAGCAGCAATGAACGATCAATGACTTAGGTAGCAATGGTTTAGCAAAGAAATAGCCAATGGTTTAGCAAAGAAGAGCAAATCTTTCAGTATCAAGCAAAGACAGAATCAGCAGACTAATCTCTCCTAAAGCCGGAACTCATGTGACCGGGGCCGATGGCGTGGCGGCCTTTTAAATGGTGGGGCGTGTACTAAAGCCCCTGAGCTGTAATTGGCTACAGGCGTCCTGCCTGTAGCCAATTATTGCTCTCCGAGTTTCGGGCGCTGTGATTGGCCAAGCATGCGGGGTCACAGTGCATGCTTGGCCAATCATCAGCCAGCAATGCACTGCGCCGGCCGCGCCGGCCGCAATGCATTGCGGGGCCGCTCGCATCACACGAATGTGATGCGAACGGCCCAAATAGTTCTGGGCTCGACGAGCGAGCGTACGCCCGATGCTCGATTCGAACATGGGTTCGAATCGAGCACCGGGCCCATCCCTAGTACACAGGCAGATCGGTGGTCTGCCTATGTAAACAAGGCAGATCGGTGGTCTGCCTATGTAAACAAGGCAGATCGGTGGTCTGCCTATGTAAACAAGTATGGAAGACATTGATCCTGTGTTTCTGCCAAGCAGGTACAGGGATCTATGCCTTCCCTTAGGCCCCTTTCCCACTTATACGACTTGTCCTACGATTTGTGATGGCAAAGTAGCATGACAAGTCGTTTCCCATTATTTCTAATGACAACCATTCATATTAGTACGACTTCAAGTTGTTCCTACTTCAAAGTAGTCCCTGCACTACTTTGGTCCGATTTTGATGCCACTTACACAGGCATTCCCTGAAATCGCGGCAAAAGGCCCCTTTCACACTACTGCGACTTCAAAGTTGCTGTGACTTCGTGGCCGCGATTTCAGAGAATCACTGGATTTCATTTAAAAAATCTGGTCACCTTATGCTAGAGGCATGTCCGGGGACATTTGTGTGGCATTACTGAGGATGTTATCAGGAATATTTCTGGGACATTTCCAGAAACATTTAAAGGGACTTTTCAAGAGACATTTGGGGGGCATTTCTACGGACATTTCCTGAGGCATTTTCGTGGACCTTTCCGGCGATATTACTGATGGCAATACGAGGGACATTTCCGGAAGCTTTTCCAAGGACATTTCGGGACACTTCTGGAGGCATTTCCAGGGACATTTAGGGGGCATTGCCAAGGACGTTGCCAGGAGCATTCCCAAGGACATTTGGGGGGCATTTCCAAGGACATTTATGGTTATATTTCTGGGGGTGACACCAGGCCAAAATGTTCCTGGAAATATCCTAAGAGATGCCCCGGGTGACATGACATCTCAGGATATTTCCAGGAACATTTTGGGGCCACTTCTGGAGACATTTACAGGGACACATCCAGGAGCGTTGTAAGGGACATTTCCTGCGCTTTATTGGGGACACTTCCAGGGACAGGGGTTCACACACACAGCTCTGCTTCCCGCCAGTATTCTCTGTACGGCACACTGACACTGTCTCCTAGCAACACATCGCTCAGCTCCCTGCAGCCCAGCGTGTGAAGGGTGCGGGTCATGTGACATCAGGGGGGCGGAGCCCCAGTCTAGGAGGAAGGTGACGTTTTTCCGGAACACACCGCACGTGTACGGTGGAGCGGCGGGGATCGGGTGTGGGTGACGTCACGTCGATGATTCGCCGACAATGAAGATCACTCGGCAGAAACACGCTAAGAAGAACCTGAGCTTCTACCGGAACAATTTCCGCTTCCGGGAGCCCTACCAGGTGCTGCTGGACGGAACCTTCTGCCAGGCGGCTCTGAAGAACCAGATCCAGATCAAGGAGCAGCTGCCCAAATACATGATGGGGGATGTGCAACTCTGCACCACCCAGTAAGTGTCATTGTAGTGCGGCTCTGTACCGACCGGGTGGGGGCGCCACTCTGGTCACCGTACCGCAAAACTGCGCCCAGCCACTAGGTGCCGCTATAGTCACTGTACTGCAGTTCTCCATCAGCCACTAGGTGCCGCTATAGTCACTGTACTGCAGTTCTCCATCAGCCACTAGGTGCCGCTATAGTCGCTGTACTGCAGTTCTCCATCAGCCACTAGGTGCCGCTATAGTCGCTGTACTGCAGTTCTCCATCAGCCACTAGGTGCCGCTATAGTCGCTGTACTGCAGTTCTCCATCAGCCACTAGGTGCCGCTATAGTCGCTGTACTGCAGTTCTCCATCAGCCACTAGGTGCCGCTATAGTCACTGTACTGCAGTTCTCCATCAGCCACTAGGTGCCGCTATAGTCACTGTACTGCAGTTCTCCCTCAGCCACTTGGTGCCGCTATAGTCGCTGTACTGCAGTTCTCCATCAGCCACTTGGTGCTGCTGTAGAGTAATGCATTGCAGTCTGTAGTCACTGCTCTGTTCACTGTAGTGCAAATCCGCTCCCAGCCGGTTGGTGCCGCTTTAGAGCACTTTAGGATTTGCTATAGACTGTACTGCAGTTCTCCACCAGCCAGTAAAAGTGGTGCTTTAGTCACTACTGCAGTTCTCCGTCAACCACTAGGTGTCGCTATAGAGCAATGCATTCCAGCCTGTGGGACGGTTCTGCTATAGTCCCTGTACTGCAGTTCTCCACCAGCCAGTAAGTGCCGCTGTAATGTATTGCAGCCAGTAGTCGCCACTGTGTTCACTGTAGTGCAAATTCACTGCCAGTTGCTGGGTGCCGCTTTAGAGCAGTGTATAGCCAGTAAGTCACTGTACTGCTTTCTCCACCAGCCACTAGGTGTCGTTATAGAGCAATACATTACAGCCTGTAGGGTCTGCTATAGTCCCTGTACTGCAGTTCTCCATCAGCCACTAGGTGCTGCTGTAGAGTAATGTATTGCAGCTAGTAGTCGCCGCTGTGTTCACTGTAGTGCAAATCCGCTCCCAGCCGACAGGTGCTGCTTTTGAGAACTTTAGGATCTGCTATAGTCACTGTACTGCAGTTCCCCACCAGCCAGTAAGAGCCGCTTTAATCACTGTACTGCAGTTCTCCACCAGCCACTAGGTATCGCTAAAGAGCAATACATTACAGCCTGTAGGATCTGCTATAGTCACTATACTGCAGTTCTCCAACAGCCACTAGGTGCCGCTGTAATGTATTGCAGCCAGTAGTCGCCACTGTGTTCATTGTAGTGCAAATCCGCTGCCAGTCGCTGGGTGCCGCTTTAGGATCTGCTATAGTCACTGTACTGCATTTCCCCACCAGCCAGTAAGTGCCGCTTTAATCACTGTACTGCAGTTCTCCACCAGCCACTAGGTGTCGCTATAGAGCAATACATTACAGCCTGTAGGATCTGCTATAGTCACTGTACTGCAGTTCTCCACCAGCTGCCGCTGTAATGTATTGCAGCCAGTAGTTGCCACTGTGTTCACTGTAGTGCAAATCCGCTCCCAGACGCTGGGTGCTGCTTTAGAGCAGTGTATAGCCAGCAAGTGCCGCTTTAGTCACTGTACTGCAGTTCTCCACCAGCCACTAGGTGTCGCTATAGAGCAATACATTACAGCCTGTAGGATCTGCTATAGTCACTGTACTGCAGGTCTCTACCAGTCACTTGCGGTTCCAGCAATGCATTGCAGCCTGAAGGTGTTGCTGTGTTAAAGCTCTGCACTAGCTAGTAGGTGCTACTTTATTACAGCCCTGCATGTGTCAGTAAGTGCTGTTCTAATCACTATGGTACACATTTCTGCTAATTGTTTTTTCTATGTCAACTAGTAGGTTTCTATATAGATGCTGTACTGCAGTTCTCCACCAGCCACTAGGTGGTGCTGTGGAGCAATGCATTACAGCCACTAGGTGGTGCTGTGGAGCAATGCATTACAGCCACTAGGTGGTGCTGTGGAGCAATGCATTACAGCCACTAGGTGCCTCTCTGATTATTGTAGCGCAGATCTGCTCCCAGTCAATAGGTGCTTCTATAGTGACTGTACTGCAGTTCTCCACCAGCATCTAGGTGCTGTTGTAGAGTAAAGCATTATAGCCTGCAGGTGCCGCTAGTCACTGTAGTGCAGATTTGCACTAGCCAGTTGGTGCCGCTATAGAGTAGTGCAGGACCTAACTGAATCAATAAGTAATTAAAGTTATTGTAAATGTCGTATTTTTTTTTTTTTTTTTTACTTTTTAATAAACATGTTATACTTGCCTGCTCTATGAATTGGTTTTGCACAGGACAGCCCCCATCCTCCACCTATGGGGGGCACGTGTGTGGGCTTGTTCCTGAACCGTTCATAAACGCACACAACTCTGCTTTACCCCACCACCTGCGCTCTCCTCACAGGCTGTGATTGACAGCAGCAGGAGCCAATGTCTCCTGTTGCTGCCTCTGTGTCCAGCGAGGAGCAAGAGAGCCTCTGCTCTCAGACACAGTGCTGGATCGGAATCAGGCTCAGGTAAGTATTTGGGGGGGCATGCTGCACACAGAAGGTTTTTACCTAAAAGGAGAAGTCCAGCCAAAGTTTGTTTGGTTGTACTTCTCCTATGGATCACAGGAGTGCAATTCGTTTTGCACTCCTGTGATCCATTTTCAGCAGACTTTAGTCCGCTCTCTGCTAATGTCATTTCGATTAAAGTGGTTGTAAACCCACTAATCCATCTTTTTTTTTTGAGGCAACCTGCAAGAGAAAGGCATAATGAGCTAGCATACTAGCTCATTATGTACCACTTACCTTAGATCGGGGCCCCTGAAGCAGTCCGCGTCCCTCTCTCCAGATGCAGCCATCGCTGCGGCGATAGCCGGAATGTTACTTCCGGGTATCGCCGCACCAGCCAATCACAGCGCCGCTCCGGCGCTGTGATTGGCCGGAGCAGCGAAGACGTGACTCCGCGCAGGAGCTGTCAAATTCGGCTACGTCGTCGAATGCTGCGACCTAGCCGAATTTGTGAATGGGATTAACCCCATGCGCGTGACGTCAGCGGCGCCGGTTTTAAATGCAAATATCTCCTTAATGTGTAGGTTTCATGCGCCTACAGGTAAGCCTTAATCTAGGCTTACCTGTAGGTCTTTGTTTACAACCACTTTAAAGTCTGGATCTGCCAGCTGCCTGGACTGACACCTGGCTCAGCCTCTTAGCGAGCCTCTGAGAGCCTAAGCTGGCCGCCCCTCCACAGCCCAGCGCTCCAATGAGAGAGGAGGGGGCAGAGCAGAGAGCTGTGACTGACAGTCTGCAGTTCTCTGCTCACGGAGCTCTGAAAACTGAGCGATCAGTGGTGTTCGATCGCTCGGCTTTCAGTGCAGAGACGTCGGGGGACCCATGCTGCATCCACCTAGGTACAGTGAGGGGGAAAAGGGTATTTGATCCCCCTGCTGATTTTGTACATTTTCCCACTGACAAAAATGATCAGTCTATAATTTTAATGGTAGGTTTAGTTTAAAAGTGAGAGAATTACAAAAATATCCAGAAAAACGCATTTCAAAAAAGTTATAAATTGATTTGTATTTTAACCACTTAAAGCCGAGGTCCACCCTGAATTTTTTTTTTACCCTAAAATTCATAAAAAAATTTGATAGAAAAAAAAAATAATTCTACTCAACTGAAATGCCTGTTGCTATGTGGAAGTACCCTAATCTGCCTCCTAATGTGCCTCTTCCTTGTCCTCGGATTGAGAACTTCCGTTTCCTCTTCTTGTGAATGGGGCACGCTGCCTTCTGGGAACTGTGTGTATCCCAGGAGGCAGCCGCCCATTCACAAAGCGCCGTGCGAGTGGCGCATGCGCAGTAGGAAACGGGCAGTGAAGCCGTAAGGCTTCACTGCCGGTTTCCCTTAGTCAGGATGGAGGAGCCGGGACCTGCCAGCAGCGATCGATCGCCGTGGTGGGACAGACATCGCAGGCGAGTAGGACAGGTAAGTGTCCTTATTAAAAGTCAGCAACTACACTGTTCGTAGCTGCTGACTTTAAAAAAAGAAAATACAAATCCGGGCGGACCTCCGCTTTAAGGACCGAGCCACTTTTTGAGATCTGGGGTTTACAAGTTAAAAACTGTTTGTTTTTTTGCTAGAAAATTACTTAGAACCCCCAAACATTATATATATTTTTTTTCTAACACCCTAGAGAATAAAATGGCGGTCGTTGCAATACTTTTTGTCACACCGTATTTGCGCAGCGGTCTTGCAAGCGTACTTTTTTTGGGAAAAAAATTCACCTTTTTGAATTAAAAAATAAGACAACCTTTCTTGTGACAATCTGTATAATACTTTATCAGTGACTGTGTATATGCATCGCTTGTACTGTTAAAATTTGAATAAACATTTTTCTTGTGGAAAAAAATAAGACGACAGTAAAGTTAGCCCAATTATTTTTTTATATTGTGAAAGAATGTTACGCAGAGTAAATTGATACCCAACAAGTTGCGCCCGCTAGTGGAATGGCGACAAACTTTTATCCTTAATCTCCGTAGGCGACATTTAAAAAAATTCTACAGGTTGCATGTTTTCAGTTAGAGGAGATCTAGGGCTAGAATTTCTGCTCTCGCTTTACCGACTGCGGCGATACCTCACGTGTGTTTTGAACATATGTGAGGCCCCGCTACTCACTGCGGCGTGCGCGCGCCTGCTTAGAGGAACCGACGTACAGCTACAAAGGTTTGCGGGATCGTGCCGACCTGCCGCAGTATGACAGTGGCAGGTCGGCAAGTGGTTAAAGCAGAGAATGTGAAGTAAAAAACCTTCTACCTTTACAACCACTTTTTGTTGTAGTACAGCTTTACTCCAACCAGGAGCTGCCAATATAGTCGCTGTACTGTAGTTCTCCATCGGCCACTAGGTGCTGCTGTAGAGCAGTGCGTTACACCCTGTAGGTCAGGGGTAGGCAACCTGGGCCCTCCAGCTGTTGTGGAACTACATTTCCCATGAGGCATTGCAAGGCGGGCAGTTACAATTACTCCCAGAGGCATGATGGGACTTGTAGTTCTGCAACAGCTGGAGGGCCCAAGGTTGCCTACCCCTGCTGTAGGTGCTCTTATGTACCTGTATAAGTCAATAGGTGTCACTATACAGTGGGTATAAAAAAAGAATCGCCCCCCCCCCCCTTTAACCATCACATTTTGTTGCTTTGCAGCCTGAAATGAAGACACACAGTTTTTGTTTTATCCAGCTGTATTTACTCAGTGCAACTTATAACATCCAAGTGAAAGATATACCCACCAACATGTCAGGGGAAAAAAAAAAAAAAAAATATATATATATATATATATATATATATATATATATATATATATATATATATATATATATATATATTCAAAAACACAATAACTGAGTTGGATAAAGGATCACCCCCTTTAGTCTCATGTGACCACCTTAAACGCACCTTGAAGATTCTGAGGCCACATGAAAAAAGGTGTTCTGGTCAAATGAGAATAAAATGTAATTATTTGGCCTCAACACCAAAGGAAATGTCTGGCAGAAATCCAATACAGCTCACCATCCAAATAACACCATTCCTACCGTAAAGCATGGAGGTGGTAATATCCTGTTATGGGGATGTTTCTTTGCAGCAGGGACTGGAGAACTTGTCAGGATAGAAGGAAAAATTGAAGGAGCAAATTACTGTCTTGAGGAAAATCTGCTGCCCTCTGCCAGAAGGTTGTCAATGGGAAGAAGGTTTACCTTCCAACAAGACAATGACCCAAAGCACACAGCAATAATGACCACACAGAGTTTGAAGGAGAAAAAGGTGAATGTCCTTGCATGGGTCTTGTCTGAGCCCAGACTTGAACCCCACTGAAAATCTGTGGAATGACTTGAAGACTGCAGTCCCCAAACGGTCACCATCAAATGTAACTAAATGTGAGCAGTTCTGCAAAGAAGAGTTGGCAGATATTACAAAGTCTAGATGTGCAAAGTTTGTAGAGACAAATCCCAACAGACTAAAGGCTGGAATTAAAGCAAAAGGTGGTCCAACAAAATACGGATACAAGGGGGCGATTTGTTTTTGATTATTTTTTTTCGGACATGTTGGTGTTCTATCTTTCTCTTGGATGTTATAAGTTTCACTAACAAAAACGGTGTCTGTCTTCATTTCGGGCCGCAAAGCAACAAATTGTGATTATGTTAAAGGGGGGTTGTTCTTGTTTATACCCACTCTATGGATCATGGTGGAAGCTGGAGCCACAATCCTGGCTTTTTTTTTTTTTTCCTCAACTGGCAATCCACTTTCCAGTAAAAGTGATCAAGCGGCTATCACAGCTGTTCTTTCCTGACCGGCACAACCAGGGAAGCATCTGATTAAAGCGATCTGTGTTTGATCAGATGCTTTGAAGGGCAGAGGAGGAATCGGGAGTCTAATGGATCTCACCATAAGGCCCCTTTCACACTTGTGTGACTTGTCCTGCAAAGTCGCATGACAAGTTGTACTCCATGATTTTCAATGAGTACCGTTCATATCTGCAACTTCAAAGTAGTCCCCGCACTACTTTGGGTCCGACTTTGATGTGACTTGAGGTCCATAGACTTCAAGATTACACAGGCATTGTTTCAAGTCACGGCAAAAATCAGGGCAAAGTCGTGCGACTTTCAGGTCTTACAAGTGTGAAAGGGGCCTAAAGAGTACCCTTCACTGCCCAAAGCTATCACAAGGGGTCTTGTTCTCTTGTATTTCTGGTAACCTGTAAAGGCTTTTGAAGCATTACCTATGGACAATTTTAGATACCCTAGTTTGTCAATATACAGGTGTGCGCAATTTAAAATCTTGACATATTTTGTATCTATTTACACTATGCAACATCATATTTTACAAAAAAAATGGGTGTTATATTGTGCACACTGAAATTAAATTTTTAGCTTTTCCTAAAATTTTTCATTTGATTTAACGACTCCATAATATCATGTGACATAAATTGCAACAGCCGCCAATTTATTCTCCAGGGCCTCTGCTTTCAGAATATGTATAATTTTTATCATTTTCTTCCCACAAATAGAGCTTTCTTTTGGTGGTATTTGATCACCTCCTGTGTTTTTTAGTTTTTGCGCGCTAAACAAAAAGACAGACAATTAAAAAAAAAAAAAACTGATGGGCGCTGGATGGGTGGCATTGATGAGGAGCTACTGACAGGCATTCCTGAGTGGCACTTTGGGGCACTGACAGGCATCACTGATCTGGCACTTTTTTGGGCACTGATTGGCACTGTTGAGGACACTGACATGCCTTTATTAGGGGACAGGCTGGCAGGTGTTGGGCACTGATTGGCACCCTTGATGGGGGGGCTGTGCTGATAATATGCTGATCGGCTCTCCCTGTCAGCGTGAACTGAGGAAAGTCGTTTACCGGCACTTCCTGGTTCCCGCGAGGATTAGCTGTGATTTGGTCACAGCTGATCACGTGGTAAGAAACCTCTGTCAGAGGCTTCATACCACGATCGGAGTTGCTGTGTGTCAGACTGACACACAGCACCTCCAGTTGCCGCGCTTTGCGCCGGCTGTGATTTCCTGATCACGTCATATGACGTCCGGTCAGGATATCGCAACCACTTTGCCGCTGTCATTCTGCTATATGGCGGGCGGCAAGTGGTTAAAGAGGAACTGCAGTCTGCTCACATAATTTGTAATAAAAACGTCTTTGCCATTCTGAAGCTTCCCTCCAACCACTTTGCATATTATTTTATATATACTGTGATTCTGTACTTGCCAAATATGCTGCAGAAATCTCCCTCCACTAAGGCTGGCCATACACTATACAATTTTCCTATTCAACTTTCTTTAGATTTACCTTCAACTATGTAGTGCAAGGGGCTGCCTGATGGAATACAAGTTGAAAGGGTTTAGGTTTGACCTCCTATTCTATGGTTTTGGTAAATCTAAAGGAAAGTTGAAAAATAAAATTGTATAGTGTATGGCCAGCCTAAAGCCTCGTACACACGGTCAGACTTTTTGCCAACAAACTTCAAAATGAGCAAGTTTGGCAAAAAATCTGACCGTGTGTACGCTCCATCGGACCAACTTTTTTTGCTTTTCATCGGACAAACTTTTCGCCAACAAAAGTCCGATGGAGCAAAGTCCGACCGTGTGTACAGAAATCCATCGGACTTTTGTCCGAAGTACAAATACGCATGCCCAGAACCAATATTAAAATCAACCAACAATAGCAAAAGTTGACCAAAGGGTGGCGGTAAAGAGCAGAAAAACCACATGTTGGAAAAGTTTTGGGAAAGTTTGCAGAAAAGTCCTGCCGTATAGGTGTGCCCGGCCAACTCCCTTCAGACAAAAATCCACGGAAAAGTTTGTTTGAAGTCTGACCGTGTGTACGAGGCTTTAGTCTGGCTGCAGCCATTTTAACTGGGCAGCTAAAGCTGCTTCCTAGATTTACACATACACACCCCCAAATCTGCCACTCTCATTGGTCCTCTTATGACTTATCCCCCCCCCTCCCTTCCTGGCAAACCCACCACGGAAGTGAGAGCTGTGCATGATGTTATTAGCCTAGGATTTTTACCAGACAAACAGGAAGTGGGCTGTATAAGGTATTTACTGGTAGAAAAAAAAATGTTTTACTATCCAAAGTTAAAACAAGGACAGAGGATTTTATAGATGGAAAGATGAAAAAAAAATGACCAGGTCTGCTTTAAGTGATCTTGTAGCAGCCTGTAGATACCCCTGCAGTACTGTACGGCTTTGCACCGGCCTGTAGATGGCGATAGAGCGATCTGTAGTCCTGTGCACCATCCAGTGAATGGAGCTTTACATGGCATGTACTTCCACTCTGAGCATTGCTATATAACGTCATGTGTCTCATCTGTGAGTTATCAGTCATAAATATTAATTGTTTTCAACCGAGGCGCCTGGTAATATGCTGATTTTTCTCTTTCAGCTGTGTTTTGAAGGAATTGGAGTCTTTGGGGAAGGAGCTGTATGGGGCCAAGTTAATTGCCCAGCGTTTTCAGGTGCGGAGCTGCGCTCATTCGAAGAGTCCTGTCGATGGCTCAGCATGCCTGTTATCCATGATCGCAGACAATAACCCGCACCATTATTTCGTCGCCACACAGGTATGTCAGCTGTATCATTTGCAAAAAGTGGGCCAGCAAGATTTTTTGTTTGATTATTTTATTTTTATTTTTTAGTAGCTGCGAAGCAGAGCATCCTGGGAGTTAAATTAAAAGACAACAAGGCGCTGGGGTTTAGTGAAATCAAAGCACCTCGAAGGAACATTTTCCCCTTTGATACAATGAGATCATGCAAAGCTATTCGCCTTCATGTTAACCAGGACTTTATTTGAATGGAAACCTAAAGGATTGTTAGACTTTTTGGGATACATAGTCGCAGAGCGGCTGAAATACTTATTGGGGCTCATTCACATCATTTATCTGGATGATCGACACAAGGGCATATGGGAAACAATGGTTTTCTATGTTGTATACATATTGTGTTAATATTTTATCTCGGTTACGTAATAGTTTAAATTTTTTTTGGGGGTTTTATTTGATTTGTGCAAAGAGAGATCACACAAATTCTTAGAAGTATAAACGGCCCTTTCACACGGGCTTGTCCGTGTGCCGACTTCGCATTTCTCAGCAGGGATCGATTTCGCTGATCCCCCCCCGCTGAGCAGGCGGGTGACAGGTCCATCTTTGCTCACTATGTGGAGATGGACCTGTCAAAGCCCCGCTCGCCTCTATGGACATTGGATGAAAATGGACCGCCTATCCGTGTGTTTTTTTTTTTTTTTTTTTTTTTTTTTTCATCCGATCCAATTCTCCATATGGATTGAGAATAGGGTTTCTATCCGTCTGGATTTCACTGACAGGACAGGATATCAGTGGATGTCAGCGGACATGTCACCGCTGACATCTGCCGCTCCATAGAGGCGCATGGAGCGTCCGATCAGGTCCCCCTGAAAAACTGACAGGCGCACCTGATCGGAGACCCCGTGTGAAAGGGCCCTAACATTTAATTAATGATAGCAAATAATAGAAAATATAACAAGTATACTTTAAAGCGGCGGTCCCACAAAAAAAAAAAATATATTAAAAGCCAGCAGCTACAAATACAGCAGCTGTTGACTTTTAATATATGGACACTTGCCTGTCCAGGACGCCCACGATGTCGGCAGCCGAAGCCGTATCTGTCGCTCGAGAATCGTCTGCTGCCGCCGCCGCCATTCTTGATAAGGGAATCAGGAAGTGAAGCATTGCGGCTTTACTTCCCGGTTCCCTACTACGCATTCTCACTGGTCCCCCGCTGTTTTCTGGGACCTGTGCGTCTCCCAGAAGACAGCTGGGGAGGCGACAGAATAGGCGCCGGAAGTGGTGTAGATCATGAGGTGTTCTATGCCAGGAAGTGGGAGCAAATACCTGTATTAGACAGGTATCTTCTCCCTCCTCCCCCATGAAAGGTGCCAAATGTGACACCAGAGGGGGGGAGGAATCCAAAAAGTGGAAGTTCCATTTTTGTGTGGATCTCCACTTTAACTAAAGATGCTGTTTCCGCCACGGGTCCCTCCCATTTTATATGGCGTGGTAGGTGACCAGATTAGACGCAGATGAGAAAGTTATTCTAAGTTCTTGCTGTAGTATATATTGGACTTGAATGTAAAGAAATGGGCAACCCACCCCCATTGGAGCAAAATGACCTTCTAAGGAAGATGGCTCATTCCTGAAAGGAGATTAGTGGGCTGGCTTGTCCACATAGTCATTTTACAATGACATTCCTATAGCATGAAGTCATCTAAGGTAACTAGTTTTTGGAGTCATGCTTTCTTAGATATTGTCAGACAATATGCAATTTCCCCATCATGTAAAAATGCATCACAATAATGTGACTGAAATGTGATTTTGTGATATTTACAGCCTCAAGTCTTTCTGAGTATGATGCTACAAGCTTGGCACAGCTATTTTTGGTCAGTTTCTCCCATTCTTCTTTGCAGGACCTGTCAAGCTCCATCAGGTTGGATGGGGAGCGTCGGTGCACAGCCATTTTCAGATCTCTCCAGAGATGTTCAATTGGGTTCAAGTCTGGGCTCTGGCTGGGCCACACACAGACATTCACAAAGTTGTTCCGCAGCCACTCCCTTGTTATCTTGGCTCTGTGCTGAGGGTGGTTGTCCTATTGGAAGATAAACTTTCACCCCAGTCTGATGTCCAGAGCGCTCTGGAGCAGGTTTTCATCAAGGATGTCTGTGCATTGCTGCATTCATCTTTCCCTTGATCCTGATTAGTCTGCTTGGTCACCTCCCTAAGGCCCTTCTCCCCCGATCACTCAGTTTGGTCGGGGGGCCTGCACTCTTGGAAAAGTCTTGGTGATTCCAAACTTTTTCCATTTACGGATGATGGGGGCCACTGTGCTCATTGGGACCTTAAATGCTGCAGACGTTTTTCTGTACCCTTCCCCCAGATCTGTGCCTTGATACAATCCTGTCTCGAAGTTTACAGACAATTCCTTGGACTTCATGGCTTGGTTTGTGCTCTGACATGCACTGTTAACTGTGGGACCTTTTATAGACAGGTGTGTGCCTTTCCAAATCATGTCCAATCAACTGAACTTACCACTGGTGGACTCCAGTCAAGTTGTAGAAACATCTCAAGGATGATCAGTGGAAACAGGATGCACCTGAGCTCAATTTTGAGTGTCATGGCAAAAGCTGTGAATACTTCTGTACATGTTTTTTTATTTATTTTTTAATACATTTACAAAGATTTTAAACAAACTTCTTTCACGTTATTATGGGGTATTAGTAAAATTTTGAGGAAAATTAATGAGTTTATTCCATTTTGGAATAAGGCTGTAACTTGACAAAATGTGGTAAGAGTGAATAGCGCTGTGAATACTTTCTGGATCCACTGTACATAGAGTATAATCAGCTTTGGGACCCGGAAGAGACAGCGCTGGACTCTGGTCTAATAAATGTGTTTTTTTATTTTTATTTTGTTAGGGATTTATTTTTTGGGGGTAGTTGGGTAAGGTGAAGTTCCTCTTTAACCCCTTCCCACCCACACTATAGTCGAAGGATGGCTACAGCGCTTGCTTACAATGCTGGGACGGCATCCATGGACTTGCTTGCGCGCCCTCTTTGGACTCAGCTGATCACAGATCAGGGTAAAGGGCCAATCACAGCGGCCCTTTACCACCTGATAAGCTGTCAGCCAATGACAGCTGATCACACAATGTAAACAGAAGCCGATTATGAGGAGAAAAGATGGTGGCCAGCTTCTGTTTAATGGGACATCAGTGCTAATGCTGCCGATCATTGCCCACCTGTCCGTGCCCACCAGCGCACATCAGTGAAGGACCAAAATTACCTGTTTACAAAATTCTATAACCATCTATTACTTTTTTTATTTTATTTTTTCAGTCTCTTTTTGTTTAGCAAACATTTAATCACCACTGGGTTTTTTTATTACCACCAAAAGAAAGCTCTATATTATAAAAATGTAATATGGGTACAGTATTGCATGACTGCGCAATTGTCATTCAAAGTGAGACAGCGCTGAAAGCTGAAAATTTTGGCCTAGGCAGGAAGGTGGTTAAAGAAGTAGGGCCAAAGCTCTTTTGGCCCAACTTCTCTTGTAGGTCACAGGAGTGCACTCAGTTCTGTTCTTCCATGACCCGTATTCAGCCGACAGCGGGCTAAAGTCTGTCAGCTGGCCAACATTCAGCCCCTCAAGACTGGAGAGATCCTGACTTTAATGTCGGGATCCACCCAGTCGCCTGGACTAGCAGCTGGCCCAGCCTCTCAGCATGCCGTGAGCCTGAGCCAGCCGCTCCTGCCCCCCTGTACAGCGAGGCGCTCCAGTGAATGTTGGAGGGGCAGAGCAGACAGCGGGTGACTGACACTACTGATGCTGAATTAGGGCCAAGCAATCGGTGGTCTTTGATTCGTCCTCAGATCTTTGAGGTGGCACAAGAAAAATGCAGCATCGGATTGATCCAGCCACCTAGGTGAGTATGTAGGTTTGTTTTTGTGTGTTTTTTTATTTTTTTTGTGTTTTTTTTTTTTTTATTTTATTTTTTATTTTTGCGCATGACCGCGCAATTGTCATTCAAATTGTGACAGAGCTAAGAATTATCCTGGGCAGGAAGGGGGTGAAAGTGCCCAGTTGGCAAGTGGTTTAACAAATCTGGTTAGAAAGAAGAGGAGAAATTTAACACTGGGACAAGTTTGTGGGGGAGAGGAGGGTGGGGGGTACATTTTGGGTAATTCCTGGACATATGTTTTTATAGCTTCCATGTAGCCTACAAGAAATCATATTGTTTTGAGTCGGTATGCATATCTTTTCCTAAGGAGCATAGTTACATAGTTACATAGTTACATAGTTAGTCAGGTTGAAAAAAGACAAAGTCCATCCAGTTCAACCATAAAAAAATAACTAAAATAAAAAAAATATCGTGCAATCCCATATACCCAATTCTATACCCACAGTTGATCCAGAGAAAGGCAAAAACCCCAGCAGAGCATGATCCAATTTGCTACAGCAGGGGAAAAAATTCCTTCCTGATCCCCCGAGAGGCAATCGGATTTACCCTGGATCAACTTTACCTAGAACTGTTAGTACTCAGTTATATTATGTACATTTAGGAAAGTATCCAGGCCTTTCTTAAAGCAATCTACTGAGCTGGCCAGAACCACCTCTGCAGGGAGTCTGTTCCACATTTTCACAGCTCTTACTGTGAAGAAACCTTTCCGCATTTGGAGATGAAATCTTTTTTCTTCTAGACGTAAAGAGTGCCCCCTTGTTCTCTGTGTTGACCGTAAAGTGAATAACTCATCACCAAGTTCACTATATGGACCCCTTATATATTTGTACATGTTAATCATATCCCCCCTTATTCTCCTCTTCTCAAGAGTGAATAAATTCAGTTCCTCTAATCTTTCTTCATAGCAGAGCTCCTCCATGCCTCTTATCAGTTTGGTTGCCCTTCTCTGCACTTTCTCCAGTTCCCCGATATGCTTTTTGAGAACTGGTGCCCAAAACTGAACTGCGTATTCCAGATGAGGCCTTACTAATGATTTGTACAGGGGCAAAATTATATCTCTCTCTCTGGAGACCATACCTCTCTTAATACAAGAAAGGACTTTGCTCGCTTTGGAAACCACAGCTTGGCATTGCATGCCATTATTGAGCTTATGATCTACCAAAACCCCCAGATCCTTCTCCACTACGGATCCCCCCAGTTGTATTCCCCCTAGTATGTATGATGCATTCATATTCTTAGCCCCCAAGTGCATAACTTTACATTTATCAACATTAAACCTCATCTGCCACATAGTTGCCCAATTAGACAGAGCATTGAGGTCGGCTTGTAAATTGGAGACATCCTGTAAGGACGTTATTCCACTGCATAGCTTGGTGTCATCTGCAAAGACAGAAATGTTACTTTTGATCTCAGACCCAATATCATTTATAAAGATATTAAAAAGTAAGGGTCCCAGCACTGAACCTTGGGGTACACCACTGATAACCTTGGACCATTCAGAGTAAGAATCATTAACCACTACTCTCTGAATTCTGTCTTTTAGCCAGTTTTCTATCCATTTACAAACTGATATTTCCAATCCTGTAGACTTTACCTTACACATGAGCCGTGTGTGGGGAACTGTATCAAACTGTAGCATGATATTGTGTTGATTTTTGGGTACACTTATTAATTAAATTGCAGGCACTGGGAGGAATATCTGCAAGGATATACCTTAGAAATAGAAAATATATCTATATATCTATCTGTGAAGATCATGGATGGTCCTTTTTATGTTGGGTGCCTGGTATTGTCAGCTTATTGGTCCTGGTAGTTTGCGGGATACGGACTGGAATCAAAGTTGGGAATAGTTGAGAAGTTTTGTCTGTTCTCATTTTGTCTCCTGTCTGGCATGAAAGTTATTTGGATCTTCAGTCCGCCCTGGAGACTCGTACCTCGTGGATTTAAATTCTTTGGCAATCTCAGATGTAAATTGTATGCTTTGTTGTTTACTGATTAATACACAGTAAGTGAATTAACTAGATTTAGGTTTTTCATCTAAATTCCCATCTCTGAGCAATCTGATGTTCCATACAAATGAACTTAATGCCCAAGAAGGTTTTAATTATGGAAGCTTTTGAAGAGGGGGGGTTGGAATCTATTTAGCGGATCTTTTGGATTGTGTTTTGCTAAGTGCGAGTGCTGGCAATGGTGAGCGTTTACTTTATGTTTAAAGTTTTATCTGTCGCTCTCGCTGCCCTCATACGACCCGGGGTTTGCAAGTCACGGGACTGACCAATCAATCTGTGATGGATAGGCTGTCGAGCGGGGTGCCAGAATTGGTCCGAATTTCCATTAAAGTGGAACTATGGGCAAATTAAAATGCAGTCTGTCAATAGTGTTATCACAGCAGTCCCCACATAACATCGTTTTCTACCTATTGATCCTGCCAATAAGTTTGTTTGTTTTATTTTTTGTTTGTTTTTCCCAACTAACTTAAAAGTGGAACTAAAGCCTCCTACACAGACAAGTAGAGCTGCACAATTTATCGTTAAAAAATCAACCCCCCTGATGATCTCCAATGCAGAGTTTGCTGATTCTTTTATATAACAAGTGGAGAGACTTTATCTGCTCACTCGGCTGTCAAAAGAAAATATCCGGGCAGTCTGACAAGTTTTTAACAGGAAACATTGTAACTAACTTCCTTCTAAGATCAAAGGGATAAACTTCTGTGTGTAAATGCAGGATGTTTAACCACTTAAAGGGGTTGTAAAGGTTCGTTTTTTATTTTCTAAATAGGTTCCTTTTAAGCTAGTGCATTGTTGGTTCACTTACCTTTTTTCCTTTTGATTTCCCTTCAAAATGTTGTTTTTTTTCTTTGTTTTCTTTGTCTGAATTTCTCACTTCCTGTTCCTCCTCAGTAAGCTGTTCAGTAAGCTGTTCTGGCTGACTCCACACCACTCGGATGATGGTGTGAAGTTTAGTGAGGAGAAACAAGAAGTGAGAAATTCAGACAAAGAAAAAAAAAACATTTAGAAGGTAAATCAAAGGAAAAGGTAAGTGAACCAACGATGCACTAGCTTAAAGGAACCTATTTAGAAAATAAAAACGAACCTTTACAACCCCTTTTTAAAGTCTAAATATTTTTCCGAGACTTAAGTTAAAATCAATATTTCTCAAGATGTCTTCCAGGACGGCACAATGAGAGATGACTAGTCCACGTGACAGGAAACACAATCAATCAGAGGTTAAAACCCCACCCCTCCCTGTGCTCCTCAGTTTTTGATTGTGTTTCCCCACAGCTAAACCGTTTGTTATTTTCTAAAGACCTAAGGCCTGGTGCTGGAGCTCTCCCCCTGGGACCTAGGTCGAATGCTTAGGAAGCCTCTGGACCTAGCAGGACGGGCTCATCCTTCCTGGGGGGTCCCCCTTTGTTTGTAACATGCTCAGGGGGGAAGGAATAGCCTTGAAGAACCCCCCCCCCCGAGTTTTCTGAAGCCCTAAGGTGCAGGGTACCTGGAAGCTTCAGGGGCCATATGTTCCTCTTTTTCCCCCCTACCTGGTTGGGTGTCCACTCCGGAGGGGGGGCTGGCAGGTCTCCCGCGGATGCGGTGGTGAACCCAGCGGTTAAGCGCTGTTCTGGCTATTGGTGCCGCTCAGGCACGTGCGGCGCCATTTTCCCATGGCCTGGAGGACTCATCGATTTGCTCCTCTAGCGCCCGGAATGACGTCACTGCGTGCCGCGCCACTTCCGGTTACGGTCTACGGCAAGATGGCGACGGCCGGCGTCTTTTCAGCCAGCTTCCGCAATAAAGATGCCAGGAAAAGAGGCGCCCATTCCTCCTGTTTGCTCTACGCAGCACGGTTCGAGCCCGGACGGAGCATGAGGAAAGGCCCGGTGCGGCCAAGGCTACAGAGGAGGCCACAGGAGGTGAGTCCTACCCAGCCAGCAGGGGTTATGATGGGGGAGGTACCCTGACTCTTCCCCCTTTGCTCTGCTCAGGGGCGTTTGGTGCTAATATTTTCCTGTGCATATTTTTTTCTGCAGGAGGGGACGTCACTGCCCAGGGGGCTACCAGCCGTCCCTCTAAAACCCCTGCTCGCCACAAAAGATGTGGCTACTGCAACGATAGGTTGCCTCCAGATTATTCCAGACCTTTTTGCTTGAAATGCATTCAGAAATTGGCTGGAAAAGAAACATCTCAGGTCATGAAAGACTTCCTTTCTGTCCAGACCCAGATGCTGACCACACTTAAGGAATTTCAGTCCTCACTCAGGTCTAGGGAACCAGAGCCTCAGACAAGTGGGGGTGGGCTCTTCCTCTCAGAGTTCCTTGACTCCCAGGGTGGTTAAAAGGCGTCCGGAGCCTCAAAAATCCTTACCTTCACAGGGTTCGGAGCCGGAGGAGGATTCGGATATCGCTGATCGAGAAGTATCTGATGAGGGTCTGGTTGATAGTCAGGCAGAGGAAGAGGAAGAGGGCTCCAGGCCAGGAAGGCACATTTTCTCGGCCGACGATTTGGAGGGCCTCCTTGGGACGATTTACGCTTCCGAGGAGATCCAGGAGCCTGCGGAACAGGTTTCCGCACAGGATAGAATGTACCGGGGTTTGTTGAAGTCTCAACCCAGAACCTTCCCCGTCCACCAGGCACTGAAGGACATTATCCTTCAAGAGTGGAAAGATCCTGAAAGGAAGCTTCTAAGACCAAAAACGTGGAAGCGTAGGTGCCCCTTTTAAGGAGGAAGATGAAGATAGGTTCTTCAAAACACAGAGATTGGATGCCTCCTTAGCCCAGGTATCCAAACAGTCCGACCTCTCCTTTGAGGATACTGGTAAGCTCAAAGATCAGATGGACCGGCGTGCTGAAACCACCTTGCGGAGGGCCTGGGAAGCCAATGCGGCAGCCATGAGCCCGGCACTGGCTTCAGCATGCGTAGCCAGGAATGCGGATTCATGGATTTCCAAATTAACGGACCATGTTTCAGGTACTTCCAAATCCAAGGAAGTCTTGGAGTCCTTGCAACTAATAGGTAGTGCGGTGGCGTACCTAGCAGATGCAGCGGTAGAAACCGTGAGAACCACCGCAAAGACTGGAGCCCTCTTAAACTCTGCAAGAAGAGCTGTGTGGGTCAAAACCTGGGATGGTGATTGTGCATCCAAAACCCGTTTTATGTGGTCTCCCATTCGAGGGCTCCCTTCTTTTCGGTACAGGACTTGATCAAGCCCTGTCGAGGTCCACCGAAAAGGGCAAGAAATTTCCTACCAAACCTAAAAGGGATAAAAGAAGGTTTTTTTGAGGCCCCCAGGGTAAGAACCGGTTCTCAGACAAAAAACCTGTCAATACTAGGAGGTGGAGTGCTGGCAAGGACAAACAGAAGGGAGGTATCCTCTTCTCCAGCCAAAAGCCTAATGACAAGAACCCTAAGTGATGTAAGGGTAGGGGGAAGGTTTTCCCAGTTTCTCCCCAGGTGGGAAAGCATAACTCGGAGCCCCCATGTCCTCCGAATTTTAAAAGAGGGCTACAAACTAGAGTTCCTTCACTCCCCTCCCCCGAAGGTTCTGGTAACACATCTACCGAGGGACCCCTTAAAAGTTGCAGGTCTGGTACAGAATGTCTCAGAACTGGAAAGGCAGGGAGTAGTTATCCCGGTACCTACAGAACAACAAGGTATGGGTGTCTATTCCCACATTTTCATTGTTCCAAAGCCGTCAGGGAAGCATCGGCTTATAATAAACCTGAGACCTTTGAACGCTTGTCTGCGTCGCAAGAGGTTTCGGATGGAGAGCGTGTACACTCTCAGAAAGCTCCTTCTAATGGGGGTGTTCATGGTGACCATAGACCTAAAGGCCGCCTATCTACACGTCCCGATATTCCCAGCACAGCAGGCTTTCCTCAGGTTTGCAATCACTTATGCCCAGGGAGTGCAGCATTGGCAGTTTGCTGCGCTTCCTTTCGGACTGTCCTCCAGTCCAAGAGTCTTTACAAAGATCATGGCGGAGGTGATTGCTTACCTGCACCTGCAGGGTATAGGAGTAGTCCCCTACCTCGACGATCTGCTTCTCTACAATCAGAGTCGAGATCTCCTTCTTCTCGCAGACTTGACCAAGGACGTGAGCACCTTGGAAAGCCTGGGGTGGATCATCAACAAAGAAAAATCCTCGATGGTCCCAGAACAGAAGAAAGTCTACTTAGGGTTCCTAGTGGATTCCTTAGAAAGGAAACTTGTTTTACCCCAGGACAAGGTCCAAAGTCTTGTGACAACGGTCAGGTCTATGTTGGAGGCAGAGGAATCCTCCTTCAGAAGCATCATGCGGGTGCTGGGTCTAATGACCTCTTGCATCCCAGCGGTGCCGTGGGCTCAGCTCCACTCCAGACCTCTCCAAAAATTCCTTCTATCCTCTTGGGACGGATCAAGGGAATCTCTAGACTACAGGGTCCCCATCCCAGTTGTGGCAAGGGAATCTCTGAGTTGGTGGCTCCTTCCTCAGAATTTGCTGGTGGGTCGTCTGTGGAGTCAGTCCAACCCTCTCAGGATAACCACAGACACAAGCGCCTGGGGTTGGGGGGCTCACTTAGGCGAGCTCAGGGTTCCTGGAACCGAGGTCAGAGGGGCGCCTCCTCAAACCTCCGGGAATTATTGGCGGTCCAGGAGGCCCTAAGGGCCTTCGAGGAGAGAGTCAAGGGCCGAGAGGTCCATTTTCTATCCGACAATGCCACCACAGTGGCATTCCTGAACCATCAGGGAGGCACCAGGTCGCGTACCCTTCTGGCCTTGTCTCTGGAGATCCTGAGCTGGGAAGAGCTCCGGATTCCCTCTATCACAGCGGTTCACATAAAAGGGGTTCACAACGTAGAGGCGGGCTATTTAAGTCGCCACCCAATTCTCCAGGGAGAATGAGAGTTGAACCCAGAGGTGTTCGATCTGGTGTGCCAACAGTTCGGCAATCCGGAGATAGACCTCTTCGCCCGCAGGGAAAACAGAAAGCTAGAGAGGTTATTTTCCCTGACCCGGGAATGGGGCTCAGAGGGAGTGGATGCGCTGGCCCAGGTGTAGAATTTTCATCTGGCCTATGCCTTTCCCCCTCTGGGTCTGATTCCGAGGATCCTGCAGAAGCTGGACCTCTCAGAAAGCTGTCTCATTTTGGTCACCCCCTGGTGGCCCAAGAGAGCCTGGTTTCCCACTCTGGAGAACTGGTCTGTAGCTCCCCCTCTCCACCTACCAGTTCGGTCAGACCTTCTTCATCAGGGTCCGGTCTTCCACCCAGAGCCCAGCTTCTTCAAGCTGATGGCCTGGTGCTTGAAAGACAGAACCTGCGGGAGAAGGGCTGTTCAGAGAG
Organism: Rana muscosa; assembly: GCA_029206835.1. NCBI lineage: Eukaryota > Metazoa > Chordata > Amphibia > Anura > Ranidae > Rana > Rana muscosa. The sequence goes on from JARGYO010005626.1 coordinate 142,228,679, forward strand.
AGTGATCACCACTCTCCTCTCTAGTAGAAAGGAGGTCACCAGGCGGATTTATGCTAAGGTGTGGGGGGTCTTCTCTCGCTGGTGTTCAGAGAAAGAGGTTTCCCAACAGGAAACTTCGGTCATTCTGGAATTTCTCCAGGATGGAGTTGATCTAGGGCTGGCTACCAAGACACTAAGAGTTCAGGTAGCAGCCTTATCTTACTTCCTAGACAGAAGATTGTCCCTGGACCCGTTGATTAAAAGATTCTTGTCGGCTAGGGACAGAATGTCCCCAGTGCAGATTTCTAGGGTTCCACCCTGGGATCTCCCCTTGGTTCTAGAACAGTTAACTAAGGCTCCGTTTGAGCCTTTAGACAGTATTTCTATTAAACTTCTCACAGTTAAGTTTACCTTTCTGCTGGCGATAACGACCGCCAAAAGAGTAGGTGATATGCAGGCTCTGTCAATTAAAGAGCCGTTTTTTCGTTTATTTGAGGACAGGGTTGTTCTCAGACAAGACCCCCTGTACCTTCCCAAGGTAGTATCAAAATTTCATAGGACACAGGAAATAATACTCCCTTCTTTTTGTTCCAAGCCTCAGAATGAAAGAGAGGCTTCCTTTCATTGTTTGGATGTCAGACGGTGTCTGCTATCTTACCTGGATAGAGTTAGTGTTTTCAGGAAATCCAGCCACTTCTTTATTTTTCTGGCCAACAGACCAACAGGCTTCTAGAGTAACCAAAGCTAGGTGGATAAAACAAGCAATCTCCCTAGCTTATGACCAAGCTGCTAGAACAGCCTCGAAGGTTAAGGCACATTCCACTCGGTCTCTGGCGACCTCCTGGGCAGAAAGGGCCGGAGCTTCGGTCGAACAGATCTGCCAAGCTGCGACATGGTCAAGCCAGAACACTTTTCTGAAACATTATAGAGTGGAGTTGCTGTCGCCTCAGGACCTCTCCTTTTGGTAGGAAGGTCCTGCAAGCCGTCGTCCCACCCTAAGGTAGGCCTGCAAATTACTTGTTTCTCTCTCATTGTGCCGTCCTGGAAGACGTCTTGAGAAAAGTACCAGTTACTTACCGGTAATGGTCTTTCTGGTAAGTCTTCCAGGATGGCAGGCCTACTTCCCACCGCTCTTGATTGTGTTTCCTGTCGGGTGGACTAGTCATCTCTCATTGTGCCGTCCTGGAAGACCAACCAGAAAGACCATTACCGGTAACTGGTACTTTTTTTGCTAGAAAATTATTGGACCCCCCCAAACTATATATATATATATATATATATATATATATATATATATATATATATATATATATATATATATATATATATATATTTATTAGCAGAGACCCTAGGGAATAAAATGGCAATTGCTGCAATATTTTATGTCACACTGTATTTGCCCAGCGGTCTTTCAAACCATTTTTTTGGGGAAAAAATACACTTCAATGAAGAAAAAAAAAAAACTAAACAGTAAAGTTAGCCCAATATTTTTGTTTTAATGTGAAAGATGATGTTGCGCTGTGAGAATCGTGAGCAAATTGTGATCTATCTTCTTGGCAAAAAAAAATTGTGATTCTCATTTTAGCCAGTATCGTGCAGCTCTACAGCCAAATAAGCTGCCATTTTGGCCTCTTGTTTGATCTGCATTTGCCATGGTGCTGCACATGCAATCTGTTATGACACCACGCTTGGCTTTGACAGTTCAGCTGAGGGCACAAGCAACTGTGACAGTTATGATTGACAGCGTGGTTTGATTGTACAGTAACTGTTTTTTTGGGAAACCAGCTGCAGGAATAGACCACCACACACAGGTGGAGTCACTGGAATCCATGTTTCTCTTATCATCCATGGACTGACACGGCGTCTCTTATTCACTGTACACGTGGGTTATGTCCCTGCTTGCAGAAGAAGACCTAGGCAGAATGTGAGATGTTATACATACATTCTAAAAGCCAGAGTTGAACAGTCCCTCCGGACATAACCCAGCCCCTGAAGTCAGCAGACCTCAGTTTTTTTTTCTGCCTAGCAGAAGGAGAAGACGTGGCTCTCTCAGGAGCAAGTCTCCTGGAAGATTTTTCTTTTAATTTTTATTCCTTTGGGAATTTTTATTTTTGAGACCTTCAATCAACTGTCGGCTGGGCAACAGGTTGGGTACACTGGTATCCTCGTAGTCTTCCCTGTCCGACCATCGAGCGTGCTGATCCTCGCCTTGTGTGCGTGAGACTCAGTTCACGACATGCCCCATGACTCCAGGGGTGGCCGGGTTGCTTTCATGCTCCCACGGTCCTCTCAAGATTGAACAGTACCTGACTGACTGTATCTCTCGCGGTGGACCGGGCCGACAGCTATGCAGTACTACTCTGTGATAGGTCTGTCAGAAACACACCAGTGGGTCCCTCAGGCGACGGGTAAGTAGTCTCTCCTGCCTGCAGGTGAGTACAAAATGCTGTGTGTGTTTCTCTGTGGGGGATTTTCCCTGTCTCCCCCTGTGTTTAGTGTCACTCTGTCACCATTGCTGGCGCTGTGCTGTGGGGGGTGCCTGGGGGTCATACTGTCCTGGGGGGGGGCGGCGGCGCATGCTGGTCTGCATATCGCTGGGGGCCTTTTGTGTGATTTTGGGGCCTAGGCGCTGTGTGTGTGTGTGTGTGTGTGTGCGCTGTTTTTAATTTCAACTGCACATGGCGGCCATTTTGCCGCGGATCACCTCAGTGAAGTGCGGTGGCCATTTTCTTGTAGCCCGCGCGCTTTTCAGCATCTCTTCACAGCTCACTCGCGCTGACACAGCGCGGTGCAGACAGCGGAACTGAGCGGTCCTGGTCTGAGTCCCCTGGGCGCCCCCTCCTCAGTCAGCACAGCCTGTGGGTGGACTTTTTTTTTATCTGAGGAGTGTCAGAGAGGGGCAATATGGAGTCAGTGTCACAGCTTCCCCTTACATGTTTGAGGCAACAGGCAGTGCTCCAGCACCTGCGGTCCCTATGGACCAGTTGTCGGCAGTCCTGGAATCATTTCTGACCAGGAGGGAAGCGGTGTGCGAGCGCAAGGGAGCAAAAAAGCCCCTCTCCCCACTTTATCTCCACAAAAAAAAGGGGGGGGGCGATGATTCAGATATGGGCCTAGCCACTACCGCTCAGGACCCTAGCTCTGAATATTTTGATGGTTTTGAACAGGACATTCCTTGCGAGGAAGACTCCAGTTCTGAGTCAGTAAATGACAGGGCGCTTGTTAGTGAACTCATTGATACGGTGAGGGACACTCTCAAGCTGAATGCTGCAGATGCAGAACCTCAGGCGGACAGTCTCCTTTGGTTCTTTTAAGGCCGGGGCCTTCTAAAAAGGTTTTTCCATATGTACCTTTTCTTTGACCAGCTCATTGATAAGTTTAGGGAAAAAGCCGCAGAAGACTTTTAGGGTCCCGCAGCGTTTGTCTATCAGATACCCCTTTGAAGATGCCCTACTTAAAAAGTGGGCTTCTTCCCCAGGGGTCGACCCTCCAGTCGCCCGGTTGAACAAGGCCACCACTCTCCCGATGGAGGGGACTCCTGCATTTTAAGGACCCCACTGACAGGAGGTCAGAAGTGGTGAGCAGAGCCATGTTTGCCTTGTTGGGTTCCGCCCTACGGCCTGTGGTAGCGGCGACCCTTGCGTCTCAGACACTTACGGGATGGGCAAAAATTTTTGCATCAAACTGTACAGGAGCATAATCTTCCTCCAGACACTATTGCTCTGGCCCACCAAATGGTGCAGGGCCTGGTTTATATGTGCGACGCCACGTTAGACGCGGCCCCTTAATATCCAGGGCCTCTGTCTCGGCGGTGGCATTGCGTCTTATCTGGTTGAAATGCTGGTCTGCTGACCTAGCCTCTAAGAAGCTTCTGACGGATCTACCATTTAAAGGTGGTAGGCTTTTCGGTGCTGCGCTGGATGACATCATCAAGGATGTCACGGGAGGTAAAAGCACTCTTCTTCCTCAGACTAGCAAGGGTAAGGAGGCCCGCCGTAAGCAATGTCCTTCCTTTCCAGCAAAAATTTTTTTTCCGTCAGTCAGAGTCCACAGGTAGGCCCTCCCAGACTGACAGCAGTGCGGCTGGTGGACACATGCGCCCCTGGGTGCGCAAGCCAAACAAGCCGGCTCCCGAGCCCGCCTCCGCGTGAAGTCTTGCCCCTACCCGACTCTGGGGTGGGGGGACGATTCGCAGGTTCACAGATCGGTGGACCTCCCGAATCTCCTACCGGTGGGTGTTCGAGGTGCTCACCTCAGGTTACAGGATAGAGTTCCGTTCCTGGCCCCAGACAGATTCTTCCCTGGAATCTTCCTCTCCTTCCTGCCCGTCGGGCAGCCCTATGGGGGCTGTTCAGGCTTTGATCAGGTCCGGAGTGATTGTGCCGGTTCCGTCACAGGAGAGGTTTCAGGGATTCTACTCGAATCCATTTGTCGTCCCAAAAAAAGGACGGGGTTCGGTTTATCCTGGACCTCAAGGCCCTGAAGGCCTTCGTGAAGGTGCAAAAAATCTGCATGGAATCCATTCACACGGTGATCGATACACTCCGTCAAGGGGATTTTCTGGCGGCCTTGGACATCAAGGACGCCTACTTGCATGTTCCGATCTGCACAAGTCACCAGAAGTTTCTGCACTTGCGATCGGCGAAGTCCACTATCTGTTGCTCTTCCTTTCGCCCTAGCCTCGGCACCGAGGGTGTTCACCAAGGTGCTTGCGCTGGTTCTAGCTTTGCTGAGACAGCGAGGCATCGCTGTCGTGGGCTATCTGGACGATCTTCTAAGAGCAGAAAGTGGCTCAGAATTAGATGACAGTGTGACTATCGTCAGTCAGACCCTCAGGGACTTTGGGTGGCTCCTGAACATTCAGAAGTCAGTCCTGGTCCTGACTTAGCGTCTGGAGTATCTAGGTCTGATTCTGGACTCCTTGGAGGCAAGGGTATTCCTACCTCCAGGGAAGTTACTGACACTTTAGTCTGCAGTGCAGGTGCTGACATCCCGACAATGGTCGTCACTCCGTTTTTGCATGAGTCCTGGGACTGTCTGCACTGATGTGGTTTACACAATAGGGCTTAGTCCATAGAGATCACTATGATTAAGCCCTATTGGGTGAGACAGGGGAGGGGGTGTATTGGTCCTAGGGTGGGGACTGTCATTGTAGCTCTTCAAGTTTCGTACAATAAATGTGGATTCCAGTGACTCCTCCTGTGTGGGGTGGTCTCTTATTCCTGCACCAAGTTCATGACCATGGAAGGCTCCGTTTGACTTCCACCCAGCGTTCCAGTGGCAGCAGAGAACAAGTGACCTGTATAGGAATAATCGAAGATGAATCAGTATTTTGGGAAATGGTTAAATCAATGGGTTTCATTCCTGTTTAACAGACCTGGCTGTCCAGCATAAGTGTCAGTTAAAGGGTTGAGACGAACCATGTAACTTTTATTCCAAAAGGAAAAAGTTAGCTGGAGTTCAGCTTTAATTCGTTTAGTCATTTATGTAAATATCCATCCAGATGGATTAGTCCATTCTTTGTACAACAGGTAGACAGTGCTGCTGTCCAAGGGTGGCTACTAGTTGTGCAACGGATCGTCACCGATCCGTGATCCAAACGGGTCACCCTGTTTGGATCAGCACACCCCACGATCCGCAGAGCGCTCCGGAGCCTCGGCCAAAGGAAAGGCCGCGGCTTTGGCCTAGGTCCGGAGCGGTGGCAATCTTGGTACACCCGGCGGCGGCTGTCTCGTCAGGAAGTGACGTTTCACTGCCATCTTGCTACACCCCACACTCCTGCACAGTAATGATAGTGAGAAGGGGCCAAGCAGACATCTTTCTACACCCAACAGTTTTAGATTTTCAGTTCTTTTCAGCCAAAAACTGAGCTTATATGCTTAAAGCGGAGCTCCACCCTAAAGTGGAACTTCCGCTCAAAGACAGGTATCCTTGCCCACGTACTGGATTCCGGCCGCGGCGGTGAAGTCGCGCGAGACTCCCTCCTCCCCTGGCCGCTGGGCTAATAGGAGAGAGGAGCGGGGCCTCGCGCATGCGCAGTAGGGTTCCTGGTGTGAAGCCGAAAGTCTTCACTGCCGGGTTACCTTACCCGCAATGGCGACGGAAGCACCGACAGCTGATGTGAAACATCAGCTGCGGTGCCGACATCGAGGGACACCAGGACAGGTAAGTCTCTATTTATTAAAAGCCAGCAGCTGCAGTATGTGTAGCTGCTGGCTTTTATTTTTATTTTTTTTAACCCGGGGTTGCCTGGAACACCCCTTTTTTAAATACATTATTTGGAAATCCAACGGACTGCTTACATGTTAAATTTTAAAAGCAGCAGCAAACCTTACATGATTGATAATGTGACAGAACACCTCTGATTTTCACATTTAACATTTAGTTACATGTGAAAATCAGAGGTGTTCTGTCACATTAGCAACCATGTAAGGTCAGCAGGTTTGCTGCTGCTTTTAAAATTGAACATGTAAAGAGTCCGTCAGATTTACATATACTGTATTTAAGCATATAAGCTCCTTTTTTGTGTTGAAAATAACTGTGAAATCTAAAACTCCGGTGGGTGTAACAAGATTTTTTTTTTTTTTGCCGATCCGTGACTCTGATCCGAGGATTGATCCGATCCATGAGTTTTTTGATCCGTTGCACCCCTAGTGGCTACCATGCTCATCTGTAGATAGTGGAATATTGAGTATAACCACCTTTTTTAAGATCTAGTTTTTACTGCCCCTCAATGGCAAGGGGAAACAGGCGGTTGAGTCATACAGGGGTATACATGTGCAATGGCCTTGATACTTTGCAGCACAGCAAAAATGGTCCCCTACATTGCATATGGTGTGCAGCTGGATGCGACCCATTTAAGTGAATTGGGGATTTGCTCCAATTGCCTCACAACCCACGTGCAGTGCAAATAGTTGTGGGGTGGACCTTTTTTTTTTTTTTTGGCATAAAACAGGCGGTCAGGTGCTACCACTAGTGTTAAGGAGCCCTTAAGCTAGGTTCATATTTATTTTGGAGAAACTCACTATAGTCCATTAAACATGATTTCCTATGGGTCACGTTCGCATTTGTGCGTTTTTTGCCCGCAACAGGTTGTGTTTTTGGTTCCATAGACTTTAATGGAAATGCAGCAAGAAACGCAGTGCTTGCAATTTTTTTTGATACATTTCCGCCGACTCCTCCCAAAGACATGAAACACGGAAGGCATTAAAACGTGTGTGTAAAAAAATAAATAACACACAGCACTCCAGGAAAAAGCATCAACCGCGACCTGTATAGGTATGAAGCTAGCCTTAGGCCCCTTTCACACATGTGTGGACCCTTTGTCCATTCCTTGATGGATGGAAAAACTGACATCAATGCATCTCTATGGAAAAATGGATGATCAACAGTTTACATTCATACTTCTGTCTTTATTTATTTTTTTAAACTGATTAAAGCCCTATTTTTGTTCCGTTTTAAAAAAAAAACGGAACGGATGTAAACGGTCCGCTTTTTTCCTTTGGTAGAGGATGTAAAAAAAACTGCTGTAGAAACTGATGAGAAACTTCATCAGTTTTATTTATTTTTTTTTCTTTGAAAACGTGACTGAACTGATGAAATGAACGGTCCGCATGTATGAAAGGAGTCTTGGGCCCCTTTCACATTTTGTGCGACTGGGACTGCAGTCGCATGACAAGTCGTTCCCCGTGATTTCCAATGATAACCATTAATATCTGTGCGACTTCAAGTCCTGCCGACTTCAAAGTAGTCCATGCACTACTTTTGGTCCGACTTTTATGCGAGTTGAGGTCCATATACCTCAAGTTTACACAGGCAATCCCTGAAATTGTGGCCACAAAATCGCAGTAAAATTTGTGGTAGTGTGAAGGGGGACCTTGGGCAGGAAGTGTGTTACTGGCCCGATCACCAGGTGAAAATAATAGGCAAAAAAAGAAAACGAATGAAGCCACCACATCTAAGGACTGGTAAGCTGCAATATATTACTTTTTAGGGTTAGATACACTTTAACTGTTGAACAGCCTATTGTTTAAAGCAGTATTAAACCTAAAAGCAACTTTTTTTTTTTTTTTTTAATAGCTTTACCAATTCTTCTTATGATGGCTGTTTTGTTAGTTTTCTTCTTTTGCCCTTTATTTTCACCTGGTGATCCAGCCAGTAGGGCCCCTTTCACACTTGTGCGACTTCAAAGTCGCACGATTTTACTGTGACTTTGCTGCGATTTCAAGGAATGCCTGTGTAAGTGGCATCAAAATCGGACCAAAGTAGTGCAGGGACTACTTTGAAGTCGTACTAATGTGAATGGTTGTCATTAGAAATCATGGAAAACCACTTGTCATGCTACTTTGGAGTCCCAAATTGTGGGACAAGTCGTGTAAGTGTGAAAGGGTCAAGAAGACGTACCGCTCCAAGCTATTAGACTCCAATGGTTGCTCCCGCCCTGTTACTCTAACAGGTGCTGGCTCTGCACTAAATGCATGGAAAGAGCCCTGGACTGCCGCACTCTGTATAAACGATTTATTGAGTTTCAAAAAATAAATAAAAATCCAAAATGTAATCCATAAGTCCAAAGGCAAGCAGAAAACAGACAGTAGACATGCAGGGGTGAATGGCTGACGCGTTTCACATTAAAAATTGATGCTTACTCATAGCTGAAGTGTGTGGGAACCCATCTAAGGTATAAATGAAGGACAAAGGAAACTTCACACCAACCAAGCTCGCCGAACACCGCGGGATGGTATTAAATCCTGATTGTCTCCGACACACCTCAAATAGGAAAAAGCACCTGTGTTGAAAGAAATGACATAAATAATAATAACCTAATATATTATACTAAACCTACATATGAATCCAAGATGTGTTTACAAATAGTGATGACAACATGTATGTGTATGTGGAAAAAATAGTGAAAGTGACATATATTAGTGACAGTGAGAAGCCTAGACATGCACACACTCTCGTTTCTTGGTGTTTACAAGCAGTTGCGTTTAACCTAGTTTTCCAGAAGCAAAAAAAAATGGGTTCAGGCGCAAAAGTTTTCCACGTTTCAGACGCTAAACGAGGCTAAATGCAGTACCGGCGTTTTGCCATGTTTGCGTTTATAAGCGTTTTTAAAGGTGACCAATTTTTTTACATTAGAAATCTCAAAAATGATGGCAAATGATGAAAAACCATTAAAAAAATATAAAACTGTAATTGCTTGCATTGCACTGTAGACAATCCACAACTTGTGACAGGTGACGTGGCAAGTGGACAATCCACAACTTGTGGCAGGTAACGTGGCAAGTGGACAATCCACAACTTGTGGCAGGTGACGTGGCAAGTGGACAATCCACAGCTTGTGGCAGATGATGTGGCAAGTGATACACTAAATATAAGTACACTGCTGCTCTCTCAGCTGCTGGTCTCCCAAAATGGATGAAATGGTTAAATAATACTGTTTTTTTGAGCTTAGGGAGGGTCTTATGATGTTTCTTAACTAAACGCCTATAGACGCAAACGCGGTAAAACGCCGCTAAAATCGCAGCAAAACGGGCGTTTTTAAACGCCGGTTTTAGCCTTTAAAAACGTGTGTTCAGCAGAGTTTGCACCGGCGTCTCGTGTGCATGGGGCCTAACGTGTTATATAAATGGGTTACAAGAAAATTATTTTGTGAAAGGATAATAATAAATAAGTAAATACGCACTAATATGTGTGGTAAGGTGCTTTTACCGTGACAGAAATTATAACAACTATGTATTAAACCACAAAAAATACATTATGATAAAGGTGATGATTACATAATCCGGAAAAGTGTATATATAACATTCAGGCATATATGAAATATGTCTGATGAAAAAATCCAATCAATGTAATAAAACCTATAAATGTGATGTGGTGTGGGGGCAGTAGGAAAAATATACATGAAGTAAAAATGGAAATAAAAATAAAAAATAAAGATATGTTAGTTTATATATTCTTAAATGTGTATAGCAATATTAGTTATACATAGTATGATTTTATTTTTTTATATTATTATTATATCCGTATTTATGTCTAAATTTAATTAAAAAATTTATGATACTAGCCCTAGTCATTGAAAAATCTGATGGTAATATTTGAGTCGCCACACTTTCAAAAAATCAGTGTGTATCCTGGTAATGTATACATTTATCAAGAAAAGTGTGTGGGGTGACAAATATATAATGGAAGCCAAACCCATGGGCCTATTAATCTGGAAAAACACGGAAGAAACTATTTATAAAAAATATAGTATTTTAATATTTGTTTATGTATTAGGATTGCATGGATATGCAAATCAATTCGAAAGTGTGGCGACTCATATTTTACCATCAGATTTTTCAATGACCAGGGCTAGTATCATAACTTTTTTAAATTTTAAAATCAAATTTAGACATAAATACGGATATAATAGTATGATTTTTACTTTTTTTTTTTTTTTTTTTTATCATTATGTATAACTATTATTGCTATACATATTTTAGGAATATATAAACTGACTTATCTTTTTTATTTTTAATTATTTATTTTTTTTTTTTTAATTCCATTTTTACTTCATGTATATTTTTCTTACTGCCCCCACACCACATCACATTTATAGGTTTTATTACATTGATTGAATTCTTTTATCACACACACATATTTCATATATGCCTGAATATTATATATACACTTTTCCGGATTATGTAATCATCACCTTTTTATCATAATGTATTTTTTGTGGTTTAATACATAGTTGTTATAATTTCTGTCACGGTAAAAGCACCTTACCACACATTAGTGCGGATTTCCTTTTTTATTATTATCCTTTCACAAAATAATTTTCTTGTAACCCATTTATTCAACACGTTTTAAAGCCATTCTTTTTATGTCTAGGCTTCTCACTGTCACTAATATGTCACTTTCACTTTTTTTTTCCACATACATGTTGTCATCACTATTTGTAAACACATGTTGGATTCATATGTATGTTTAGTATATATTCGGTTATTAATATTTATGTAATTTCTTTCAACACAGGTGCTTTTTCCTATTTGAGGTGTGTCGGAGACAATCGGGATTTAATACCATCCCGCGGTGTTCGGCGAGCTTGGTTGGTGTGAAGTTTCCTTTGTCCTTCATTTATACCTTAGATGGGTTCCCACACACTTCAGCTATGAGTAAGCATCAATTTTTGATGTGAAACGCGTTTGACATTCACCCCTGCATGTCTACTGTCTGTTTTATGCTTGCTTTTGGACTTATGGATTACATTTTGGATTTTTATTTATTTTTTGAAACTCAATAAATCGTTTATACAGAGTGCGGCAGTCCAGGGCTCTTTCCTCTTCCTAAGTGTGAAAGGGGCCTTAGTCTGTCTTTCAAGAGAACAAGCTCTAATGCAAATGTAGTCATTAGAAGGTCGAGACAAGCCATTTACCACTGACAGGAGTGCTTACAATAATCAGCTTTTACGTAAAGTGTTACTAAACCCAGGAGCCTACGTTCACTATATCTGGTCTCCCACAGTACATGGAAATGCAATTATTTTAGCAAATATAAACTGCTAAATACCTTTTCTCATCAGCACTCTATAGCAGTTGTATGACTTCTATCAGTGTCTGGTTAAAGCTTGTAGGAGGAGTTTTCATTTTCTGACTGTCCTATGAGGCTGCATTGCCTGTGACCTTGTCTGGAGAATGCTGATTGGCTCTGTGCTGATCACATGCACTCTAGCAATACACACCCTACGGAGCATGTGCAGAGTGCCCCCAAGGCTCTGTACTATCAGGAGATGGATTGGCGACAGTAAAAGAAGGGGAGGATCAAACAGCTTTTTTACACAATGCAGATGATTAACCCCTTAGGGCCTACAATGAGTATATCAAGCATGCTTTCCTGCATATACAGACTGATTTTACTGTTGCAAGTTTAGTATCACTTTAATAATGTAAAACCTGTGTATCCCTCCCAAAAGAAGAAAACTTTTCCTGTAACTGCAGTGAGAGCTGGAGTTTGGCTTTAAAGCGGAAGTAAATCCACCTGTTTAACAGTTTTTCAAAAAAGTTACATTTCCGGCACGTGCTGGAAATGTAACACTCCCATTGGTTGTGCTCTCAACCAAACTGTCAAACCATCCAATGGCTGGTGTCATAACTGATCACGTGCAGCGTCATGGCAGTTGACTAAACAGGCCAATAAGATGGCAGCTTCCTTGAAAACGATAGGAGGGTTTAATACTTTAATTTGTTAGTATTAGATGTACTAGCAGATTTAGATACACTAAGTCTAACAAAGTCTACTGGCATTTGACCAGCTTTAAATACAGTCATGTAGGTTAAAGCTACTGCTGTGCGGTCTTCCTAGAAACCCCAGGATGCTTTAAAAATTCTGTGTCATTGGTGCTCCATGTATTATAAAGACTTCATGTGAATGAATTGGATAAGGGGGGGCTGACCATGAATAAAATTGACCCACAATCCATGATGGTTTCCCTTTACTAGCAAACCATATTGGCACTTCTTATGGATTGATCGTGAGTTTTCCACGTTCTCTGTGTAGTCATGTTCCTATTGATATTCACACCATGCCACAAATGAGATATTAGTCTAATTAATACATCTGATTAGCCAAGTTAATGCTTTATTTATTCTGCTGATCACTCTGGGTGTATTTGTTCCTTTTATCAACACGCAGCATGTTAATCCCCCAGTGTATTGGCAGCTCTGCAAAGCACAACATACCTTCTTAGTGGAATATATGATAATCCCTGCATTGTATCCCATTTCCCCTGTGCTCTCATCTGGTGAGACTTCATTAAGCTACCTGCAGGATTAGTGGGCCCAGAAAATACACGGCTTTGTAATTAGCACAACTGCACAGTATACACTTAGTCTTTCAATCTTGTGTTTTCAGGATCACGGTCTCGGAAACAAAGTACGGAATAAAGCGGGTGTCCCTCTGATGTTCATCATTCAGAACACCATCGTCCTGGACAAGCCGTCGCCAAAGTCCGTGGCTCACATCAAGGCCTTGCAGGCCAGCGAACTGGTGCCCGACCATCAGAAACAGAATCTGGAGCATCTGAAGGATGAGCAGGGGATGCCTCTGGACACAGGGCGCAGAGGGAAAAAGAGGAAACGCGTCGGAGGGCCCAACCCACTAAGTTGTCTTAAGAAGAAAAAAACTCCAGCTCAGCCTATCTCAGCGGCTCCCGCTCAGAAGAAGAAGAGAAAAAGGAAGAGAGGGAAAGGGTTGGGAAAAGACACTACAGGGACTGCATAGTGGGAAATCCTTTTATATATATTTTTTTATGTTATGATGTTTCCAAGAGTTTTCAACTTTTGTAACTTATCTCAGTAAAAAGAATGGATTTATTTTGAGAATGTGATTCATTTGACTTTCGTGTGTGTGTGTGACATTGATAACTGTTCTGTTATCTGCGCCGCAGAGCTCGCCCGTCCCCCTCCTGGGCTCGCCGGTCCCCCTGTCTCCCCCTCCTGCGCAACAACGCTCTGAGCCTGTCAAAAGATCTATTGCTGTTCATAGTGGTCTTGGCCAACTAATAAAATAAGTATTCCAGTCTTAACACTGCTTTTAAAATGTCCCCTTCCCCCTACTGCTACCCATGCTGTCTAACTTGTGCAAGAAAGATCAGTATACTTATCTAATTATAGTCTGATCCGGTCATGTGATTTCCCCCCCCCCCTGTGAACAGTGGCTGCAGGGGAGAGGAGGGAGTGATAACGGCACTTATAGGCTTCCATGTCCCAGCTGTTCTTGGCATTCCCACCTCTCCCCTGCTGTCGCCACTCACTGACACATGGGAGCTCAAGCTACAGGATCATGTGACTGGAGCGGACTAAATACAGCTAAGCACATAGATTTTTTTTTATTTTTTTTATGCAGGATAGGTAGCTTAAGAGTGCTTTGACTCTGAAAGCGCCTGGGCATCGGCGGTAAAACGCCACTATTTTTAGCGGTGCTTTTCGGCCTCTAGTGGGGTTGCTTTTAACCCCTGCTAGTGGACGAAAAAAGGCTAAAAGCGTAGCCGCAGCAGCGCTTTGCCGGCGGTTCGGCAGCGCTGCAAAGAAGCTGCTTGCAGGACTTTTTTTGATGCCCTGCCAGCGCAGCACCCCAGTGTGAAAGCACTCAGGCTTTCACACTGGGATTGCAGCTGAGGCTTTTTTCAAGCGCTTTACAGGTGCTATTTTTGCGCTAAAGCGCCTGGAAAAACGCCTCCAGTGTGAAAGGGGTCTTGAGGGAGTGGAACATTTTTAAGCATGCTTGATAGGTTGGAATTGTACTGTTTAAGTTGGTGGTTCTCAACCCTGTCCTCAAGTACCCCCAACAGGCCATATTTTGGGAATTTCTCTTAGATAAAATAGCTGTCCAAAATACCCAGCCATTGACTGATTTAAAGCGCCTGTGCAAGATTAAGGAAAACCTGCAAACATGGCCTGTTGGGGGTACTTGAGGACAGGGTTGAGAACCACTGCTCTAAAGTTACCTATGTCATCACTTTTGCTTTGTTACATAAATCCTGACTGCAACAGAGTCCAGCTTTAGTCTGGTTCTTCCCCCCCCACCTTGCTGGCGGCCCTCCAGCTGTTGCGAAACTACAAGTCCCATGAGGCATTGCAAGGCTGACAGTTACAAGCATGACTCCCACAGGCAGAGGCATGATGGGACTTGTAGTTCCGCAACAGCTGGAGGGCCGGCAGTTTGAGACCCCTGCGTTTAGCGTAATGGGCAACCTCACTGACCAATGGAGGAGTCAAGTAGAAGCTTTAGAGTTGGCTGACATAGGCATCCAATTAAAGCTGGCCATACACTAGTACATTTTTGAACAAATGTTTGTTCTCACACACTTATGAGAATTTTCAGAAGTACGTTCGATGACATGGCATATGTTTTGAAAGTACTGTTTGCTTTTAACATCTAATTTTTGGAGTGAACGGATATTTCCAACAAAAACCACGATCACCGTTAGAAATTTGTTTGCTTTGAGTTTTTTTTTTTTTTTTTTTAATATCCTGCTCCTTCAAATTTTCTCATTACTAGTCAAAAATAAACGTTGCTTTGACCCCCACTAATAATTAAAAAATAAATCCAACAAATATTCTTAAAGGTGGAGTTCCACCCAAAAATGGAACTTCCGCTTTTCGGAACCCTCCCCCCTCTCCGGTGTCACATTTGTCGCATTGATGTGGACGGCTCTAATGTTAAACTATGTAATTTAAATTACAATACAAATGACGGCGCAAGAAAAAGAAACAAAAACCTAACTGGTAAATAAATCTGATAAAAATAAATGAAATAATCTCTATATTAGGAAGTCCATATAATGAGAATACTAAAATTCAAGTCCTTTTGAACATATGCACTGTTGGCAGCAATTGTAGAGCGAAGAGGACTCTGTATACAGTAGAGAAAAGAAAAACAATGCGCCTACTGAGTGCAGTATGTTAGTAGTTTATTATTAAAAAAGTTAAAATAACAGCCAAATGGCTACTCACAAGATTGGAGTGGAGTACAGGCATAGATGTGTTCCTCCTATGTAAATTGTCTGCGGAGGGCATGAGTCAGTCCGTGCATCTGTGATCTCCCAGTTGTGGAGTGCTGCCAAGGTGTAGAAGTGCACTGTGTTAATGCTGCAGCAATGGGGAGGTTGCAGTGAAGCGATGGATGTAAGACACTGTCGCTCTCTGACAGTGTGAACGTGCAGTTCCCCGGAGTGTGTGGTAGTGCGGTTCACGCTGGAACGCAGTCGGCTTCGGCGACCGGACGTGACGTCAATGGCAAGTGATGGATGATGACGCGTTTCAATGCTTCCGCATTTTCCTTGGATCTGATTGGCGATGGAGACTATCAGTCTTATATGCGTTCCAACAAGCGGAACCATCGGCGTAATCTCATATGACACTTAGCTTGATATTTCCTCTGACTATAATATAAAAATAGGGACTCTTACCCCACCCTGTTTGATTATCATAACTAGATATCCTATATTTACCAAGATTGCTACTATTCAACAATATCTTTCTAAAATTACTTTTGGGTCTTCATTATATTTTCCATAAAACAATATATAATACATTTTTATTCTCATTATTATTTATTTTTTTACATAAAGATTTTTTAATACTACACATGGTACTTCCTCAACAACATTTTAGATATTCTATCATTGGATAAATATATAAATATAATAAACTACTAACATACTGCACTCAGTAGGCGCATTGTTTTTCTTTTCTCTATGTAATTTAAATGACTTGCGAATTTGAGAATTTGCAACGGCTCGAATTCGCAATAGAATTCGCAGCAGTGTCAACCTAGCCTTAATGTACGGTAATCTTCATCGCTCAACATTTGATGGCATTTTTGTTGTTGCTATACTATGCTAATACAGGGTTTTTCAAAATAACCAAGGCACTTCAACAAAAACCTTTTATTTTGTAGAAAACACAACGATCAAAATTAGAGAACAGCACTGACTGTAGCATGGAGAAAGACTATGGCTGGGTTCACACTTGTGCGGTGCGAATTCTAGCTCTCTTATCTCTGCAAAGAGATAAGAGGGCTGTTCAGCAGATCATCTCCGTTTTTATCTGCCAATTTGGTGACCTGGGAGGGGGGAGGGGGGGGAAGGGTAGTGAGGAGAAGGAGAGAAATCCTGTTGAGAACTGAACACATCTGCGAATCAGATGTGTGCCCATAGAAGATAATGGGCCTGAATTCGCACCTGAGCCGCACCGCAATGCTTAGAATGCATCGCACATATGTGAACGAGCCTCATTAAAATCAATGTATTTTATAATGTTATGCGAATTGGATGCGGTGTAAGCCGCAACCAATTCGCATAGGTGTGAACGATGCCTACAACTAGAATTTTTGAATGTATGAAGAATTAGTAGGTGGGGGGGCTGTGCCTTGAATGACTTCAGGAAATTGGCTTTGCACAGGACATCACTAGTCTCTCACATGGCTCTGGTGTGATTTTTGTTCTACTCTTCCTCCAGTCTCTTCCACAGTTCAGTGAGTGGCGTGGGATTCTTGGCCATAAATTTGTCGCCAAGGATTTTCTATTGAGTTTAGATCAGGACTCTGGGCTGACCATTTAATTATTTCAATGTTTTCAGCTTCAAGGAACTGCTTTACCCGTTTTGCAGTGTGACGGGGCAATGTGCATGAAAATTCCTAGCTGATTGGGTGATGAACGCAGGGAAGGAAACGCATGTTGTCGAAGGTTCTGATGAATATTTGCATTCTCTGCCATGTAGCTGTATAAGAGGCCCAACTCCTGCTGCAGAAAACATCCCCCAAACCATAACGCCTCCTCCCACCTTTTACTGACTTCTTTGCACACTTTGGGTTCAGTCCTTGACGATGAACATAATGTTTCCCATGGGACCCAAATGCTGTATATACTCGAGTATAAGCCGAGTTTTTCAGCACATTTTTTTGTGCTGAAAATGCCCCCCTTGGCTTATACTCGAGTCACCTTGCGCCTGCTCTCCTGGATTTTGGGGACCCTGTACCGGCCGGCTGTAGGTCCCCTGGACCCCAAACTTGGCACACATGTAGCCCCACTCTTCCTCTACAAATGTGCAAAGTTTGTTGGCTGGGGAGCACCGATTTTTCAAAGCCGGGCACCCCTTCCATAGACTACCGTGTTAAACGGTCATTTCTTTGGTGATTTTGGGGACCCGGTACCGGCCGGCTGTAGGTCCCCTGGACCCCAAACTTGGCACACATGTAGCCCCATTTCTTCTCTACAAGTGTACAAAGTTTGTTGTCTGGGGAACCTACGGCTGGGGAGCACCGATTTTTCAAAGCCAGGCACCCCTTCCATAGACTCCCATGTTAAACGTCAGTCTAGTCATGAGCACAGTGAGGCATAGAGATGGACACCCTAGGCTTATACTCGAGTCAATACGTTTTCCCAGTTTTTTGTGGTAAAATTAGGTGCCTCGGCTTATATTCGGGTCGGCTTATACTCGAGTATATACGGGTAAATTGAACTTGCTTTCATCACTAAAGTGAACTTTGGACCAGTTCTCTGTCCACACAACAAGCTCCTCGGCAAAGGTTAGTCTAGCCTTTTGATTCTTTCTGCTAATGAGGTTTGGTCACAGCAAAGTGGGCTTTCAGTCCAAATTCTCAAACGGTGAGACGAGACAGATCCTTACTCTGTTTCAGCGCTGAACTGTAGATTACCTTGCCAGTTCATCATGTTAATTTCTTAGTATCTTGTATGATAAAACCCCGTATTTTTTCTTCACTCTCCATATATCTTTTGTTTTATGTGTGAAAGAGACGATCGGAAGATCGGACAGGGGATGTCTATTTCCGTGCAGGCGCACTGATGTGATTTCTGTTGGAGTATTTGGGAAGGCTGTCCACAAGGTTTAGGAGTGTGTCTATGGGAATGGTTGACCATTCTTCCAGAAGCGCATTTGTGAGACCAGGCACTGATGTTGGACGAGAAGGCCTGGCTCGCAGTCTCCGCTCTAATTCATCCCAAAGGTGTTCTATCGGGTTGAGGTCAGGACTCTGTGCAGGCCAGTCAGGTTCCTCCACCCAAAACTTGCTCAGCCATGTCTTTATGGACCTTGCTTTGTGAACTGGTCCAAATCATTTGGTGGAGGGCGGATTATGGTGTGGGGTTGTTTTTCAGGGGTTGGGCTTCCAGTGAAGGGAACTCGCACATCAGCATACCAAGACAATTTCATGCTCCCAACTTTGTGGGAACAGTTTGGGGCTGACCCCTTCCTGTTCCAACATGACTGCGCACCAGCACACCAAGCAAGGTACATAAAGACATGGATGAGCGAGTTTGGGATGGAGGAACTTGACTGGCCTGCACAGAGTCCTGACGAAAACCCGGTAGAACACCTTTAGGATGGATTAAAGCGGAGACTGCGAGCCAGGCCTTCTCGTCCAACATCAGTGCCTGACCTCACAAAGGCGCTTCTAGAAGAATGGTCAAACATTCTCATAGACACTCCTAAACCTTGTGGACAGCCTTCCCAGAAGAATTGAAACTTATTGCTGCAACGGGTGGGCCAACTCAATATTGAACCCTACGGACTAAGACTGGGATGCCATTAACCACTTAAAGTGGAGCTCCACCCTAAATAGCAACTTTTGCTATTTGGAACCCTCCCCCCCTCCGGTGTCACAATTGACACCTTTCAGGGGGGAGGGGGGTGAAGATACCTGTCTTAGACAGGTATTTTCACCCACATCCGGGAGTCCTGTCTCCGGGAATCTGCGGGAGTTACGTCACTTCCCGCAGACTTCCCTTGGTGTTCTGGGAGACACTCGGCTCCCAGAACACAGGAGCACCAATCAGAACGGCGCAGCGCGACTCGCGCATGCGCCGTAGGGGACCGGGCATGAAGCCGCAGGGCTTCACTTCCTGGTTCCCTCAGCGAGGATGGCGGAGGGAGCAGCAGAGCGACGAGCGGTCGCTCGTCCTCTGCTGCGGACGTCGCTGGACTCCAGGACAGGTAAGTGTCCAAATATTAAAAGCCAGCAGCTGCTGTAGCTGTAGCTGCTGGCTTGAATTTTTTTTTTTCCGGTGGAGCAACCCCTTTAAGGACTGCCTAACGCCGATATACGTCGGCAGAATGGCACGGCTGGGCATAAGCACGTACAGGTACATCCCCTTTAAGAGCCCAGCCATGGGTCGGTCGCGAGCTCCGTGACCGTGCTCACGGGACCCGCTCGCTGGCGGTGTCCCGCGATCGGGTCATAGAGCTGAAGAACGGGGAGAGGTAAGTGTAAACCTTTCCCCGTTCTTCCTAGTGAGAGTGTCACTGATCATCTGTTCCCTGTCATAAGGAACGACGATCAGTGATGTCACACGCCAAGCCACGCCCCCACACAGTAAGGATGACTCATTAGGTCACACTTAACCCCTTCAGCGCCCCCTACAGGTTAACCCCTTCACTGCCAGTGTCATTTTCACAGTAATCAGTGCATTTTTATAGCACTGATCGCTGTAAAAATGACAAGGGTCCCAAAAGGATGTCCGATGTGTCCGCCATAATGTCGGAGTCACGATAAAAAAAACGATGATCGCCGCCATTACTAGTAAAAAAAAAAAAATTATAAAAAAAATGCCATAAAACTATCCACTATTTTGTAGACACTATAACTTTTGCGTAATCAATAAACGCTTATTGCAATTTTTTTTACCGAAAATATGTAGAAGAATACGTATCGGCCTAAACTGAGGAAAAAAATGTTTTTTTATAGATTTTTTGGGGATATTTATTATAGCAAAACGTAAAAAATATTGCATGTTTTTCAAAATTGTCGCTCTATTTTTGTTTATAGCGCAAAAAATTAAAACCGCAGAGGTGATCAAATACCACCAAAAGAAAGCTCTATTTGTGGGGAAAAAAGGACGTCAATTTTGTTTGGGAGCCACGTCGCACGACCGCGCAATTGTCAGTTAAAGCAACGCAGTGCCGAATCGCAAAAAGGGGCCTGGTCCTTTAGCAACAAAATGGTCCGGGGCTTAAGTGGTTAAAGTTCATGTAAAGGTAGGTGTCCCAATACTTTTGGCAATATTGTATGTGTGTAAAAAAAAAATTCGATATAGAAATTTAGCCAGTCCCTGTAAGAAAGTTCAGAACAACATTGAACATTTTAATATGTCGGTGTGATAGTAAATGGCAGAATGTTCACCTCGCTGTACGCTGTTAGATAGAAATCGCTCTCTCTCTCTGCAGGATGGTAAAATTTGTTGGGAACTGCTCCTCTGAAAACAGCACTTTATATTTCCAGATTAATGTCACAGTACAGCGGCCAGGAAGCCTGCTGTCTGAGTGTTCGCTCCGTCAACTGTAAAATAAAGTTTGTTGTAATGCTTAACAAACTGCACTAAATTGATTATACAAGACTGATAAAGAGAGGCTTGAGCTCAGGTCTATATTGATTTTAGGCTCATTTCAAGCCACCAGCGATATTTGATGTGTTTGTGTTTTTTTTTTTTTTTCTTATATGGCACCGACCACCTATTTTATGACGTTTTACACAATTACTAACCCCATTAAAGTCTTCAAGAGCTGGGCCTTAAAGGAGAAGTGCAGCCAAAGCTAATTTGGCTGTACTCCTATGGATCACAGGAGTGCACTCCTGTGACCTGTTTTCAGCAGACAGCGGGTTGAAGCTCACTGTTGGCTGAAGTCACAGAGCCAGTGCAGGCTGGGGAATGACCGCAACAATATGGTCAGGATCCGCTCATAACCCTGGACCGGCACCTGGCTCAGCCTCTCTGCTGAGAGCAGGAGCCAGCCACTCCCACCCCCTCCACAACCCAGCGCTCCAGTGTGTGTGTGGGGGGGGGGGGAGGGGAACAGCGGCGACTGGCAGTCACATGAAGAAATGCATTGACCAGAAGTGACGCCATCCCGCATGCATACCCAGAAGTGTCAGTTTCTACAGTCTTTTTAAAGGAGTAATATTTGAAACTGAGTATTATTTATATAATAAAGCACTTTTGTTTTAATGATATTATTCTATGGAAGTGTTTTTATTCTGGAGTTGAGCTGAGTTGAAAGAGGAGTGTCAATTTTGGATGTTCCTTTTCTGTACGGGTGGTAATGGGAGTAGATTTGGGGACATTCTGAGAAGCGTGTTTGACTTGCTTGAAAAAGATTTAAATTTTACTGGAATACATTTGGAGACGGATGAATAATGAAGCAGAGAGCAAGGAGATCCTTATATACATATGGGGAAATCCTGGGGGAATAATTTGGAGTGTGCAAATCGACCTATGGGAAGTGCTCCTGTGAATCGATTAATACAAGTCTTTTACATCTGGTGGGTCTTTTTTTTAAAATCTTGCACAAGATCTTTTATATATGGTTATTCTGTTTAATGACAGAATAATGCCGCGTACACACGACCGTTTTTAATGTCATTGAAAAAAACAACGTTTTTCTCGATGTGATTCTTCTCAAGCCTGCCTTGCCTACACACGATCGTGAAAGAAAATGCTTAAACAAAGCGCGGTGACGTACAAAACGTACAACGCCACTATAAAGGGGAAGTTCCATTCGGATGGCGCCACCCTTTGGGCTGCTTTTGCTGATCCTTGTGTTAGTAAAGTTTGGTGAGAGACGATTCGCGCTTTTCAGCCTCGTACTCTTCAGTCTGTTACAGCGTGACGAATGTGCTATCTCCATTATGAACGCTAGTTTTACCAGAACGAGCGCTTCCATCTTATAACTTGCTTCTGAGCATGCGCGTTTTGTTCACGTTGTTAAAGCCTACGGCCATTTTTCACGACGAGAAAAGCGACGAAGTGAAAAACGATGAGAAAAATTAGAGCATGTTTCAAATTTTTAATTGGACATTTTTCACGTCGCGAAAAATGCTCTGGAGTCCACACACAATCGTTTTTAATGACCAAATAAAAAAAATTGCATTTTTCTCATCATGAAACACGGTCGTGTGTACGCGGCATGAGAGTATAATACTATGAGTATGCAATTCTAATTAACTTAGAGATACTTTAAAATGTTCTTGAGTCAAGGACCATGGAAAGTGGAGAAAGAGCGAAGTGGGGATTCAATATAGAGTCCAGCCCAATTTATCAACTTATGCGATCAATTTTGCAAAGTTCACACCTATGCAAACCGATCTTGTGTCATCCGGCGGGTGATGTGCGATGCAGGAACCCGCACTGGAATCGCGCTGGTTCCCGCATTACTCTAGTGTGAACCGGCACTAAAGCCGCTTTAGTGTATGTTGACTTTGTAATGGTTTACCCACTTCAGATCCAAGGCGTACCTACATTCACCATGGTGGGTGACGCTGCGGAGACCCGCGGTTGGTTTGACAGCCAATGTTCCAATCTGTGAAGCAGATCAGGCAATGCTTGTGCAAATGTAAACAAAAATAGATACATTGTTGTTGTTGGATGCACCTGATTACAATAAATTTATACAGGGCTTTTTTTTCCTTAGAGAATAGATGCGGGTACTCTTCCACCCCCCAGAGTCACCTGTTCTATTGAATAGTGCAGATCGTCGGATAATGCCTCTTACGATCTGCGCATGTGCAGGATGTAATGTCACTCCAACTGATATGTTGACCAAGTGGCGTGACGTCAAAACTGTGCATGCGCTGATCATCTGAGCATTATCCAACAATCTACAAAGGGCAGAGGGGGGAATCAAATTGTCAGATTCTGCCTCGTTATCGGTGGGTATGCCCGACACGTCATAGGTGGAAAACTATTGTTGGGTGGATTTGGGTGTATTGCAGGATGGTGTCAAGTCTCACGCATGCACAGAGACAGTGAGACAGAATCTGACTATTAAGCCCTGTACACAAGATCGGTTTTACAGATGAAAACAGTCCGATGGACTGTTTTCATCAGACAAAACGATTGTGTGTGGGCCCCATCTGACTTATTTCCATCGGTGAAAAAAAAATTGAACATGTTTTAAATTTTTCAGATGAAAAAAAAAACGGTAGGAAATTCCGATCGTCTGTGTGGAACTACATCGAAGAAAAAACCCACGCATGCTCAGACTGAATTAGGAGACGGGAGCGCTCGTTCTGGTAAAACTAGCGTTCGCTATGGAGATAGCACATTCGTCATGCTGTAACGGACTGAAAAGCACGGAGACTGAAAAAGCACGAATCGGCTCTCACCAAACTTTTACTAACACGCGGTAACACAAAATAAGCAAAAGCAGCCCAAAGGGTGGCGCCATTGGATTTGAACTTCCCATTTATAGTGCCCCCGTACGTGTTGTACGTCACGACGTTTGGGACGGACGGAATTTTTTCTGATGGTGTTTAGGCAAGACTGATGGAAAAATTCAATCGGATTTGATTCCATCGGAAGTCCGATCGTGTGTACAGGGCTTTAGATTCTTCCTCTGTGCTTTGCAGATCGTCGGATAATGCCTCAGACGATCTGCGCATGCGCAGTGTTGACGTCATGCCACCTAATCAACATATCTGGAGTGATGTTATGTCCTGCGCAGATTGTCGTGGGCATTATCTGACGAGATGCACTATTTGACAGAACACACCCCTTGTCTTCATTCCCTACCTGCTTCTGAACACATCACCTTATCTCTGGCCCTATCCACCTCCCAGTAAGAAAAGCAGAAAAATAAAACCCTATGCAACCAGCATCAAAAGACCCCCCCCCCCAACAGTAGATCTCCCCAAGTAACCCAGTGACAATAAATCCCCCAGCAGACAAAATTGATGGACCTTCCAGCAAACTCCAGCACCCCTTCACCCTTTGCCAGCACATACTGTAGTTTTAGTGCTGTAGGTAGAGGAATTGCGTACCACTGCATTCCCGCTGAAGAAAAGCCCTGTATCTTTATATCATCTATTACATAACCGTTATGAATGAAGCACTATGTGTAACAGATGCATGAAGCACTGCGTGTAACAGAGACGCATGAAGCACTGCATGTAACAGATGCATGAAGCACTGCGTGTAACAGAGACGCATGAAGCACTGCGTGTAACAGAGACGCATGAAGCACTGCGTGTAACAGAGACGCATGAAGCACTGCATGTAACAGATGCATGAAGCACTGCATGTAACAGACGCATGAAGCACTGCATGTAACAGAGATGCATGAAGCACTGCGTGTAACAGAGACGCATGAAGCACTGCGTGTAACAGACGCATGAAGCACTGCGTGTAACAGAGATGCATGAAGCACTGCGTGTAACAGACGCATGAAGCACTGCATGTAACAGAGACGCATGAAGCACTGCGTGTAACAGAGACGCATGAAGCACTGCGTGTAACAGAGACGCATGAAGCACTGCGTGTAACAGACGCATGAAGCACTGCGTGTAACAGATGCATGAAGCACTGCGTGTAACAGAGACACATGAAGCACTGCGTGTAACAGATGCATGAAGCGCTGCGTGTAACAGAGACGCATGAAGCACTGCGTGTAACAGAGACGCATGAAGCACTGCGTGTAACAGACGCATGAAGCGCTGCGTGTAACAGAGACACATGAAGCGCTGCGTGTAACAGATGCATGAAGCACTGCGTGTAACAGAAGCATGAAGCACTGCGTGTAACAGACGCATGAAGCACTGCGTATAACAGAGACGCATGAAGCACTGCGTATAACAGAGACGCATGAAGCACTGCGTGTAACAGAGACGCATGAAGCGATGCATGTAACAGAGACGCATGAAGCAATGCATGTAACAGACGCATGAAGCACTGCGTGTAACAGAGACGCATGAAGCGATGCGTGTAACAGAGATGCATGTATTGTAACAGATGTACAATATGAAGCACTGCATGTAATAGAGAATTATGAGGCACTATAAATAATAGAGAGGCAAGAGGCACTGCGTGTAACAGAGGTTATTGCAGGAGGAGGGCAAAATAAGGGGCAAGCCCACCATAATGGACAAGTATGTTTTGCATATTTGCACAATATGGCAAATACACTCCTGGTTTTGCTTTATGGTAGACTTGGATGTATTCTTGGATCCTAAGCGTCGCAGAGCAGCCCAGATTCTGGGGCTTTGTGTGTGAAATTAGAATGGGCCAGCAAATGGAGGAGCCTCTTTATACAAGTGAGTTGTGTTTATTTATTTATTTGTATCTTGCCTACAGATGCACTTTGGTTCTAGGTAGTCCACTTGCATCACATTCCATAAACCTCCTCACATGTGAGTGAGGTTGGTCTGTCAAACTTCCTACTGTATCTGCTTCAGGCTTGAACTTCCAAGACCAGTCTGAATCTGATTGGCAGCTGTGATGAAGTGAACCTGAAAACCCACTGTGGGTTTCTTGTATTACAAACGGGGAAAGCAAAAGGTGTTCCCAGTTTACCAGCAGTAGGTAGACTGGTGCATTACAGCTAGGGTGGCCACATTTCCAAACTGCCATTCAGGGACACACCCCTTCTCTCACGTTCCCCAAAAAAAGATGAGGGGGGGGGCGGGGGGAAATGTAGTCTCGGGGTTGATGGGGAATTTGGCGGCAGGTTATTTGTCAGGTGAATGTGCCACTTGCTACCAGATGCAGTGCCGCTTGCCACCCATAGCCTGCCACCAGATGCAGTGCTGCTGTCACTCCCTCTGCATGAGCCACGTGCGTAGAAGGAAAGGAGTGGTGTCACTATTTGGAGAGTAAAGATCACACCAGTCCCTGCTGCTTGCCGCTGGGTGCCGGAGAAGGAGGAGGTGCCGAGGTGGGTGGGGACAGCAGTGCAGGCCTCGCTCCCGGTCTCACTGTCCTGTCTGAGAGTAAATTGTCACTGGTTGCAAGATGCCAGGCAGTGCTGGCCCTAGCAACCAGTTCCGGAAATGTAGTTATTAGTTAGTAGGGGGTGGCTGTGTCCTCTATTTCATTCCGGGAAATTGTATTGTCCAAGAATGAAGGTGCCCGGGACCCAGGACAGACATATCAATTGCGGGACAGTCCCGGGCAATCCGGGACACGTGGGCACCCTAATTACAGCAGCTATAAGACCCTATTTGTTTGTGATTACATGCAGAGATGTAGCAGAGGTGATTTCCTGTGGGCGGATGGCAATGGCAGGCTGACAACCAGGTATTACTTGCGCCTGATCGTCTATAGATGCAGACGCACTGGGTCTCCTTCATGTAATCATTAACAGGCACCATTTGTAAATGTTAATGGGGCCTAAAGCATTGAGCAGGTAGGCTGTGTTCCCTATTGTATCTCAAGGCTTTGGTTTTGATTTCTACTGGAGTTTCCCTTTAACAAGAACTTCTCTTTATCTCCAAATGCAAAAAAAATAAAAACAGCAGACACTTGTGTATTCTGGCCTGGTAGCCCTTGGGGCCCAGTTTTTATTGTTTACATTGTGCTCTGTCAGCATTTCTGGCTGGCTGTCTGCGAATGACAAAACCATACCAAGCAGAAGGATCCGACACTCCATCATGATGACTTAGGATGTGTATAAATCATACATCCATTTCTCCGAGCCATTAACAGAATGAAACTGATAAAATGCAATGAGTGAGATTTGTATATGAGGTGCGGAGGAGGGGACACTTCCGCCGCGCAGACTAGGGTGCCGGATGACATATATCAAGCATGTTGTAAGCCGGTTGGAATAGATTTACTGCCACTAGCAATGTAGATTGGGCTTGGTAGATATTCCAGTGACAGGCCTTTTTAATACCGTATGCTCTGTTAAAAGTCATCGGTCATGCCTGTGCTCTTGGAAAGTCCTTGCAATATATTGCTTGGGTGATTTGATTCTCTTCCAGAAGAGGGAATTCAACTTTTTTGTTTTCTTTCTTTTTTTTTAAATAAATTGGTGAGAATCTATGCCAGGCACAAACACTTTATTTTAAATATATTCCTCACTAGCCACAAAATTTTTTAAAAAATTGGTGTGCGTCAAATGCATTTTCAAACCCAGATATGACTCTGTAAATGTAGCAGTGCCATCATCAGTATGCTGTACATAGCCTGTGTAGAGAGCAGAGCATTTGGAGGGATTCAGCAGGCTCCACCCACTACAGGCTGCCTGTAGAAAACTACAGGAGGGGTGGAGACTAGACCAGTCACTCTGCGCAAGGAGCTAGAGCAGCAGTGACCGGTCTTTATTACAGGAAGCTCCTGCACAGAGGAAAAGTTTCACGCTGGATTACTATGAAAATCTGAAAGAAATACACAAAACATTCCAAGATTTAAGTACAAACACACATACCTCTTGTATTTAGACAATGTTTGCTTATCCCGGAGTTCAGCTTTAAAGTGGACCTATCAAAAACATTTGCATGTCACATAAATCAGATGAGCACATTCCAGCAGTATCCATTATTATAATAGAGGATTGATGTAGCGCCAACCGTTTGCGCAGTGCTTTATGTTATAAAGAGAGACAGTACAATTACAACACAGTTCAATACAGAAGGAACCGGAGGGCCCTGCTCATGGAGCTTACAATCTAAAGGGAGGGATGTGTAATACAAAGGTATTAGTTGTGGGGGGATGATCTGAGGGAAGAGACCCAAGTCCAGTTTTATGTGGAGGTGAGGTAGGCTTCCCTGAATAAATTAGTTTTCAAGGATCGCCTAAAGGCTGACAGGGTAGAGGCTGAACGGACCTACTGGGTAGAGAGTTCCAGAAGATGGGAAAGGTTCTGGAAAAGTCATGAAGGCGAGCATGGGAGGAGGTAACAAGGGAGCTACAGAGCAGGATGTCCTGTGAGGAGCGGAGAGGACGATTTGGGCGATATCTCGAGATGAGGTTGGTGGGGGTGGTGTTGTGGAGGATGGCAAAACTGTTAAGTTTTGGATAGAGTGGAGAGAGATTAGAACACCTGTCAAGTTTGTATTGCTTTCTGTGCCCCCCCAATAGGGAGATTCGCTCTCTCTGTTTGTGCTGTTTACCATTATCACCAAAAATTTAAGTAAAAGGAAAAAAAAAATAAAAAACAGGTTGTCCCCAGAACAGTAATGAAGGGGAAATCTTCCAATGGGGGCTCTAGTTGTGTCAACCTGGGATTCCATCACTTTGGAGGGATTTCCTCTCACTTCCTGTTTTGGCTATGGGACAGGAAGTGAAGGTAAATCTCCCCAATGGGACACATATGGCAAAAAATAAAAGTGACAGGGGTTATAACCCCCCCCCCCCCCCCTTACTCTATCCAAAATGAAGAAAAAAAAAGTTTTGCTATTAGTTCAACATTAAATTAGGTGTTTGCATTAGTTTTCTTTTTTTTTCCAGGCTTTTTTTTTCATAGGCTAAGATGATGTCATCAGTCTGCTGCAGGCAAAAAAAGCATTTCCTCAGTCTCCCTTGCCCAGAGATCAGACTGCAACATTGTAGAAAGTCACAAGATGAAAGGCTGCAGCAGGGGGGTGATCGTTGATGATACCTAAACAAGGATGGCTCCTTCCTTCGAAACAGAAGAGATGATGAAGGCATTGTTAGGGGGTGTACTGTGTTCTCTGTAAGAGGTAAAAAAAAATGCTAGTGTTGCACTTACATCGATCAGACCATTGACGGGTAAAGCAAATAAGATTGATTATCTTGTTACTATGGCACCTGAACGTGGGTGGGATAAATTAGGCAGCAAGTGAACATGCTGTTCCTGAAGTTGATGTATTGAAAGTAGGGATGAGCTCCGGCGTGTTCGCATTGAACACGTGCAGAGCCCGCCAGGATGTCGGCACCCGCGCTGCGCTAATGACAGGCAGATAGACATTTCCCGATGCTCGGCTGCAGAGATCAGGAAATGT
Source organism: Rana muscosa (assembly GCA_029206835.1). NCBI lineage: Eukaryota > Metazoa > Chordata > Amphibia > Anura > Ranidae > Rana > Rana muscosa. The sequence goes on from JARGYO010005626.1 coordinate 142,257,893, forward strand.
CTCCCTGGCTGTGATTAGCGCAGCGCGGGTGCCGACATCCTGGCGGGCTCTGCACGTGTTCAATGCGAACACGCCGGAGCTCATCCCTAATTGAAAGCATAAAAATTTGGCAAGTAAGGATTTGAGTGACTTTGACAAGGGCCACATTGTAATGCAGGGGCCAACAACCTTATTCCACTTGAAGGCCGGATTCAATGTATGTGAATGCATGGAGGGCCGCATTCACCTGCTAATAAATGAAGATAATAATAATTCTAACATAGTAATAATGACAGTACAGGTTTACCTCACTTAAAGGTGCTTCAGTAATACAAAGCCAGTTCACCCTGAGGGAGCATGTGGCTGGGGATTTGGATGTTACTGCCCCCTCCCCCAAGCGTGGTTAACGCCAGCCCTGCTCTCTATGGTCTGGAGATGGGGTTCCTGTTTCTAGGGAAAATGGGGTTCCTGCCCTTAGGGTAGATGAAGTCCCTGTCCCCGGGGGTGATGGGGTCCCCGTCCCGGGGGGTGATGGGGTCCCCAATAGGTTCCCCGCCTATTGCAGTGTCCTCTGTCCCCCTTCACATCACTTACATAGTGTACTCTTTCCCTCTCTGCCCAAAACAGTGTCCTCTGTCCCCTGCACCCCTCCACTGTAGTGTCCTCTGTCCCCTGCACCCCTCCACTGTAGTGTCCTCTGTCCCCTGCACCCCCCACTGTAGTGTCCTCTGTCCCCTGCACCCCTCCACTGTAGTGTCCTCTGTCCCCTGCACCCCCCACTGTAGTATCCTCTGTCCCCCCCTACTGTAGTGTCCTTTGTGCCCCCATATTGTCCTCTGTCCCCTGCACTCCCTCCCCCCACTGTAGTGTCCTCTGTCCCCTGCACCCCACCCCACAAACACACACTGTGTAGGTAGAACTCTCCTACCTTACACAGGTGTACAGCAAGCAGAGTAGCAGAGATCGGCATCACAGGGCTGGATGGGGGCGGGAACTGCTTAAGTTAACATTTCACATTAACTGGCTGGTGATTGGTTGCTAGGATCGCCTGGCAACCAATCACCTGTTTTTTTATGTAAAAAGTTAACTCCAACGGTTCCCGCCCCCCATCCAGCCCTGTGATACTGGCTGCTGGCCGATGTCCAATAAAGAGGACAGCAGTGAAAATGTCTGCGGGCCGGGTGCCAGTGAATTAATCACGGGCACTGACGGGCCGGACATCCAGTGATGGTGGGCCGTGGGTTTGCCGACCCCTGTTGTAATGGATAGACCAGTGTCTCTCAACCTTTTTTCATTTGCAACACCCTTTAAATTCAGTCTCGTGGCGCCCCATTCTATAACTTATAGTTTTACATATGGCAGCAACCAGTAGTGTATTTAGGTTTTGTGCTACCCTAGGCCTGACTAAACTCGTGCACCCCCTAATTTAAATATGACACACCCCTTCCTGTCATGACCACACCCCTTTCTGTTTAAGACCAGCCCTGAAATTTCCGAGTGAGCGGGGGGCACTGGATTCCCTTTAATTTACATAGATTTCCTCTCACTTCCTGTTTGGCTGTGGGGCAGGAAGGGAAAGGAAATCTCTGCAATGGGACAGGGATGGTAAAAATTAGAAGCAGCGCCGCCCCCCCTAACAGTTGCAGAATGACGGCCGCACACATACCGGAAGCAGTGCGGCCGCTTTATGGGGGCGCTAGACTAATTTGCCTCTTAGCCCAGTCCACCCCATAAGACTTGCGCTACACTAACAGTGTAGCGCAAGCCGGCGGGGACTCTTTCCGTGCTGCCCCCCTGCAAAGTGCTAACCTTGGCCTGGGCCTTGTTGGCCTAGGCCAGGATACAGCATTGGCAGCAACACCTACACACGTAGGACACCCAGCATTAAAGATGATTTATTCTAAGGTAGAATACCCGGAAGGTTGCTTCTGGGTATCGCCGCTCCGGCCAATCACAGTGCCACTCTGGCGCTGTGATTGGCCGGAGCGGCGAAGACGCATGCGCGCGGGAGCCGTCAGATCCGGCAAAGCCAGATTTGTGAGTGGGAATTCTGACTGAATGCACCGTAGACAACGGTGTATAGCTTTTGCCAAATATCTCCTAAACCGTGTAGGTTTAGGAGATATTGCAAATGCCTACAGGTTAGCCTTAATCTAGGCTTACCTGTAGGTGCAAGTTGCATAAGTGGGTTTACAACCAGTTTAATGTTCCGATAGAAAGGTGTCAGAACACACTGCATCACAGTTTGTTGTGTATGGTGCTGCATAGCCTCAGACCGGTCAGCATGCCAATGCTGACCCGTGTCCACAGCCAAAAGTGCCTGCAATGGGCACATGAATATCAGAAATCGACTACAGATCAATGGAAGAAGGTGGCCTCGTCTGATAAATCCAAGAATGGTTCGAGGAACACAACAGTGGGTTTGAGCTGTTGACTTGGCCTTCAGCAGATCTTCAGTCAGTTAAGCATCTGTGGGATGTACTGGACAAGCAAGTCTAATCCATGGGGGGCCCACATCGCACCTTACAGGGCTTAAAGGATCTGCTACTGAAGGCTTGGTGCCAGATACCAGAGCATACCTTCCGAGTAGAAGGTATGCGTCTAGTGGAATCCATGCTTCCACAGGTAATGATGGTCATAATGTTATGGCTGATCGTTGTATAAATTACTTAGTGTGTATGTACTTACTATGAAAAAATATATCTGATAAAAGGTCCACTTAAGGCCACAAATTATATATTTTTTACACCATTGTAATATTAAGCACCATTTACTGTAGATAATTGCCAAGTGCAGAGAAAATTGTAGATAATTGTATAATGACGTGAAATGATACAGAGACACCATTTTACAATGTAATACATTTCTAAATAAACCTATAAACACCTGAAAAAAACGTCTCCGATTTTTTTGGGGAGTGGCATTTCACGTGAGAAGCAGATGGATTCTGTTCTTGTCTTTCTTGTCAAGCTGTCGCTTCTGCTTGCGTGTGTTTAATGCTTTCCGTGCTCCACTGCGTTCTGAAGAGAGCCGCCGCCAGCGCGTTTCCAGAGTATACGTCTTCTGCGCTGGCTTGATGTTAAATAAGAGATACTATTATTTCTAGACAGTATAATATAGCACAGGCTGATCTCTAGGGTAATTTACACACTGTTCTCCACATTGATTCAAGCTAATTGAGTTATATTTCTCGCAGTTAGCTGATAGATATCCCAACATGTATTTATCTGCTAGTCATAGCCCGGCACAAGCTGCATATATTTCCAGAAAGGGCCCGTTCCATGTGTTTGTCTTCCAGTGGGGAGAGGTGTAAATCACGGCTTTTCACTGGTCTACTGCTGTTCCAGATGAGGCTCCTTATCTATTGTCTGTGATTGCATTGTCACCGTCTGATTTCCTGTGGGCTGTCAGTTGTTTTATGCTTTATTTTTTCATTTAGATAAATATATATATATATATTTATTCATGGTGGATGATTTGGATTAGGGGGTTGCTGCTGTAGCACTCTTCTCTGCTAACTCTCTCAGAGAACCACTGCTAATGCAATATGTACAGCCCATGGTACATTAGTGTGATTATGGCTCTTACATTGGTGATCAGTGGGCAGAGTGCCCCTTACATTGGTGATCAGTGGGAATAATGCTCCTTACATTGGTGATCAGTGGGAATAATGCTCCTTACATTGGTGATCAGTGGGAATAATGCTCCTTACATTGGTGATCAGTGGGAATAATGTTCCTTACATTGGTCATCATTGGGAAGAATGCTCCTTACATTGGTGATCAGTGGGAATAATGCTCCTTACATTGGTGATCAGTGGGAATAATGCTCCTTACATTGGTGATAAGTGGGAATAATGCTCCTTACATTGGTGATCAGTGGGAATAATGCTCCTTACATTGGTGATCAGTGGGAAGAATGTTCCTTACATTGGTGATCATTAGGAAGAATGTTCCTTACATTGGTGATCAGTGGAAAGAATGCCCCTTACATTGGTGATCAGTGGGAAGAATGTTCCTTATGTAGTGGGTGGTCATATTTAGGGGATGCATCTGAGTAATACCAGTCTCAGATGCAGTAATTGTTAGGATTCCTGGACCCATTTATGCCAGTGGAGGATATCAGTGGTGTTCAGTTCCCTGCGGCCTATAGGTGGCGCTGTTGCCATAGGCTGGGGTTGAACCACCATTGTAGGGCTGTGCCCTTTGTGTCCTCTTGCGGCAGTAGTACAGCGGGACAGGGAACCCGCTGTGCATGCTGGGAGAGGGTATAAAGGGGCAGACATCTTCCGCACGAGGTCCGCGCCCAGGCACCTTCAGCCTGGGTGCATGTGCGTGTGGTCTCCGGGTGCCCTAGGCCCGGGGACGGAGTTGCGGTTCCACCTCAGACACCTTTGGTCTGGGGTGAGGTACTCTCTGGAGGCCTGAGGCCCAGTACCTTCGACTGGGTCCCTCAAGGGATCGAGGGCTCCTAGGTTGTCCTCCGGTGTGGACACCCGAATCTGGGACGAGTAGGCCAGGGAAGTGACCCTTCCGAAGACCCAGTGCAGCATTTGCTGGTGACGGCGGGGCCTCTGGTAACTGTCCGGATGGATGTCCTCTCTCTGACAGGGGCCATTGCTCATAGAAGGTAGTCCACGTTCTCATGGTCTGTGGCAGGGACCCATCGTGAATCAGGTCGGTGGCAGAGACCCAACAACCAGGTCTGTGGCAGAGGCCCTATTCATCTGTTCTGTGGCAGAGAGCCCTCACGGTCGGTGGCAGCGGCTGTGCGCCAAGCCTGTTCGCGCTATAACGGAACAGGAGAAAAACCCAAGTTCAAGTTTGTGCCTGGACCTCCTCCCCACTGTGTTCTGTTCTATGTCTAACCAGTCGCTCTCAAAGGACTATTTATTGCTCTGAAGAATAAATACCGTATTTTTCGCACCATAAGATGCACCTGACCATAAGACGCACCTAGGTTTTAGAGGAGGAAAACAAGAAAAAAAATATTCTGAACCAAATGGTGTACCAAAATATTTTCCAGTGCCCATGAAATGCAGCCTGACCATTGCCATAGTAAATGCAGCCTGACCATTGCCATAGTAAACGCAGAGTGACCATGCCATCAGTGGTGTATTTAGGTTTTGTGCTGCCCTAGGCCTGACTAAACTTGCGCACCCCCTAATTTAAAAATATGACCCACCCCTTCCGTTTAAAGACCCGCCCTGTCATCTTCATGGGAAGAGGACAGAGGGGACGCTGTGGGAAGAGGACAGAGGGTTGCCGTGGGTGAAGGACAGAGGGACACCCTGGGAAGAGGACAGAGTAACGCCCTGGGAAGAGTACAGAGGGGACGCCGTGGGAAGAGGACAGAGGGACGCCGTGGGAAGAGGACAGAGAGGGACGTTGTGGTGGTCAATAAGGCCTAGAGAATAGCAGGCTAGGCACTTCCTAATGGCTCAGTCCCTGGGAAAAGTAATGGATAATGGCCAACAGGCCCTCTTACCAGACCCAGCGAAATCGCAACAGTGATCCCTCTTGCTGGACGTTCGCTCACTCTGGGTTGCCCGGGGTGACTCTAGTCAGTAGTGTAGCATGTCTGTATCCTGGCAGTGGCTCGGTCTTTCTCCCTCTCTGGTGGTGCGGGTACAATGTGGCTCCTTCTCTGGTGGTGCGGGAACAGAGTGGCTCCCTCTCTTGTGGTGTGGGTACAGCGTGGCTCCCTGGTGGTGCGGGGTACAGAGTGGCTCCCTGGCGGTGCGGAGTACAGCGTGGCTCCCTGGCGGTGCGGGGTACAGCGTGGCTCCCTGGGGGTGCGGGGTACAGCGTGGCTCCCTGGCGGTGCGGGGTACAGCGTGGCTCCCTGGCGGTGCGGGGTACAGCGTGGCTCTCTGGCGGTGCGGGGTACAGCGTGGCTCTCTGGCGGTGCGGGGTACAGCGTGGCTCTCTGGCGGTGCGGGGTACAGCGTGGCTCTCTGGCGGTGCGGGGTACAGCATGGCTCTCTGGCGGTGCGGGGTACAGCGTGGCTCTCTGGTGGTGCATGCAGGGTACAGCGTGGCTCTCTGGTGGTGCGTGCAGGGTACAGCGTGGCTCTCTGGTGGTGCGTGCAGGGTACAGCGTGGCTCTCTGGTGGTGCGTGCAGGGTACAGCGTGGCTCTCTGGCGGTGCGGGTTACAGCGTGGCTCTCTGGCGGTGCGGGGTACAGCGTGGCTCTCTGGCGGTGCGGGGTACAGCGTGGCTCTCTGGCGGTGCGGGGTACAGCGTGGCTCTCTGGCGGTGCGGGGTACAGCGTGGCTCTCTGGCGGTGCGGGGTACAGCGTGGCTCTCTGGCGGTGCGGGGTACAGCGTGGCTCTCTGGCGGTGCGGGGTACAGCGTGGCTCTCTGGCGGTGCGAGGTACAGCGTGGCTCTCTGGTGGTGCGGGGTACAGCGTGGCTCTCTGGTGGTGCGGGGTACAGCGTGGCTCCCTGGCGGTGCGGGGTACAGCGTGGCTCTCTGGCGGTGCGGGGTACAGCGTGGCTCTCTGGTGGTGCGGGGTACAGCGTGGCTCCCTGGCGGTGCGGGGTACAGCGTGGCTCTATGGTGGTGCGGGGTACAGCGTGGCTCCCTGGTGGTGTCCCCCAGCAGAGTATTTTCTTTTGCTCCTCTTCTAACACCCCCTCCCTCCCCTCCAGCAGAGTGCTTGCATGCTGGGGGAACTGGTGCCAGAACTCTGCCGTGACTTAATTTCCCATGATGCCCCCAGTGTCTTCTGATTGGCCCTCTGCTGTGGCCAATCATGGGGAGGGAAACAACGAGCAGGAAGCTGGGTGGCAGCGCAGAGAATCCAATTAGATCCGCTCTCTCTTACTTTTCTCCCTTCGACTTACAGAAAGGGAAGGGGGGCGGCGGGGGATACAGACAGCCCGCAGCTCTCCTCTCCCTGTCACAGCGCCGCAGTGGCGGGCTGTCTGTATCCCCCGCCGCCCCCCTTCCCTTTCTGTAAGTCGAAGGGAGAAAAGTAAGAGAGAGCGGATCTATTTGAATTCGTGGCGGGGGGCGGAGCCAGTGGCAGCGGTCGGGGGATTCCAGCGGCTACGGGGAGTGATGCGAGCGGATGGCAGGGGCGGTGCCAGCAACGGCGGGGGGCGGGGCTTGTCGTGTATTCGCACTATAAGACGCAGGGACATTTTCCCCCATATTTCTGGGGGAAAAAGTGCGTCTTATAGTCCGAAAAATACGGTAAGTGTTGGACTTTCAGTGGTGTGGACCTTGAATTTCTGGGAGTTAAAGGGTCATTCTCAAGTAAAGTTTTGGCTCTGGACAGGGGCACAGGCCCGAAGGTAAAAGGTATAGCTCACACCTCTGCACACAAGAGGTTACAAGCTGGTGGTGCGCCACACTCTCCTCCCTGGTCCCCTAGACGAGAGCCATTGATTGAGAAGGGAAGGAGGGAGTGAGAGGTGAGGTCGCTACACTTATATTGGTGATCAGTAAGAAGAATGATCTTTACATTGGTGATCAGTGGGAAGAATGCCCCTTACATTGGAGATCAGTGGGAAGAATGCTCCTTACATTGGTGATCAGTGGGAAGAATGCCACTTACATTGGTGATCAGTGGGAAGAATGCCCCTTACATTGGTGATCAGTGGGAAGAATGCCCCTTACATTGGTGATCAGTGGGAAGAATGCTCCTTACTATGGTGATCAGTGGGAAGAATGCCCCTTACATTGGTGATCAGTGGGAAGAATGTTCTTTACATCGGTGATCAGTGGGCAGAATGCTCCTTACATTGGTGATCAGTGGGAAGAATGCTCCTTACATTGGTGATCAGTGGGAAGAATGCTCCTTACATTGGTGATCAGTGGGAAGAATGCTTCTTACATTGGTGATCAGTGGGAAGAATGCCCCTTACATTGGTGATCAGTGGGAAGAATGCCCCATACATTGGTGATCAGTCGGAAGAATGTTCTTTAAATCTGTGATCAGTGGGAAGAATGCCCCTTACATTGATGATCAGTGGGAAGAATGTTCTTTACATCGGTGATCAGTGGGCAGAATGCTCCTTACATTGGTGATCAGTGGGAAGAATGCTCCTTACATTGGTGGTCAGTGGGAAGAGTGCCCCTTACATTGGTGATGTCACGGGTGTACTTACCGAGGCCGAGATGCCGAGAGTGGTTCACCCTTGCGACTTGGCGCACTCCGCCCCCTGGAGGTGGAACAGGGAGAGGATGGCGCGAAGAGGCACTGGCTACCAGCAGGTGAGGAAGTCTTGGTAGAGGATCGGGTGACCAGGAACAGGCTGAGGGCCTAACACCAGGCTAATGAGGGCTCTCACAAGATCCAAACAAAGACACAAGTCCAGGGCACTACAGGGGCCAAGCGGGTAATCTGAGTCCAGATACTGGCTGTAGAAACAGGTACTGAGGGTGCAGGCCGAGGGTCTAACACAGTAGACAAGTGATCAGTCCAGGTATACTAAGCAGGTAATCAGAGCTGGAGGCAAGTAGCAAATCCGGAATACAAGCAGGAGATCAGGGATTGGAGATTGGTAGAAAGTCCGAGTCACAGGCCGAGGGTCAAACACAGCGGGCAGGCAGAAGAGGTCCGAGAGGCAAGCCAAAGGTCAGGTCCAGGAGAGAAGCAGCGTAGTCAGGTCGATCCGGGTCACAACAAAGGTTCAGACGTGTATACAGGAAACCAGGTACAAGGCAGGAAGCTGACGACAAACCAGCAACCTGTCAGCGCCACTAGGCTTCTTTAAATAGGCCGGTCAGAGTTCTGATTGGTGCACCATTGCGCATGCGCGTGCGCCGTTCACGCACGCGTGTGCGCCGAAGCGCCATTCCACTGCGCATGCGCGCAGGGCTGCGGCGGCTGAATAGGGGATTTCCATGACAGGTGATCAGTGGGAAGAATGACCCTTACATTGTTGATCAGTGGGAAGAATGCCCCTTACATTGGTGATCAGTGGGAAGAATGCTCCTTACATTGGTGATCAGTGGAAAGAATGTCCCTTACATTGGTGGTGAGTGGGACGAATGTTCTTTACATTGGTGGTCATTGGGACGAATGTTCTTTACATTGGTGGTCAGTGGAAAGAGTGCCCCATACATTGGTAATCAGTGGGAAGAACGTTTTTTACATCGGTGATCAGTGGGAAGAATGTTCCTTATATTGGTGATCAGTAAGAAGAATGATCTTTACATTGATGGTCAGCGGGAAGAGTGCCCCTTACATTGGTGGTCAGTGGGATGAATGCTCCTTACATTTGTGGTCAGTGAGAACAACGCTCCTTACATTGGTGATCAGTGGGAAGAATGCTCCTTACATTGGTGGTCAGTGGGAAGAAGGAGGAGGACACACCCAAAGAGCTCTCTGAGAGAACCAGCCTTTTTTCAAGCCTGGGCCTTGCCTGCTAGCTTGGCCCAGAAATAATGCCTGATCCTGGGGGAGGCCCTAGGAGGGATTCCCCTGATGATACGGGGCCTAGTGAAGAGGAGGAGGAGGATCTGACTGTGGGTCCAGGCCCTGGTGAGAATGTGGATGTCTACAGACAGAAGATCATCGATCATTTTCGGGCGATCGGAAGAGCTGAGGAGAAACTTAAATGTTTAAAAGCTGAGCATAAAAACTTCAGGGCCAAGTATTGCCAGGCCTGGAGTAAGAATCGTTTGGCCATGAAGCCAGAGTTACAGCAGATGGAAGAAAAGGTAAAGAAGCAATCTTTATTGTTGGAGAAATTAAAAGATAAAAGTGGAGCTTTTGCAGAAAAATTTAAAAATGAGAGAAGATTTGCCAGCCAGACATCGGTGAGTTCTGTGGATCAGCAGCTGCAGGTAACAGACAACCCGGCTTCATCTGCCTCTGCACCTCTCCCCCCCCCCCATGTCAGGCTGGGGAATCACCAGCGGCAACCAGCCAGGGGGTTGAGAGTGAACATGGCACGCCTAAGGTTCATTCAACAGATGGAGTCACCCCTAAGGGCAGACAGGTCTGTTGGTGAAGCATCAGAAGTCCCTGTGGAGGAGCATAGGGGTTACAGACCGGCAGAGCCAGCACTGGTGGAGAAATCCCAGTGCACTGTGCAGCCTCCTTCCATCATGCCTGCCCCACCAGCTGTAGTGAATGGTGTCCCAACTGAGGAGCAGAGAGAGAAGGAGCTCTGCAAATAGCTGCCTGTTGGAGTTTCGGCTGTAGAGAAATCCTCTGCTGACATGGAGGGAAACCCCCTGGCAGAGGTGTCATCAGCCCACCAACGCAATGTGGATGGATCTGCATCATGCCCCCCGCACATAGATTTTGTTACTACTGCTGAGACCTGTAGTTCTACAAGCAAGATGGCTGCCAGCTCCAAAGAGCATGTTTCAGCTTCACCGGGGCTGATAGATACAGGTGGGGGAGGGGAGCAGCACAGTGCAGCATGTGAAGTGGAAGCAGCCATGGAAGTCTCCTGCAATGATTCACCTGTTGCTGTATTAGAACAATCTTCACTCTGCTTAGCTGACAATCCTGTCCTGATGGAGAAGAGTCTGCCTGGAGGTGAAGTATATATGGGTACAGCAGTGAGTGTGGACATGGCAGGAACTATGAATGTGCCAGAAAATAATGACAGCAATAATATTGATAAAGCAATGGATGTGGTGGTCAGTGTTGGTCATCTTACTTTAAAAAAGTAATTAGTTTACAGTTACAAATTACTTCTCCCAAAAAGTAATTGCGTTAGTAACTCAGTTACCACATTGAAAAAGTAATTAGTTACTCAGCAAAGTAACTGTAACGACACCCCCAAATACGAAAAGGGGGTAACGCCGTTTAAATATCTTCCCTCTCCTGGACACAAATTCACTGTCGATCCTCCACAGTCAGAAGACCACTTCCCATAGGAATTAATCCTTCCGAAAGAACGAGACGCACTCTGTATCTTTCCAGGATAGACTGCCTTTATTGAAAAAAGAATTGTAACTTGTATACACATCCAATACTGCATTAACCTGAATGAATGGTCCAGCTCCACCCACAACATAACAAGACCCAATACACATTATTTTGACGTCTGTTAGGAGACAACAGGTTCTAATCCCCTTTCAGTTCAAAAGACTTTACACAATAGAAACATGACGACCTTCAATACACATCTCACAATGAAAGGATTTGTAGCCTGTCTGTCTGAGTACAATACACACAAGTATAGAGTTAATTATCCCTATTCACACTAAAAGGGTCTTCAGACGCCCTTCTAGATTCATTTACATCACAACTGGCAGGTAACACATCTCTCAATTAACCTGTTGAGTTCAGAATAAAACAACCAGTACATATTGTGGACTAATATTACTTTTTCAATTTCAAGCAATCCAAGCCATATTCTTAATGTCCACGGTTTCCTGGCTCACCCTGTGTCCAAAGTGACCCCCCTGTCACAGTAACTGACTTTTTTTTTGAGGGCACATAGCACATCAGGGCATGGGGCACATAGCACATCTGGGCACATAGCACATCAGGGCATGGGGCACATAGCACATCAGGGCGCATAGCACATCAGGGCACATGATAGCACATAGCACATCAGGGCACATAGCACATGAGGGCACATCAGGACATGTGGCACATAGCACATCAGGACAGGGCACATAGCACATTGTTTACCAGCCATGCAGAGTAGCACAGGAAGCGTGTGTAATAAGTTCTCTCTCATGTCACGGCACTGACGGCAGTCACGCTACCTCCCGGTGGCCCCTCCTCTCTTCTCGTCCATCCCAGATGATGTCACAAGCAAATGGAGATGGACGAGAAGAGAGGAGGGGCCACGGGGAGAAGCGTGACTGCCGTCAGTGCCGTGACATGAGAGAGACCCGGTCATAGAGGAGAGGAGGAATTACACTACTGCCATCTAGTGGCGGTTGATGTAATTGGGGTAGCGCCGTCCAAGTAATGGTAACTGCGTTACCATGAGAGGAAGAGTAATCAGTTAGATTACTCATTACCCTCTAAAGTAACTGCGTTACGTAACTCAGTTTATTCTAACTCAGTTACTTACATCACTGGTGGTGGTGAAGGGGTTAATGTTGCTGCTATAGGTAAAAATGACATTTCTCCTCCTGCTCAGCAGAGGAAAGACTCATCAGGTGTGCAATTTTTATCTGCCAGAGTTGTGTCAGACGTTTATAAACGCACAACTGGAGTCACGCCAAGGAGGGTGGGGGGAATGCTGCAAATGTTAGTGGGCACAATTTGGGGAGTTTAGGTGGTGGGATGGTTAGTGGGTACAAGAGGAGAAATGTGGTCCAGTTGAAGTGGGAGGGGGAGGGGACCCCACCAGTAAGGGGGATGGTGGCAGAGTTGGTTCTGAAAATGGGGTTTAAAGTTTTGGATATTTTTGCTTTGATTTGCCCCGTTGGGAGTTATGAGTTTGATTTATCCTTTGTAAAGCCTGAGGGTCTGGATTTATTTTAAAAACGATTTAGGAGGTGCAGGGGCCTTCCGCAGTGGAACGGTTGGGTGCCAAAGGTGATTTGCAGGCAGCCTCTGATAAAATCTGTGACGATCCTGGTGCGTAATGAATCTATACCAGAGGCTGATTTGATCGTATGGCTACGCCGATATGGTGAGGTCCTCGTTCCACTGCGGAAGGTCCTTGATCTGCATGGGATATGGCCTGGACAGTGTCATTAAAATTAGGGGTGCTGGGAAATGTAGTCCAACATCTGCCCTGTTCAGCCTTTTTTGGGGAGGGATAGGCTGACCATTTTTTACCAAGGTCAGCCTAAAGTCTGTAACAAATGTGGTGAAAAGGGCCATTTTGCATCTACCTGCACCCGTAAAAATTGTTCACTGTGCCAGGATCTGGACCATTTGGCTAAGGATTGTACCGAAATTCGGTGCAATTTGTGCCAAAAGCTCGGTCTTCCTTATAGTTAATGCCCAAAGGCATTACATAACTTGCCGGGATTGGAGGCTGAGCTACAGAGGCTGGATAAGGAGGATGAGGCCGCTGAAACTGTTGTTGTCCCTCCTGTGTCTGCGACATCTGTTTCTGATTCTGTTTCCTCTTATGATGTGGTCCCTGAGTCTGTCTCTCATGTGTCTGTTACATCTGTTGTTTCTGTTTCCCCTAGTGATGTGGTCCCTGAGTCTGTCCCTCCTGTGTCTGTTACATCTGTTTCAGTTTCTCCTAGGAATGTGGTCCCTGAGTCTGTCCCTCCTGTGGTAGTCCCTAATCTGTCTATACGTAGATCCTCCAGACTGGCGGAAGCTGCTGGGGGGGGCAGGTTTAGCGGATCTTCCCACTCAGCCTCCAGTCCCTGCCCCTCGGACGCGCAAGCGTGGTCAGGGGAATGTGGGGGTGCTGGATGGGGGTGGGGCTGATGGAAGGGTGTCCATACCCCATGTCTCACCCTCTGTTGATGGGGATTCAGATGATGAGGGGTGGGAGAAGATTAGGGGGAAGAAAAAAAAGAAGAGGAAGAAAAGAAAAGCGGTAATTTCTTCCTCAGAGTCGGACCCAGGAGGGGTTCCTCTTGGCAACACCTTTTCTGTTTTGTCGGGTGATGAAATGTCAGATATATCTTTCTCTTTATCATCTATGGATGGGGGGGAGTCACGTAGTTTGAAGAGAGCTGTTTCTGGTGATGAGAGTGTGGTAAAGGTTAAGAAACGACTACCGCAATCATCCTGATGGCAGTTCCCACTCCGATAAAGGTGGCGACCATTAATGTCGCCAGCATTAAATTTGCAAGAGCTCGTGATATTACCTTATTTTTGCTCAGCGAGTTTGATGCTGAGATTTTATTTTTCCAAGAGACCTGGCTCCATTCTTTGGCCGATGTCCATCTGGCAAAAAGGGAGTGGAGATGCGGTCCCTCCTTTTGGTCTCTTGCGGCTGAGCCCTGCAGCGATTAAAACCGATATGGTAATGTGCTGGCGGGTAATTGAGGTAGAAATGGGTAGATGCATGGTCTTGGACGTTTCTGTTAGGGGGCACGACCTGCGCCTGATTAATATCTATGGGCCACAGTCAAAATGGGGCAGGAAATGCCTCCTCACAGAGATCAAGCCCTTCCTTTTTACGTCCCAGCAGGTTGTCTTTGGAGGTGACTTTAACACCATAATTAGGCCTGAAGACAGGAGAGGCTTCATAGACAGGCTGGGTTACGATAGCACTTTTCTTAGAGATATGGCGAGACAAGCAGGCCTGGTAGATGTGCATATTAAGCACTGCCCTGGCAGCATGGGATTCACATTTCAGAGAGGGAATAGTCAGAATAGGATAGATAGTTTTTTTTTTTTTAAAGGAGAACTCTGCTTTATCGGCTCCTGAGTTGAACTTGTAGGCGGTGGAGTTCTCTGACCACTGTATGCTGTCTGTGACTCTGAATGCCTCGGACACTCCACCCAGGGGAAGGGGTACCTGGAAACTGAATTTGACTCTCCTGGAAGATTTAGAGGTAAGACAATCCTTTGAGGATTTTTTTCAGGCACAGGTTTCTATTCTGGACTTTTGCAGCAGTAAGTCAGAGTGGTGGGAGCTTGTGAAACAAAGGGCAATTGGACTTTTCAAGGCCATAAGTAAGAAGAAGCAGCTTGGTATGTACATTGCCTACCAGCATTTGCGGAGGAAGCTTGATTGTCTTGTTTTGTATAGAGAAGATCCAGGGGAGAGCTCTGAGGTGAAGCTTCTTCTTAGGAAGTGTCAATACGACCGGCATGCCTCCTTGGTTCTGGAGAGGGATTATGGAAAATATCACTCGCCCTGATCCTTACCAGAAGTGTAAGCAAGGCATAGCAGTTAAGACGGTCATAGGCCTGAGGGATAGTACGGGTTCCCTGGTGAAGTCCAGATCAGGGATCCTGGAGATCTTCAGATCATATTACGCAGACCTTCTGGGAAGAAAGGACCTTTGTCGGGACAGGATGGAAAGCTTTCTGGATTCTACTCCAGGATTGGGAAATGGTACATTGCCTTTGATGGATTTGACAGAACCAATTTCAGTGGATGAGGTAGTTCATGCCATAGAGAAGCTGGCTACCAAAAAATCGCCTGGGCCAGATGGATTAACAGCTGAATTCTACAAGTGTTTTAAATCCATTGTGGCTCCCTTTTTAGCAGAGGTTTATAACAGCTGTCTAGAAGAGTGTTCGCTCCCTCCCTCCATGAGGCAATCCACTGTGATTCTTCTGTCAAAAGGTAAAGACCCTCAATGATTGAGAACTGGCGCCCCATCAGTCTTCTCAATGTTGATAGAAAGATCTTGGCAAAGATTCTTCTTTGGCGCTTGTCGTCAGTGGCAGGCGATTTGTTGTCCAGTCATCAGCACTGCTCGGTCCAAGGTAGAAGTACCTTTTCAGCGGTTTTAGCTGTTCGGGAGGCTTTGGAACGATGCAGGGCTGCTGGATGGAGAAAGTATATGCTGGCATTGGATCAGGTGAAGGCTTTTGATAAAGTCAATCATGAGTACCTGTATTTGCTACTTGGTAGATACGGCCTGCAGGGGAGGTTTATAGATTGGCTAAAAACATTGTATAGAGGGGCTGAGAGCTTCCCACTGGTTAATGGTTGGGTTGGACGGCCTTTTGAGGTTGGCTCTGGTGTGCGTCAGGGATGTCCTCTGAGCCCCCTGCTATATGTATTCGCAATTGACCCCTTCATAAGAAGGCTAGAGAGTGGATCTTTGTGCGGGGTGCCTTTGGGCATTGCTGGTGTGCCGCCTTTGAAGGTCGTGGCCTTTGCCGATGATGTTATTGTCTCTGGGACGGAGGAGGCGCTGGAGGTGGTCTCTATGATAGAGCAGTACACGGAGGCTTCTGGTTCTAAAGTCAACCATGAAAAGAGTGAAGTTTTCTGGATGGGTGAGGAGGGTGAAAGCTTTGAACTTCTGGATGCCTTCCCAGTGCCCCAGCAGGAAATTAAAGTGTGGGGCATCAAATTTGGTCCTGGTGACTATGGTCATCGAAATTGGGAAAGCAGGTTGGTGGGTGCCAATGCCAAAGTAGCAAGCTGGAAGAAATGGAAGCTTTCCTTGAGGGAGAGGGTTGACTTGATCAAAACGTACCTGGTCCCAATCTTTTTATATGTCACCTTCATCTGTATCTTGCCGGCATCTCTCTATGCAAGGATGTACAGCTGTTTTTTTCCAACTATTATGAACCTGATCAAACGCAATGTAACTTACCTGTCTAGGTGGGAGGGTGGCTTAGGAATGGTCAACCCAATAGTTTTCTTTTCTCTGCTCTTTTTAAAGTACAATCTTGGTAGCATGCTAGCAGAGAACCCGCCGGGATGGGTGGGTATTTTTCAATCTTGTTTTAGGCCTTTTCTGCAATGCTGGGAAGAAGGCGGGCCAGTGAAAAGTCTGAGAGTCCAACATGGCAAGCTCCCAGCTTATGTTGCCCCGTGTCTGAAAATACTTCGGCAGTGGCAGGTGACAGCGGAGGAGATCAAGTCCCTCCCCAGGAAGCTTCTGGAGAAGAGGATTTTGAGCTCTGCTTTCAGTGTGTCACTGGCCTTAAGGGATTGCCCAGGCTCTGTAATGAGGGAGGGGTTGCGTTTAATCAATTTAGAAAGAATCCCTTTGAAGTTTAGGAATCAAGCCTGGCTCGCTTTCCATGGAAGGCTCTATGTGAGAGGGAACTTGAAGTATCGCCCTGTGGATGATCGGGATTGTCCTAGAGCGGAGTGTGTTGGTAAAGTGGAGTCTATGGACCACTTTTTGCTGCTGTGTCCCTTTACCATAGAGGTGTATAAAAGGGTGGGGAGGGCTCTAGGCATCCCCTTTTTCTATAGCATGAGTTATGCGGAGTGGGTGTACGGGGCATTTCCGACTCGCTGGGATTTTGATTTCAATACACTTTTTCTAGTTAGTATAGTTGTCCGCTACTTCACATGGAATGCACGGTGCCAGATTACCCTGCGGAAGAAAGTCCACTCTGTTGAGGTGGTGGTGGTGTACGATATTCTGGGTGAGGTTGGGAAAATTTGGGGTCTTGAGAAGGGCAGGGAGCCTCGGGCGGTCTGGAAAAGGGCGTGGAGGAATATCAGACCTGCTTTTGGTGAACTTGGGTGAGGAGTTCCTTTCTTTTTTTGTGTCTTTCACTCCCTTAGCTTTTGTTGGTTAGTATCTTCTTTTTGAAGAAGGTCTGTATGCATAATGGGTGCGGGTTTGTTTCTTGACCTTGCAGGTTTGTCTGGTGTAGTGGTGTGATTCGTAGTAAGATTATCCCCAATAATGACATGTTCATGATGAGTTTTGTTTTTGCTGTAAAGTATTTTTTTGTTTGAGAGCAGATTTTCTATATTTATTTTCATTTATGTAAATATGTATATGTAGCGCACCCACCCCAGCCTTCACCTGCTTTTCTTCTATTTGGCTCCTTCGCAGGAAAAGACTGAGGCACACCGCACCACAAGCCCGTACCCTCCTGGATGGGGAGGTTGAGCGGTATTAGTTTCTCGGGCCTGCTTGCAGCCAGTGTTTAAAAACCTCCAGAGCTGACCTCATTTCTGAGGTAGCCAGAAACAAGTCCTTAGTTCTCCCCAGTAAGCAACTGTCCACACCAACTGAAAAGTTTAACTTCTTATTTATTCTTAAGGGCAATAAATAGTCTCTTTGAGAGCAGACAGGTTGAGACAAACACGGGTCAGATAAGGTGGGAGGAGGTCCAGGCACAAACTTAATTTAGGGTTTCTCCTGTTCTGGTTTGCACGAACAGGCTTAGCGCATGGTCCCTGCCACGGACCATGGGGTTGGTCACTGCCACTGACCTGGTGAATAGTTGCAAGTCACTGCCACTGACCTGGTGTGCGTAGAGTCACTGCCACTGTGACAGAAAGAGCCCGCACTTCCTTCTTTGAGTAACTTTATCCCCTTTTTAGGATAAGAACATCCCTCCAGAGAGTTACCAGAGACCCCCTCTGTCACCACGACTCTGCGCTGGGTCTTCAGGAGGAGTCACCCCCCTGGCCTCCTCGATCCTGGATACGGGTCCCCTCGCAAGGCAGATCCCTGGGAGGCTTGATCCTGAGCGGACCCCAGCCGAAAGTTGCTGGGTTCCAGGCCCTCGCCAAAGTACCTCACCCCAGACTGAAGGTGTCTGGGATGGAAACAGCAGCTCCGTCTCCGGGTCTAGGGCACCCGGAGACAACACACTCGCCCAGGCCTCCGGGCCTAGGGCACCCGGAGGCGACACACACACCCAGGCCTAAGGTGCCTGGGCGTGGAACCGACCCCTCTGGAAGATGGCCACCTCCTTTTATATCCTCTCCTGACAGGCACAGCAGGTTCCCCGCCCCGCCATACTGCTGCCGAGAGGGGACAAGAAAAGGCACAACCCTGTACCACGGTTCAACCCGGGCCTATGGCAACAGCGCCACCTATAGGCCCCGGGGAACTGCACATCAGTACTATCTCCCAGGGACAGAAATGGTCCATGAAACCTAACAATTAGTGCATCTGAGCCTAGTTACCACTCAGATGCTCCCCCTAAATATAGCACCCCGCTACATATATATTAATGTATGTTTTATATATAGTGATTTATGTTTATTGATTGCAAGACTTTTAATAAAGAAAAATTGGGAAGAATGCTCCTTACATTGGTGGTCAGTGGGAAGAATGTTCTTTACATTGGTGGTCAGTGGAAAGAGTGCCCCTTACATTGGTGATCAGTGGGAAGAATGTTCCTTACATTGGTGATCAGTGGGAAGAATGCTCCTTACATTGGTGGTCAGTGGGAAGAATGCTCCTTACATTGGTGATAAGTGGGAAGAATGCTCCTTACATTTTTGGTCAGTGAGAACAACGCTCCTTACATTGGTGGTCATTAGGAAAAATGCCTCTTACATTTGTAGTGAATGGGGAGAATGCTCTTTGGTGGAATGCATTAAGATAAAAAATCCTTCTGCCTTTAAAACTCCTTTAACCACTTGTCCCCCGCCCACTGTCAATAGACGGCGGGCGGAGGACACTCTCGTTCTGAGCGAGGAGGCGCGCGCGCCCGCCGCGTTCACAAGGCCCCGGTGCGCGTGCCCGGTGGCCGCGATTGCCGCCGGGCACCCGCGATTGCCCGGGAAACGAGCATTTGTAGTGAATGGGGAGAATGCTCTTTGGTGGAATGCATTAAGATAAAAAATCCTTCTGCCTTTAAAACTCCTTTAACCACTTGTCCCCCGCCCACTGTCAATAGACGGCGGGCGGAGGACACTCTCGTTCTGAGCTAGGAGGCGCGCGCGCCCGCCGCGTTCACAAGGCCCCGGTGCGCGTGCCCGGTGGCCGCGATTGCCGCCGGGCACCCGCGATTGCCCGGGAAACGAGCAGGAAAGTGGATCTCTGTGTGTAAACACAGAGATCCACGTCCTGTGAGGGAGAGGGGACCGATGGTGTGTCCCTTGTACATAGGGACAACCATCGGTCACCTCCCCCAGTCAGTCCCCTCCCCCCACAGTAAGAACACTTTGAGGGAACATAATTAACCCCTTCCCGCCCCCTAGTGGTTAACCCCTTACCTGCCAATCACATTTATACAGTAATCAATGCATTTTTATAGCAGGGATCGCTGTATAAATGTGAATGGTCCCAAAAATGTGTCAAAAGTGTCCGATGTGTCCGCCGCAATATCGCAGTCACAATAAAAAATCGCAGATCGCCGCCATTACTAATAATAAAAAAAATGCTATAAATCTATCCCCTATTTTGTAGACGCTATAACTTTTGCGCAGACCAATCAATACGCGCTTATTGCGATTTTTTTTTTTTACCAAAAATATGTAGAGGAATACGTATCGGCCTAAACTGAGGAAAATTTTATTTAAAAAAAAAAATGGGTATTTATTATAGCAAAAAGTAAAAAATAGTGTTTTTTTTCCAAACTGGACGCTCTTCTTTTGTTTATAGCGCAAAAAATAAAAACCGCAGAGGTGATCAAATACCACCAAAAGAAAGCTCTATTTGTGGGAAAAAAGGGCGCAAATTTCGTTTGGGAGCCACGTCGCACGACCGCGCAATTGTCATTCAAAGTGTGACAGCGCTGAAAGCTGAAAAATGGCTTGGGCAGGAAGGGGGTTTTCGTGCACAGTAAAGAAGTGGTTAAGGGGGGGATATGATCAACATGTATAAATACATAAGGGGTCCATATAGTGAACTTGGTGTTGAGTTAATCACTTTAAGGTCATCACAGAGGACAAGGGGGCACTCTTTACGTCTGGAGGAAAAGAGATTTCATCTCCAAATACGGAAAGGTTTTTTCACAGTAAGAGCTGTGAAAATGTGGAATAGACCCCCTCAATAGGTGGTTCTGGCCAACTCAGTAGATTCCTTTAAAAAAGGCCTGGATTCTTTCCTAAATGTACATAATATAACTCAGTACTAACATTTATAGGTAAAGTTGATCCGGGGAATATCCAATTTGCCTCTTGGGGGATCAGGAAGGAATTTTGTTCCCCCCTGCTGGAGCAAATTGGATCATGTTTTGCTAGGGTTTTTTGCCTTCCTCCTGGATCAACTGTGAGTATAGGATTGTGTATATGGTTTTCCATTTGATTGTAAATTTTTTTTATTTTTTTCGAACTGGATGGAATTTAACCCCTTCCTGACCAAAGCACTTTTTGCGATTCGGCACTGCGTCGCTTTAACTGACAATTGTGTGGTCGTACAACGTTGTACCCAAACAAACTTGTCGTCCTTTTTTCCCCACAAATAGAGCTTTCTTTTGGTTGTATTTGATCACCTCTGTGGTTTTTATTTTTTGCCTTATCAACATAAAAAAAGCGACAATTTTGAAAAAAAAGCTATATTTTTTACATTTTGCTATAATAAATATCCCCAAAAAATAAATAAAAAAACAAACTTCTTTCTCAGTTTAGGCCGATATGTATTGTTCTACATATTTTTGGTAAAAAAAATTGCAATAAGCGTATATTGATAGGTTTGCAGAAAAGTTATAGCGTCTACAAAATAGGGGATAGTTTTATGGCATTTCTATTATTATTATTTTTTTTTTATTAGTAATGGCGGGGATCAGCTATTTTTATTGTTACTGTGACATTATGGCAGACACATCGGACACTTTTGACACTTTTGGGGCCATTGTCATTTATACAGCGATCAGTGCTATAAAAATGCACTGATTACTGTGTAAATGACACTGGCAGGGAAGGGGTTAACCACTAGGGGGCGAGGAAGGGGTTAAGTGTGTCCTAGGGAGTAATTCTAAATGTGGGGGGGATGGGCTACCAGTGACACGACATTGATCACTGCTCCCGATGAGAGGGAGCAGACGATCAGTGTCCTGTCACTCGGCAGAACAGGGAATCGCCTTGTTTACAAAGGCACCTCCCCGTTCTGCAGCTCGGTGACACGATCGCGGGACACCGGCAGACATCAAGTCCCATAGGCACGGTCACAGAGCTGGCGGCGGGCGCGCATGCCCGCACGGCAAGATTTTCAAAGCAACGTACAGGTACGTTGCTTTGCCCCGACGTATATGTGCATTAGGTGGTTAACTACATAACTATGTAAGATCCCCCATACATCACAGTCCACCTTAGGAGTCCCCTTTTACATTAGAAAACATATCAGATGTCCCCACTTACATTAGGGTCCCCATCAGAGCCCTCCTTACATCAGAGTCCAACTTAAATGTTGCTCCTTACATCAGGATCCCTATGAGAGCCCCGGTTACATCAGGATCCGCTTTATGAGACCCCCTTACGGCAGGGTGACCAACAGTCTCCCTTCCTTGAGAGTCCACCTTAGGATTCCCCCCCCCCCTTACATCAGAATCTCTATCGAAAGCTCCCCTTACATTAAAGTCCACCTCAGGAGTCCCCTTTATACATCTGAATCCTCATCAATGTCCCTCTTTACATCAAGGACCCTATCAAAGCCCCTTTACATTCAATCCTGCCCTAGGAGTCCACTCTCACATCAGGATCCTCATCAAAGTTTCCCTTATCCCAGAATCCTCATTGGAGCTCCCCTTACATTAAGGTCCACATTAAAGCCCCCCTTACATCAGGGTCCCCATCAGAGCCCTCCTTACATAAGGAGTCCAACCTTACATCAAAATCTCCATTAAAGATCCTTGTACATCACAGTCCACCTTAGGAGTCCCCTTTTACATCAGAATCATCATCAGATTTCCCCCCTTATGTAGCACCCTCCCCAATATTTGGGGGTGCTGTGTATATATTTAGGGGTAATCTGAGCTAGTAGTTGGGCTCATATCAATTGATTATTCATTATTGCCTCTGGGTGTGATGCTGCCTGGCAGCAGTGTTCCCTGTTGCCTGTAGGTGGCACTGTCACCGCCGGCATAGGTTGAACCACAGGGGGTATCACAGCACCTTGGGTGTCCTCTCTCGGCAGCCGTGCAGTGGGCGTGGTCTACCCGCTGTGCATGCTGGGAGAGGGTACATAAGGGGCAGACACCATTGGGGTTCGTTCGTTCCTGGGGTCCATTGGTCCTGTGCGTGCGCCTCGTGAACCGTATGGCACAGGGTGCGTGTGTTCTGGTCCCGGGCACCTTCAGCCTGAGGCTGCATCGCTGCTTGTAGGCCCAGCTCTGCTGGCTGAGGCCTATGTTTCAAGAAAAGAATCCCAAGCTACCCACCTACGGGAAGCCCACTGTTAGGAAAGGAGACCAGGGGAGGATCAGTCCCATAGGGGACTAGCGACGGTACTGCTGTCTCGGGAAGAGGCCTGGAAACTCGCCTAAAGAGGGATTCATAATCAGAAGCCTGCAATACGACAATCTGGCCTAACGGTTCTCTTCATAATTGTCTGGCTGGGAGGACCAGGACTTTAAACCTGTGGCAGGGGATTTCCTGATCGTATCCATAATAGAAAAAGGAAAGATTGATTTGTGCTGTATTACAGCTGCTAGGACCACTAAACGGGACTATCCGGGTGAGCAATACCCACTCAGGCTTGAGTGGCGACGAGTGCTATTTTAGTGTTGCGTGCCTGAACCTTCCCCTGTGTGTTTTTTTCCTCTCGTGTCCTACTCTTCCTCTAAAGTTTCCTCAGCAAAAGAAAAATAAAGCCTAACTGTTTGGGTTTTACATTGTGTGGACATTGGCCTTTCTGAACACTCTTCTCACACCCTGACAACGGAAGCCATGGAGGTAATTCGCAGACCCAAAAATATAACCAGCAGCTCCTGTGGGGGTAGTGCTACACTTACATCAAGGACCCTATCAGAAACCCTGTTACATCAGGATCTGTTTTAGGAGTGCCCCCCTCCCCTACATCGGGGGGGGGGTGACCATCATAGTCTCTCTTACATGAGAGTCCACTTTAGGAGTCCCCCTTTACATCAGAGTCACTATCAAAGCCCCCCTTACATTAAAGTCCACCTCAGAAGTCCCCTTTATTCATCAGAATCCTCATCAGTGTTCCCCTTTATGTCAGGGACCCTATTAAAGCCCCATTACATCAAAATCTTCCCTAGGTGTCCACCCTTACATCAGGGTCCCCATCAAAGTCCCCTTTAACCCAGAGTCCTCATTAGAGCCCCACCTCTTACATCAGAATCTGCATCAGAGTGCCTCCTTACATCAGGGCCCACATCAAAGGGGAACCTGACCCTAGCTGCATGCCAATGAAATTCTGTAGCAGGCCGTATATGGTCCACAGGTCATAGTTTGGGTGTAGGGTGACCACGTGTCCCGCATTTTGCAGGTCTGTCCCGGGCACCTTCATTCCAGGACAATACAGTGTCCCGGAATGAAACTGACACAGCCACCCCCCGGGCCAATCTGATGCCCCCAAAAAAGGCCACCACATCACCGCTTTAGTCACTGACAGTACTTGTTCTGGCCGGGAATGCCTGGAGGAGCACAATCCCCGCCCCCTGCTTGTGATTGGAGAAATTATAAATCCCACCTCTTGTGTCCAATCACTGTGCTGTGATTCGTTACGGCACAAGCTAATTTTTGGGAAGGGGGGTGTCCCTGAATGGTAGTTTGGAAATGTGGTCACCCTAGTTTGGGTCTGTTAGGATTCTAGCAGTTTCCTATAATATAGAACAACAGGTTGCAAATTTGCAACACAGAGTCAAGTATATTACGATGTAGGAGGGAACATGCATATCCATGTATACGCTGCTCTCTCACATGTAGTAACATTCTGTCCAGTAAAAAAGTATGAGGTTAGAGGAAAGGGGAGGGGGGGTTATTATTTCTGGAACAGAATGTGACTTTGTGCCCTCTTTAGCTAAGTGGATGACGTGCTTGAAGTTGCATTTGATAGGATAAAGTGCAGGGAATGGTGCCCTCTGCTAATGACTCGTGCTCATGGTGTACTTACTGTATACTCAGTACTCTGCAATTTAATTCCTATAAGTGATCCGGATGACATTCTTCTGATGGGAGGAAGAGGGACATCCCAGCTCATAGCTGGAGCAGCTGATGGGCTTTCTATGAGTCTTTTAAGACTCATAGAACCTTGGTTGCCATGACAACACTTTTGTGATGTCACTAATTACCTCCGAGCTCCTGTTTATATGTGATCACATTTACGAATGTTTTGTTACGAACAGAAAAAAAAAACTTGCAGTATAAAATGTGTGCTCCGGAGTATACATGTGAGGTCATTACTGACTACATTTATCTATTACATGGTAATTGCAGCCTATGCCATCCATTGTGTATTCAACAATCAGTGTGAAAAGACGACCAGTTTGTCACGTATGCAGGCAAAAACTGTCTTGTTTGTTTAATGCTAAAAAAGTAGAAGGGCCCATTCTCAGTTATGTGCTATATTAAAATGCGTATTGTGTTTTGATGCCATATATTTTAATTGGCACCCCAATGATGAACATGTGGTGTGCTGTGTTAAAAAAACGATGGGTTATGTCTGATTTTCCATGTGTTATTCAAAATAATTGGGCAGCCTTAAAGTGATATTAAACCTTATTTTTTTTAAACTAAAATAACAAACATGTACTATTTACCCTGCTCCGTGCAATGGTTTTGCACAGAGCAGCCCCTAACCTCCTTTTTTGGGGTCCGCCGCCAGCGCTCCAAGCCCCCCTTCTTCAGCCTGGGGTTACCCGTGCATGCTCGCTCTGGAGCCACCCAGTCTGTGTCTATTGACACAGACCAGGCGATTCTGCCCTGCCCCTCCGCTCCCTCGTCACAGCATTTGATTGACAGCAGCAGTAGCCAATGGCTGCCACTGCTATCAATCTGTCCAATGAGGATGGAGACAGCGACGAGAGACGCTGCTTTCGTGCACATCGCTGGATCGGATCAGGTTAAGGTAAGATTGGGGGGGGGGAGGGTTGGGGGGCTCCTGTAGCACAGAAGTTTTTTTTTACCTTAAAGTGGAAGTCATAGATGTGCGCAGTCTATTGCATTAGGGTGTGCACCCCAAAGCTCAAACACACACTAATGTTCATTCAGAAAGGGAAGGGGCTGATAAATACATATTTATCAGCCCCTTCCCTCACTCATCCTAAAACATCCCTGCAGCAGGAGAGGAAAGGAAGGAAGCTGGTAGTGCTCCAGAGGGAAGGAGGGGGGAGCCAGTAGGGGGGATCTGTGCTTTACAGGGTGATTAGGGTGTGCCTGGGCACACCCGGCGCGCACGCCTACGGTGGAAGTCCACGCAAAATCTAAAATCCCTGCATCTATAGACACCAGGGATCTAACACTAACCTTTCTATACCTTTAAAGAAAAAACGAGTATACATACCTTTTTGGAAGCCGATCTGACCCGCTCCGACCATATCCCACGCTGAGCTGTCAGCCGCGGAATCTCTGTGTAGACGAGTGAGGTGGAGGACAATGGAAGCCCCATAGTAACTCTATGGGTGACGTCACTTCCCATTCATTTCACAGCCATTATCCTCCATGTCCTTTGCAGAG
This sequence comes from Rana muscosa, assembly GCA_029206835.1. Classification (NCBI taxonomy): domain Eukaryota; kingdom Metazoa; phylum Chordata; class Amphibia; order Anura; family Ranidae; genus Rana; species Rana muscosa. The sequence goes on from JARGYO010005626.1 coordinate 142,283,700, forward strand.
CTTCCGGCGCTGGAGATCGGGTCTGAGTGGGTCAGATCGGCTTTCAAAAAAGGTATGTATACTAATCTTTTCTTTACAGGGATAGAGAGGTTAGTGTTAGATCCCTGGTGTCTATAAATGCAGGGATTTTAGATTTTGCCTGGACTTCCACTTTAATTCACTAAGGTAAAAAACCTTGAGGCTTTAGAGCCACTTTAACCCAATACATGGTAACATCCAACACCATGTGCTTGTTAACAAGGCACTATAAGGTGAATGGCCTAAAGAGAATGCACTTGTATGCAGAAGAAAAAAAAATCCCTTATATGCTGACTTACACCCAGGTACAGAATCTTACACTTAAGCAGCCCATAGATGAGTAAAGTCTATTACACGTGGGCCGAATGTCAGGTGGCATTGGCCGGTTCAGTAGAAACCGGCCGATGTTCGGCCGGTGTGTATGGCAGCTGGTCTGTCGATGGGTCATGACCGAAAAAGGTTCGCTGACAGGCTCCCAATCTGTGCTCTCAGTGCTCTCAGCCAGTGGGTTGAACGAAAAATAAAACGAGTAGTGTGTATGAAGCTTTCGTTTTTTTCATTCAGCCAACTGACAGTGCCTATTCATGGATTGAAATTTGGTTGGTCCCTGCTGAACCGGATGAATTTCAATCTATGTATGGCCAACCTTAAAGTGCCTTCTTGCCCGCCCTCTGGAAAATGAAAATCCAAAGTTAATGCAACTGTATCTGGCAGTTACACTATTAAATAGATGGAAGTGTATATCCCATTGATCCCATGTAGAAAGTCCACATCACAAAAAGTTCCAGTGTGAAAAATGCATTTGTTTTATTGGTACATAAGGCTAAAAACAGAGCCCTGCATGAAAAGCTGATGTTTCAGCCCAAAGGGTCATAGCTACATGCTGGATTCTGCCAGATTCTATTAAATGCCACAAAGAAAATCACAGATAACATTAATTAGACATAATTGCCCCATAGGAAAGCAGAAAAACAAGTGAGCAAAAAACATACATGTAGCACACAAACCTTTTTCTCGCCTGGCTCACTTGCGAGTCAAGGCACACCGTGCTATATGCCCGTACCCTCCTGTTTGAAGAGGTTAAGCGGTGTTCAAAAATTTTGGGTCTTTCAGCGAGTTACCCTTTTCCACTGGTTCTCTCCCCCAGAGTATGGGGTCAAGTCTCTATTTCTTCCCCCAAAGAAAACAATGTCCAGAAGTACTTTAACTCCAACAGAGAGTTTATTTTCTATTTGCTGCGTAATAGATAGAGACAGGTGGGTGAAAAAAGAAATAGTGTGAAGAATAGTTCCTGGCACAACCAGCAATCTTGTCGCCACTCGATCCCGAGTGGGTTTAGCTCACCCGGATAGTTCTCTCTCACAGCCCTAGCAGCCGGTGTGGAGCTCGAACAGTTCTGCCACCCTATCCCCTTCTGGGACGGGCGTTGGAAATCATCTAACCTCTGTAGATTTTAAGAACAGGACAATGCCAATGGGCACTCTACAGGTTAGCTTCCCCAAGTAACAAATCCTTCCCTCTGACAGGTCACCAGGCCTCTCCCGAGACAGCAATCTTCCATTACTCATCTCCTCAATGGGACCGATCCTCCCCTGGCTTCCTCTTAGTCAGAGCGGATACCCTCCCCCGGGCACCCTGTGACTCTTCTTTCGGGGGTAGGCCCTAGCTAAAGGTGCTAGGCCCACTAGTAGAGTTGCAGGCCTCAGGCTAAAGGTGCATGGGCCTGATCGCACCCACACGTACCCCTGGCCATGAGGGCCACCGGAGGTGGGGTACGTATCTCACTCCTTCTCCTCCGACTCTCACAGGGCACCCCGGACCAATGGCATCTGCCCCTTAAGTACCCTCTCCCGGCATGCACAGCAGGTTGACAATGCCCACTGTACCGCTTCTGAGAGAGGACACCCCAAGGCGCAGTAATGCCACCCCTGGCTCAACCCTGACCTGATATGACAGCGCCACCTACAGGCCACAGAGAACCATACACCAGGCAGCATCACATAGGCAGAAGCAATACCTAGCAATGAGAATGGTCTGAGCCTGGCTAATAGCTCAGACCAGCCCCTAAGTTTAGGCACATAACACCCCTAAAAGCAAAGAGGCGCTACATACATAAAACAAAAATATATAATACAGCTGTTGCAGTAACCATAGCCTCAGATAGGTCAACAAAATAAAAAATAATTTAAAATAAAGATCCACATCCCGATGGTAATTAAGTCCTCGGGGTATTCCAGTATGAAGCTGTAAGATCGGATCCCCTTCAATGTGCCGTCACTCTCTCTATTCCATGGAAAGAAAAGTGTGTGAAATGTTCCCTCCATGTATATCCCTAAAGTGCTTAGAAACATAGGAGAACTGTTTTGCTTTGGGGTTAGCTCCATTGCAGTAATGTTCAGCCCAGCCCTAACCTTAAAGTGTCACTAAACCCAGGACCCTGCATTCACTATATCTGGTCTCCCACAGTACACAGAACATGCAAATGCAATTATTTTTGTAAACATAAACTGCTAAATACCCTTTATCATCAGCAGTTAGAGCAGTCTTGTGACTTTGAGCAGTGTCCAGCCAGGCACTGGTTAAAGCTTGTAGGAGGAGTTTTCTGATTGCCCTGTGAGACTGCAGGACCCCTGACCCTCTGTCTGGACAGTGCTGATTTGGCCCTGTGCTAATCACATGCACTGTCCCAAGAAAAAAAACCTCTCTAGCAATACACAGTAAACTGAGCATGTGCAGCCTGACTCCATAGGCTCTGTGTTATCAGGAAATTATTAGGGGACAGTGGAAGGAGGGGAGGATCAGAGAAGACAGGATCAAACAGCCTTTAAACACAATGCGGGGGATTAACCCCTTAGGATCCACAGTGACTATAACAAGCATGCCTTAATTGCATGTACAGAATGATTTTTACTGTTGTGGGTTTAGTAACACTTTAACCACTTGCCGACCGCCTCCTGTAGATATACGTTGGCAGAATGGCACGTACAGGCACATCAACATACCTGTATGTTTCCTTTAACTGCCTGACGCAGGGGTCGCGCGTGCGCTTGCGACCCTGGTGCCTTCCCCGTGAGTCAGATGGCGAACTCGATCGCCGCAGGGATCCCCGTGATTGTCTCACAGAGGTATAGAGCAGGGAGATGCTTGTGTAAACAAGCATCTCCCGGCTCTGTCTAGAGACAATGACACGGATCTCGGCTCCGTGTACTCGGAGCGGAGATCGGTGTCATGTGACACAGAGCCCAACCCCCCCCCTCAGTTAGAAACACAATGCAGGGAACATTTAACCCCTACAACGCCACCTAGTGGTTAACCCCTTCACTGCCAGTGTCATTTTCACAGTAACCAGTGCATTTTTATAGCACTGATCGCTGTAAAAATGACAATGGTCCCAAAAATGTGTCAAAAGTGTCCGATGTGTCCGCCATAATGTTGCAGTCATGAAAAAAAAAAAAATCACTGATCGCCGGCATTACTAGTAAAAAAAAAAAAATTTTATAAAAATGCCATAAAACTATCCCCAATTTTGGAAACGCTATAACTTTTGCGCAAACCAATCAATAAACGCAGATTGCGATTTTTATTTTTTTAACAAAAATATGTATAAGAATACGCATCGGCCTAAACTGAGGAAAAAAAATGTTTTTTTTATATGCCTCACCCCTCTCCCTTGCTTTATCGGTTATATGGCTGTTGTCTAGGGGTACCTGGGAGAGAGGGATAAGACACACCAAGGCCCGTGTCCTCCCGTAACTAGGAGGTGAAGGCCAGAAGATTGGGCTTTCGTGTAGATGTCCTAGAGTCAAGTCCAGTCCTTCGTCCCTGACTCCTTTGCTTAGTAACCCAAGTTCCACACAGTGAATAGGTACAACTAAGTTGTATTCTTCTTGCCAAGCAATAAAACAGTTTTTCTCCTTTTGAATAATGGGGGGGGGGGACAGATCGAGGCACAATCCTTTCCCTTCTTGCTGCTGCCCACTGTGCTGTCACCGGTGGTGAATAGTCACTGCCACTGACTAGGTAATATAGAACGTGAATTACCTTCGCTCACTTTGCCCCTGTCAGAGGAAGAAACCCGTCCAAGGGAGAAGAGGAGGCCTCTCCGTCACCAGCGATGCTGCGTCGGACTCTTCGGAGAAGTTACTGCGCACCAGTCCTTACGAACTCAGACACGGGCACCCAAGGAGTTAGGGCCCCCTCGGATTCCTCCACCCTCGCGGAACTCAGTCAAAGGTACTGAGCCCCAGGCATCCGCCATAGTACCTCACCCCAGGCTAAAGGTGCCTGAGATGGACTCCATCTCTGCTCCAGCTAGGCCAAGGGCGCCTAGGCCTGAAACACTGGAACGCCAGCACCCAAGTGTAGGCTCCATCTGACTTTTCCTGTCGGAATTTCCGCCACCAAAAATTTGAGAGCTGCTTCTCAAATTTTCCGACGGAAAAAATTCCAAACGGAAATTCCGATCGTCTGTAGCAATTCCGGCGCGCAAAATTCCGACGCATGCTCGGAAACAATTTGATGCATGCTCGGAAGCATTGAACTTCATTTTCTCGGTTTGTCGTAGTGTTGTACGTCTCCGCGTTCAGAGAACTTTCGTGTGTATGCAAGCCAAGCTTAAATGGAATTCCGTTTGGAAAAAACATCCAAGGTTTTTCTGACGGAAATCCGATCGTGTGTACAAGGCATGAGAATAGCAGAAAAAAGCTTTGAGGAATGAAACAAAGAAGGGGAGATATAGAAGGCACATCATACTTATATTTAAACATATTGTATTTATTTTATAAGGAAAAAAATGTGTTTAGTGTCAATTTAATGTGTTTGTTTAAAGAGAGATCTTCGCTTATGTCCCAACCTACTGCTGCTCTACATCCTCTGGTTTTATGTGTTTCCCCAGCTATTTCTTTCTTTTAGAAAGGCTGGATATTTCATTGAGAAATATATCTCCTATATCTTCTGATGAAGTAGATCTATGATCTTGGCAACGCATTGAGAATTATCCTCATTCCAATGCAGGAATCGCCTCCAACTGAATTTAAATAACCTTCTTTTTATACGTCCCTGAGAAGCGGGGGGGCTGCCGCGAATTGAGAAGCGAAGGGGTGCCACGGGGGGGGGGGGGGGGGGGGCTTTGGGTGCCACGAATTTTTGTTGAGGTTGGGGGAGGGGCTTTGGGTGCTGACGAACACAAAAAAAAAGGCGGGGTTGCCATCCGGGGCCCTGGGGACCTCTGGGCCCCTTACAAAAAAATAATTAATAATAATAAAATTACAAAAAATAAATAAAAAAAGGGGGGTTGCCACCAGGGCCCCTTACAGGTGTACTGCCTGTACCCCCCTGATGGCGGCCCTGTGTATGGGGGTATTAAAGTAATCTATTGATATATTGGTGTATACAATTGCATTGACTGCTCTTCTGTTATGTGATTTTAAGATGTATGGCAATATAAACTTCTTATTTTGACCTAATTTATATCCCAGCTTGGCACCTAAAAAGTCCAATATACTGTATAAAGAAGGGTTTTCCATGATATCTTTAGGAAAGGCCATGCTGTGATTGATAACTCCCCAGTGGTTGCTGCAGATTAATCAGTATATAAACATGGGCTGGACAAATTCCAGAAAAGTGGTAGATAAAGTGGCACACAATTACAGCCCCTACCCTGCCTATTGAGGCTTTTATATTGTTTTCTACTGAACGACATGTACTTTGGCCTTTAAAAAATGGCATTGGCTCCTAGATTTGAATTACCGGTTGTGCAATTGTATATTAATTTGTTCAGTCCCAACATGAAGAGTGTTATTATGTATTTTTTTTTTTTTACCTTTCAAAGAAATTTCTAATGGCTTGGCAGATATGTGCAGTAGATTGCTCAAATGCTTGTTAAATTCAGCTTCAGCTTGTCACTGAAAGGCTTTTAAGAGGGGCAATATTAAGATGGAGGCACAATGAAAGTGTTATAGTACAGTAAAATTCCACTTTAATGGTAGAGCAGAGTGTAATCTCATCTCACTGAGTGGGAGATTGAAATGCTCCATTGCCCTCTTGGGAGTCCTTTATGATTTAATCTGATGCCGGTAGATACAAGGCTTTCAGTGGCTATTGATCAGATGCCTCCTTTAAAAATCCATACTTAATGAAGATTCTTGTTATGTGTCCAACAATCTTGTCTGCAGCTTTTTTTTTTTTTCAAGCTCCATTTTTCCTTGGTGAGTGTGCGTGCATATAAGGGAAGGTTGCATAATTGTGCTTGGAGAATGGCAACAAATCAGTTTCCTTTTTTTCTGCCCTTTTCTGTGCTTGTAAATTTGAAAATTATTATTTGCACATAAAAAATAACCTTTATCCTACTTTATTTTATTTTGTAGCATAATTGCATTTATTTCTTACCCCTGGAACTAAACCTAAAAAAATTAATAAAAAAAATAGCAAAAGTCCACAAATGGACTACGGGGTGGTCTGCTCCAGGTTTAAATGAGAAGTATGGCATTTAAAAAAAATCTCTTCTTACCTAGGTAGATGCAGAATCGATGCAGGCTGACAACTGAGCGATTAAACACTGCTGATCACTCAGTTCTCCGTGCTGCTTTGAGCAGAGAGCCATGACTGTCAGTCAGATATAACAAAGGTGCGGCGCAAAAAATTAAATAAAAATAAATATCAGTCACCCACTCTCTGCTCCAACCTCCCTCCCCGCCCCACCCCACCCCACGCGCTGTGAAGAGAGGGCGGGAGTGGCTGACTCGGGCTCTCAGAAGCTCGCTAAAAGGCTGAGCCAGGTTCCAGTCCAGGCTCCCCGGTGGATTCCAACCATTATGGTCGCAATCTTTAGCCTGGACCAGCTCTGTGACGTCATCCGACAACAGGCTTTAGCTCGCAGTTGGCTAAAAACAGGTCACAGGAGTGCAGAACGATCTGCACTTCTGTAATCCACAGGAAAGGTACAGCCAAACCAGCTTTGGCTATACTTTTCCTTTAATACGTTTAATCGGGTCTATGTAGATAGGCTGACCCAAACTCAACTCTCCATAGACTATATGAAAATTGGCAACCACTTGATCAGTCTGTTTGTCCAAGTTGGGAAATGGTGCCGGTAAACAGACGTATTCCCACACAACTCTGTCATAGATTTGTTGCAGCATGCTCTCATTCTCTCTAAAGAGTGCCTCAGGAACATAAGGAAAGTCCAGTCCATGATGTGCTCCTACTAGGGTGACCACATTTCCAAACTACAATTCAGGGACACCCCCCTTTACAAAAATCAGCTTGTGCTGTAACGAAACACAGCACAGTGATTGGACTCAAGAGGCGGGATTTAGGATTTCTCCAATCACAAACAGGGGGTGGGGATTGTGCTCCTCCAGGCATTCCCGGGCCAGAACAAGTACTGTCAGTGAGTAAAGTGGTGATGTGGCGGCCTTTTTTGGGGGCATCGGATTGGCCCAGGGGGTGGCTGTGTCAGTTTCATTCCGGGACACTGTATTGTCCTGGAATGAAGGTGCCCGGGACAGGCCTGCAAAATGCGGGACTGTCCCGGGCAATCCGGGACACGTGGTCACCCTAGCTCATACATACTTGCTTAGATATCTCTGCAACTGGGAGAAGGGTGTTAACTGGGTCCCGCGACCATGACCTGCAGGCAGGTAAGCTTTAGGGGTGATTCACAAGCGTGGCTGACCAAACTTAGTTGTGAGGTCACACGCTCTGAGGTGAGCACCCTTTACCTGAGGGTGGGGAGCACCTGAGTGATGACACTGTTTTCACGGAGTCACCATAAAGCATAGGTGCTCAACCTGTGGCCCTCCAGCTGTTGCAGAACTACAACTCCCATCATGCCTCTACCTTTGGGTGTCATGATTGTAACTGTTAGCAGCTTGCAAAGCCTCATGGAACTTGTAGTTCCGTATCAGCTGGAGGGCCACAGGTTGAGCACCCATGACATAAAGCCTCATACACATGATCAGACTTCCATCTGACTTTTCCGTGAATTTTGGTCCGAAGGGCGTTGGCCGTGAACTTGTTCTGCATACACACGGCAGAACATTTTCAGCCAACATTCACCAAATCACGTGGTTTTTCAGCTCTTTACCGCCACCCTTTGGGCAACTTCTGCTATTGTTGTCTGATGTTTAGCATTGGTTCTGAGCATGCGTGTTTGTACTTTTGGATTTTAGTTCGATGGACTTATGTACACACGATCAGATGATCCTCCATCTGACATTTGTTGTCGGAAAGTTTGAGAGCATTCACAGCGAACATTTGTCTGTGGAAATTCCGACAACAATTGTCCGATGGAGCGTACAGACGGTCGGATTGTCAGATAAAACACATCTGTCGGACCGTTGTTGCCGAAAAGTCTGATCGTGTGTATGGGCCTTTATAAGGACTGTATACAATCTGTGTTGGACTGACTTTCATTTTTTAATGCACTGCAGCACATGATTCACGTTTGTGGCACCATATATATTTTCTAAGTATTCCTTTGTTAGCATTTATATAATTTTATATTTTTTATATTTACTATATACATTTTTCATGTTTATTTGTTTGCTGTGAAGTTAGCACGGATTAGTGCTCCACAGGGACTAAGAATTATATATTTTTTTATTTGTTTTACAGAAAATAAGGATTATATTTATTATATATTTTTGCAGCTTGATTTACTGTCACGATTTATATTTGGATGTTTTATTGCAATGTTGGCACTTTCAAATTCATCATTGGGAAGATTTTGAGTGAGATAGTGCAGCGCAGTATTTTTTAAATTATGTTTTTTAAATTATATTTTTTAAATAATATTTTTTAATTATAAGCTTTAGAGGCTGTATAATAAGCATTATAATAGCGGTTCTCCGCCTCAGAAAGCCTGAGCACCTAAACGATCCTGGGTCCGACATGCGGCAGAGGGTGACTGAAGGATCCCATCGTCGCTGCTGTCCATTAACGAGATCTGGTCCCCCCCAGTCACCAGACAATGGTTCTTCCACAGAAGTGGCAGCAGTAGCTTCCTCCCCAAGAACCCAGGTAGGTTGCCTACCCTTGTATTTATAGCCGCCACAAGGGGGCAGAGCCAAGAACACTCGGGAGTTGGCACGTTAACATCTTTCTGACCTCAGCGCAGCCAAATAGACAAGAACTTAGTAAAACATATTTTAATCAATAATATATTGTAAAAGTAACTACATGAGGTAGAACATGGTAAAGTGTGTACCCCCATGTAGGCACCTGCCTACAAGCACATTATGACTAACAGCACCTGAAGCCCAATAAAAAAAAAATTGGTGGAGGTTTAATTACGCTTAAAGGAAATGCATCATGGGTCAAATATGGAAGCTGCCATCCTTTTAAAATGTTTCAAGGAGTTTTGAAGTCAAATGCTTTAGGGCAGGCTAAACTCCTGGCAAACATTAAAAGCACCAAGTAATTAGTTACATATTCATTACAGAAGATCTGTCATTCATTTTTTACTGGTATGTTTCCTAGAGCCAAGAGCTTTATAAGTCTAGTCATGAGGTCAGACAGGCCAATGTTTTTTCGAGAACATATCTGCTGATCTTCAAACTTATCTCAGAGCAGCTGAGATCCACCTTGACCTTGTTAGATTTTAGCCCCTACTTTAATCTATGGGGATTGGCTGTTGTTTGTGCAAAGATTCTCCAACATGTTGCCTTTGCATGTGTAACGGGGTGTTACATTTAGGGGGTAGGTGTCTGAGTGTAATCATGCTCAGATGCAATATTGCTACTGTCTATGGACTATATTTTCCTGTGGAGGAGATCAATGGTGCCTAGTTTCCTGCAAGTCTATAGGGGGCGCTGTCGCCATAGACTGGGGTTGAACCATCGTTGTAAGGTTGTGCCTTTTTGTGTCCCCTCTCGGCGGTGGTACGGCGGTGCGGGGGAACCCGCTGTGCCTGCTGGGAGGGGGTATAAAAGGGCCGGCCATCTTCCACATGGGGTCCGAGTCCCAGGCACCATCAGCCTGGGGCGGCTGTTCCGGTTCGCCCGCGCCCAGGTGCCCTTGGCCTGGGTGTAGGGGATTGAATGCCATCCCAGGCACCTTCGGCCTGGGATGAGGTACTGCTTGAGAAGGCCTGGGGCCCAGTACCTTCGACTGAGTCCTGCGAGGGATTGAGGAATCCTAGGGGTCCACCGAGTGAGGGAACCCGAATCTAGGACGAGGGGGACCAGAGAGGTTACCCTTCCCGAAGACCAATTGCAGCAATTTGGTGACGGTGGGGCCTCTGGTGACCGTCCGGATGGATGTCTTCTCCCTGACAGGGGTCGCAACTTTTTGAAGGTAGTCCACATTCTCATGGTCTGTGGCAGGGACCCAACGTGAATCAGGTCGGTGGCAGAGACCCAACAATCATGGTCCATGGCAGGGACCTTATTTCACCTGGTCCGTGGCAGGGACCAACCTCACGGTCGGTGGCAGCGACTGTGCGCCATAACTGTTGTGAAATCCTAACAGTTTAGTTTCATTGATAGGATTGTGCCTGGACCTCCTTCCCACTTTGTTCTGAACTGTTATGTGTCTGACCAGTCGCTCTCAAAGGATTATTTATTGCTCTAAAGAATAAATAAGTGTTGGACTTTCAGTGGTGTGGAACTTGACTTTCTGGGAGCTAAAGGGTCCTACCTCCACCTCTCTGGAGGGTGGGAGTCATTCTCGAGGGAAGTCTTGGCTCTGGACAGGGACACAGGCCCGAAGGTAAAAAGTTATAGCTCACACCTCTGCACACAAGAGGATACGAGTTGGTGGTGCGTCACACTCTCCTCCTTTGTCCCCTAGACGAGAGCCATTGACCGAGAAGAGAAAGAGGGAGTGAGAGGTGAGGTCGCTACACATGCAATGAGTGATTCTGACCCTTGAATAGTCTCATTATTGTTCCCTCCGATTGACGGTTCAGTGTGCTTTTTACTGTTGCCTGTGAAGGCCTGCACAGCTTGATCCTTGCCTGATGAGACTCGGCACTAGCATGGATCAGGCTGTATATGACTATCTTAATCCTAATGATAAATGTCCCTAGATATAAATGTTTAGTTCATATCAGTCTCAGTCTTCTGGAGGATCATCCGGTCTTCTTAGATGCATTAATTCTCATTCCATGTCCCTCGGTCAGTCTGTTTTATGTTTCCTCTATGTGAGCGAATTGAAGTGACGTGTCAGAAGGAATTTTACATGGGGGATTTAATTGGAATGATTCTGTGTGAACACGTTATTAATGTGACATGGTATAAATCAGCAAATCACGCGCACACATATTGTCCTGGGACTGTGAGAAGTAATCTGCTATCTATGGGCTGTTTCCAGCAAGCACATTATATAGATGAATGACCGAGCCTTCTATTTTTTTCCTAATAACATTTAAATAAATACCTTGTGTACTGTTTATGGCTCATCTGCTTTTAGCCTTTCTAACGGCACAGCGTGGAAACCTACTGCCCCCTATGGATAGAACACACAACAACTGATTTTATTCTGTATTTGCAGATCCAGGTTCAGTTATTTTTATACCTATATGCACTGAAAAAAAATAATAATAATTTATGGCACCAATTACATATAAAGAATCAAACTCCTGCCCAGCAGTGTACAGAAGCACCTTCATATCTTTCCCATATTTTTCCAGATGTATGCAAGCTGAAATTTCTGCCAGTTTTATTTTGGTTTCTTTTATTGGAAAGCAGGACTGAGCGTGGGGGGAAATGTATTTAGAAAATATAGGCATTAGAATGCTGATTTTTTACATTTAAATACTACTGCTCAAACACCTATATTTGTTCCAAACGCTGTTTGTGTTTGAGTTTGGTTTACCTGCAAGTCTCAGTGCAGGGGTTGCATTTCATCTGCATTTTGGGTGGTTAGTGCTCCTTTTCGTTTGTGGTTAGCAGTAAGTATCCCCTTTATTGGTAGTCAATGGAAAGTGCCCCCTTCATTGGTGGTCAACGGTGAAGTGCCCCTTATGTCGATAGTCAGTAGTAAGTGCATCAACGGTGAAGTGCCTCTTACATTAGTCATCAGTGCTTAGTGCTCTCTTTCCTCGGTGGTCATTGGTGAAGTGCCCCTTACATTGGTGGTCAATAGTAAATGCTAGGGGTCGACTGATATCGTTTTTTCTCAGGGCCGATACCGATTTTCACCCACCTTTCGGGCCAATAGCTGAGAACAGGTGTCGATATTCTGTACATCATTGTCACCTGCCACCAGATGCAGCATGTCACTTGCCACCGTCACCTGCCACCCATATGCAGCTTGTCACCATCACCATCCTTCAATTGAAAAGGGTTGAAATTAGTAGAAAATTGGTGTATATGGGCAGCATGATGCAGCCTTGTTCAATTTGTTTGCAGTGATTATTTTTACAAGGAGCATTTCATGATAAATAGGATATAACTCAAAACTGGACAGGTCGGGGATCACAAGAAAGGAGTGCATTTTATATTTCAATCTAAAGCAGTTACATGCTGTATAATCCCAAGAGATAAATGGTATATATGACGTATCCAAGCTGAGAGGATGAGACAAGTCACATTTTCCTTCTCTCTATTCATAAACTACCCTCAAGATACCTCCTGTCATACAAAGATCTGAATCAAATAACACTGAGAAAGCTTCTTCCCTGAGAAGCCATTAATAAGAGGATAAGTGTTACGCGACAAACACTGTAGATCACTAAAAACCCACGTACACCAGAGGAAGTGCTATACAGAGCATAGAAACTGCTGATAAAAGGTGATGTGTTTTCTTATTTTAAGGCCTTCTCATCCAACGTCAACTACATTTCAGTGAACCCCCTGACTTAAAGGGGTTGTAAAGGTTCGTTTTTTATTTTCTAAATAGGTTCCTTTAAGCTAGTGCATTGTTGGTTCACTTACCTTTTCCTTCGATTTCCCTTCTAAATGTTTGTTTTCTTTGTCTGAATTTCTCACTTCCTGTTCCTCCTCAGTAAGCTGTTCAGTAAGCTGTTCTGGCTGACTAAACACCGCTCGGATGATGGTGTGAAGTTTACTGAGGAGAAACAGGAAGTGAGACATTCAGACAAAGAAAAACAATTTTTAGAAGGGAAATCGAAGGAAAAGGTAAGTGAACCAACAATGCACTAGCTTAAAGGAACATATTTAGAAAATAAAAAACGAACCTTTACAACCCCTTTAAGCATGGCTGCAGTGTTTTCTAAGAAGCATTAGCATTTAACTTACTGATTTAATTTGCTGCTGCCTATCTTAGGACATTATTCGGATTATAGAAAATAAGTACATTCTTTCCTCTCCTCCCTTCTCCTCTCTTTCTCCTTCTCCTCTCTTTCTCCTTCTCCTCTCTTTCTCCTTCACCTCTCTTTCTCCTTCACCTCTCTTTCTCCTTCTCCTCTCTTTCTCCTTCTCCTCTCTTTCTCCTTCTCCTCTCTTTCTGCTTCTCCTCTCTTTCTGCTTCTCCTCTCTTTCTTTCTCCTTCTCCTCTCTTTCTCCTCTTCTCTCCTCCCCTCCCCTCCTCACCTCTTCCCTCCTCTCCCCTTCTCTCCTCTCTCCTCTTTTTTCTTTGCTTCCCTTTCCTTCTTTCCCCTGTACAACAAATATGAAAAAATCTCGTACTTTTTCATGGTGAAGAGTGTGTAATATTGTTAATCCGTCATTAGAATTCTGTTGTATTTTGTTTCCCCTTCTTTTCCCTTGCCTTCTTTTCCTCTTCTCACTTTCACCTCCCTTACTTTAATTTCCTTCCCTTCAATTTCATTCCATCTTTTGCTTTCCCTTCCTCGCCCTTTCTTGCCTTTTTTTCCAATGTTCTTTCCTTTCCTTTCCAATCTTTTTCTTTTCTTTTCCTCCTCTCCTCTAATTTTTATTTACCTTTCCTTTCATTTTCTTTTCCTTTCTCTTCCTTTTATTTTTCTCCTCTCCTTTCATTTTTTTTATTTTCCTTTCTTTTCATTTCCTGTCACTTTCATGTTTTTCTTTTCCCTTCCTTATCCTTTCCTTTATTTTAATTTCCTGTCACTTTCATGTTTTTCCTTTCCCTTCCTTGTCCTTTCCTTTATTTTCCTTTCCATTTCTTTGTTTTTCTTTCCCTTTCCTTCCTTCCCTTACTTTCTCTTTACTTTCATTTTCTTTCCATACTTCTTCTCCTTTCTTTTGCCCCTTTTATTATTTCCCCTGCACAACAAATATGGTGCTGTCAATATCTTTTGCTTGATAAACTTTTCATGTTGCAGAGTTTGTAACATTGATAAGTGATTGTAAAGGTAATAAAAAACAAAACAAAAAAAAACCATGTCTATACTTACCTGCTTGCACAAACCTCCTATTTTCAGGTCCCCCATCGGCGCCTCTGGACCCTTCCCTCTGTCTAGTGCCCCCATGGGAAGCCGCTTTCCATGGAGGCACTCGTGCATGCTCACACCCGAGCCCCGCTGCTGTGTCCCGCTCCCTCGTCACCGGCTTTGATTGACAACACTTGGAGCCAATGGCTCCTGGTGCCCCAGCAAAGCCAGTGAGACCCAGAAGTGAGGGGAGAGAAGAGCTACAGACGTGCACGGCGCTGGATGGAATGAGGGCTCAGGTAAGAAAAAGGGGGGGGTTTCCTTTTCTTTTCCTTTCCCTTGCCTTCCTCTACTCCCTCCCTCCCTTCTTTTTCCTTTTCTTTAATTTATTTTCCATTTCTTTGCTTTTTTTTTCCCCCTTTTCTTCCTTCCCTTATTTTCTCTTTCCTTTCACTTCCTTTCCTTCGCCATTTCTTCTTTCCCCTGTACAAGAAAGATAGTGCTTTTAATATCTTTTGCTTGATAATCTTTTCATATTGCAGACTGTAATATTGTTAATCATTCTTTATGTAGCACACAGATCCCTGGCCTTACCTCCTCAAGGCGGGACACACCGTACCACAATGCCCAGGTTCCTTCTTAAATAAGAGGGTGAGCGGTGTTTAGAAATTGTTGGGTCCCCCAGCGAGTTACCTTACCTCGGTTGGATCTCACCCCAGAGTGTAGGGAAGAGTCTGTTGTAGGTGCACCAATAAGGCCAATGTCCAGACAGGTTAAACCTTAATGAAGGAAGGTTTATTTTCTTATGCTGATAACTGGATAGGAAAGTTGGAGTTGAAGAATAAAAGGAAACAGGGAGCCAGGTTCAGGCACTTGGTATCACCACTCAATCCCGAGTGGACTCTGCTCATCCGGATAGTCCCCTCTCACGGGCCTAGCAGCCGGAGTGTTGCACGAACTTTACTTCACTTAAGTCCCTCTCTTTAGAGATATGATCGGGAGATTCTCTGCCACAGAATCTCTGAGCCCTGATCCTCTCAGCGCTTGTAATTAAAGAACAGGTGCAAGTTGCTGCACATTACAAGGCCTCAGATGATTTTTGGAATCCCTCCAGAAGTTTACCGGGCCTCTCTTTCACCGTGAAACTCTCACCGGTCCCTAAGAAAGGTCCTCCCCCGGTCTCTTCTTAGAGTGGGTCCCCTCCCTAGGGACACCCTGGGATTCCTCCTCTTAGAGCTGAGCCCCAGCTAAAGGTGCTGGGCCCAATGGCAAAGTTGCAGCCCAAGGCTAAAGGTGCCTGGGACCGATGCATACGCGCACCCCTGGCCTGGAGGGCCAGGTCACGCGACCCGAACTCCGGAGCCCCGGAACTCTGGAACCACGAACCCCCCTCCAGGTGGCGTCTGCCCCTTATGTATCCTCTCCTGGGGTGCACAGCAGGTTGACCACGCCAACTGTACTACTGCCGAGAGAGGACACCCTAAGGCACAGCACTGTTACCAGTGGTTCAACCCTATTTTTTAACATTATGTTTTCCCTTGCCTACCAGATCAGGCAGGGAGCTGTCCAGCATCCCAGATACCTCAGTTGGGAAGAGTCAATGCCAGACACAGATGAGGTCCCAGGTTCAAGCCCAGGTCCTGACAGTATTCCCCTTCTCTCAGGACGTCTTCCGGGCGTCCTAGGGCTTGGTTTGTGAGGAAACCTCTGGTGGAATACTCTTGGTAATCTTGGGGAGTGAACCTAATCCCTTTTTGGGCATTTTTTGCTTTAGAAGTTCCTGCCGGGGAGATTCCCCTTACTTGCAAGGCTTTTTCAAACATCTCCAGCTCCTGCTTATGGATAAGGGTGCCATTCGAGGCATACATACAGTCAGGTGGTAGAACTTCTTTGGCAGGACAGGAATTAGTGATGGAGCCAGACTTTACTGAAGTGGTGACAGTATCAAGAACAGGTGTTTTCTTAGGATGTAGCGAAGGCGTCTCTGGAGCAGCAGGTGGTTCTTTGGCAGGACAGGGTGATGTTATTGCATTTACCACTGTGGAGCGTGGGATGACTACTGGAACTGGTCTGTTGGGAGGTTGCATAGTTGCCTCTAGGCCAGATGGTAGGAGTTTCACAGGGGTATTGGTTGCGGGTTCAAGAGGGGCACTGGTATCGTTGACCACCATAGTCTGGAAACCTACTTGTGCCATTGAACATGGACAGGCCTTACAGCAACCTTGGCAGTTCACAGGCCGAACAGCAGCGATAGCAGGATGAGTCCCAATAGTACCCACTTGAAGAACCTTTGGCCGAGGTGGACGAGTTGGGCAGAGAGAGATTAAGTGCCCTCTTTCGCCACAATAGAAACAAAGGCCACAGCCTCTCCTCCGCTCTCTTTCAGCTTTAGACAGCGTGGTCTGGATGACCCCGATCTCCATAGGTTCCACATCTTCCAGGGTAGGTGTGTGTATATCCACAGGAACGTCAAGGCTTTGTGGTGTTAGGGCTTCATGGCTTGGCACGTACTGGGATGGCTCAAAGTCATATCTGTACAGGGTATTCCTGTCCCTGGGTCCCCGAAGGCCACATGAGCTAGGAGCAGACTTGGGAACCCTGGTTTTCTTCGAAACTGTACAGTGAGTCCAGGGCTAACATAAAATCTTCCCAGCTGTCCAAGACTGGACTCCTTTCCTGTAATACCTGATGAGCCCATGTTTTGATTGGTCCAGTGAGCAGGTTGATAGTAGCGAGAACCTTTATATAATCTGTGGCCTAGGTCCTAGGCTTAAGAGCAAACAACAGCTCGCAATCCATCTTAAAGGATGAAAGAGATGCACGGCTACCGTCAAACCTCCCGGGCATCACAACAAATGGCTCAGGACATGCTGGTTCCGGGGCTGGGCGTACTGTACCTTTCAGTAACAGAACTTCTTGCTGCAGGTCCGAGATTTGCTGTCTGACAGGAGCCAGAGCATCTGCTATAGCGGCCTTCATGTTTATGGCCAGGTCATTCTGTCACGATCAGGGGTCGGGCTTGAAGACCAATTGCAATAGCAGTGGCAGGACAGGCATACAGGCAGTCATCTGGCAGATGACACAGGCTCACCTGAGGTGCGGAGTCTAAGTACTAGCTGGTTTTCCCCAGAGCTCCGGATGGTGGAGATGGATTTAGCTGCAAGCTAGTACCAGGTCGCGGTCCTCAAGTTTGCCCCACCAGGGTGTGAGCAAGCCGGGGTCCAATAGCGGATAACAGACAAGGATGAAACAGCAGCGTGGTCAGAAAACAAGCCAAGGGATCAATCACGAGTGGCTGCAGGTTGGGATCAAGCAGTAGAGTAGTTCAAGAACAGGCCGAGGGTCAAACACGGGTGGTTGCAGATTGGGATCAGGCAGTAGAGAAGTCCAGGAACAAGCCATGGGTCAATCACGAGTGGTTGTAGGTACAGATGGCAGCAGGAAAGACAACAGCAAGGCACCGGCAGGGAAGGCACAATAACCTGGCAAAGAGGAAGTGCTGAGACAAGGCCTTTATAGGAAGTTCATGGGAGGAGCAAGGGGTTCAGGGTTCAACAGCAATCAAGACATCAAGCAGAGTAGTCTAATGGATCAGATAGTTTTGTCCAGCAGATCATGCAGGGAACTGTCCAGCATCCCAGATAGCTCAGTGGGAAGAGTCAATGCCAGACACAGATGAGGTCCCAGGTTCAAGCCCAGGTCCTGACACAGGGATAAGGTATGGAGATCTGGAGATCGGCACAGTGAGTTAGGCAATGGGCACAGTGAGGTGTGTCGGAAGGGGGTCATCTTATACGGCGAGTATATCCCAAAACCAACCTTTTAGCTGGAAAATTAGGGGGTCGTCTTATACGCCGCCAAATACAGTACTTTTCCTCTCCTTCCCCTCCCTTTACTTTAATTTCAGTTCACTTCCATTATATTCCATCTTTTCCTTCTTTACCCTTTCTTTCTTTTCCATTTTCCATGTCCTTTACATTCCCTTCCTTTAATTTTCATCTTCTCCCATCCTTTTCCTCTCCATTCCTTTCCATTTCTTTCTGTTTCTACCCTTTCTTTCCTTTCCTTACTTTCTCTTTCCTTTTCCTTTTTTTTCCCTTTTTTTCTTCCCTTCCTCATTCCTTCTTTCCTTTTCCTTCCCTTTTCCCTTGTCTTCCCTTACCTTCCTTTTTTCCCTTTTTCTTCTTCCCTTCCCCATTTATTCTTTTCCTTGTACAACAAATATGGTGCTATTGATATAATTTCCTTTCCCTTCCTTTAATTTTCCTCCCCTCCCTTCCTTTTCCTCCCCATTCCGTTCCCTTTCTTTTTCTTTTTTCCCTTTTCTTCTTTCCTTACTTTATCTTTCCTTTTAATGTCCTTTCTTTTCCATTCCTTTTCTTCTTTCCTTTTCCTTCCCTATCCCTTTTTTTTTTCCACGTCCTTTCCCTTCCTTTATTATTCCTCCCCTCCCTTTCTTTTCCTCTCCATTCCTTTCATTTCTGTTTCCTTCCCCTTCCTTTTCTTTCCCTTTTCCCTTCCCTTCCTTTTTTTTCTTTTTCTTCTTCTCTTCCTCATTTCTTCTTTTCCTCCTACAATAAATATGGTGCTATTGATATCTTTTGCTTGATAAACTTTTCATGTTGCAGAGTGTGTAATATTGTTAATCGTTCATTAGAATACTGTTGTATTTTTTTCCACCGTCATGGCGCTTTGGCCCTAACACTATGTTAAAATAAAGTGGAAATTTATCAAAATCACTTTCCATTTGACATGTTGAGATGCATCTTTCCACTGTGGAAGAAAAAAGAGTGATTAATCTTACTGCCGTCTACAGCGTCCATGATGCAGCTTGAAACTTTGATAGAAACAAATGAAGTGGATGCATAGGGCAGAAATTAAATCAATGCTCTCACCGCTAATTAAAGGGGAAATAAAAGGTGCGCCTTCAAGATTCTGTCCTGGAAGATTAGATGGGGGGAATTGCTATCTCCTTTTAAAACGATACATTATGTATCATTTTTTAATGCTGTAAGTGGCGGGTAGGTTTCTAAATATTATGACAAACATTTACTTATATGGTTTAATAAAATCTGACTGCAGAGAAATTAATTGAATCCGTTCGCTAAGTTCCCACTCAGTTGATACAGTAATCCAATTTAAAATGGACAAACTTGTTTCTGAGAAATCCATATCTCTTAACTTCATGTGACTTGCAGGTTACAGCCGGTTGCCTGGGCAAGCTTAATAGAAAGGAATTTGCAATTCATAACAGAGGATTCTAGACGGCTCACTAAGTGATGAAAGAAAGAAAAGTGAACACATGGCCTGATGCGGAGGAGAGGAGTCATCGTAAATGGAAATGGTAATTGTAAAGAGGGCCTGTCAGGTCTCTGCTAAAACTGTTTTTACATACAACTTTGTGCCCTCAGTACTTGCAACTACAGGAGGTTCAGAGGGTAAAACTGCTCTTTGGGATGCAAATTTAGACTCAATTGCAAATACTGATGTCCTTTTTTTTTTTTTTTTTAACCATTCCCTTCAATACAAATCTTTATAAGTGCAATGTAGTCATTAACACCCCCCTAAATACAATGCAATATTTACAACAAGGAAATAATGTTTTTACAAATAGTAAATATTGTCCATCACACTGGAAATTTTTTGCAAATAAATGTCCATCAATTACTATATGTGCCTGTACACCTCAATCAGTCACTGAGAAAGTCACTAGGGCGGTGACGTAACGTGTGGGAGGAGCCGGGTGACGCTGATACCGCCTGAGTGTCTGTTTGCGTCTGCACTACTCAGTTTAAAAGCATATTGACTTGATTTTAAATGTAAGTGCATTTCTTTTAATCAATTCTAGATTGTCATACCTACTACACTATGGATACCCACCTATGTTTCTTTGAGTGACTGGGAGCCAAGGAAAGAGACACAAGCAGATTAATACCATCAAGGAAATTGAAAATCTTAGAGGACGCTTGTATTGGAGGAACATCAACCTACTCATACATATCTGTCTTCTACAGACAGTATAATGGCATTATTATTTAAAAAAAATGCACCTCTTCAACCATGAGAATTGAAGGATTAATACCTATGACGCTTTCCTGACACCGAGGATGAGATTATAAAACTAGAACACCTCTCGTCCTGTTCTTGGACAATAACTTCTGCCTTTCCATGGTAATTGGTTAAGGTGTCTGTGCTACCTGTGTGGATATAAATGCTGGGGTATTTTCCTGACACTTATTGGAACTAAAGCAGTGGTTTGGAGAAGCTAGGAAACATCTTCAACATTACAGAACAAGTCCAGTTAAATGTGAGTAATTACTAGACAAACGATGACCTGGATAAACCCTTATAGCTAAAAATACCGTACATTTTTTCTGTTATGACGAAGAGCTCTGTTTATTTTGAACTTTCCGTAAAGTCGTTTAAGCTATTATAAAGGAGTTAATTAAATTTATAGCGTGGAATGCCAAGTTGCCCTGGTGGGCCTGCAGGTTTTGTTATTGGTTTTCACAGTGCGGGAATAAAAAAAAAAAGAAAACAAATTTCACAATAATTTGGCAAGTGTTGATTTACATCCCCTAAAGAGGGAAAACAACACAGTTGATTTTTTAAAGACTTCAGACACTTTCTAAATAAATTACAGTATAGTTTAAATTCAAGCTTAGATTACAAAATACTGCCTCTTGCTGCAATATTAACCTTATCTCCAGTGCTGTCCAAGATTTACCTTTTTCTCAACCGATGGATGACTCAACAGGTTGTTATTTTCTCTTTTTTTCTGGATTTGTTTAGCAGTATGGAAGAACGGCTTAGCCACCCACTATGCTCCTGAGGAAGCAGGCATCCAGCAAAAAATGTTGAGGAACAACCTTTATTATCAAAATGGATATCAATACTTATTGAGGGGATTTACTATCCCATATCTAAATAATTATTTGGTTGCTTGGAATTTGTTTGTCATATAGTGGGGTTGCTGTTCAAGCATTTTTGCTTCTTCTATATCTCTGTAGTTGGATCTGTATCTAGCTTTTCTTTCATTTATTTAGATTTTTCAATAAAAACAAAAGAGCTAAAAGCGGTACATAAACAAAGCGGAAACATGTAGTATCAATACACCTAGTACAAATATTACTGCCCAAATGACAAGTAAGAACCGCAATAACCTGATAGTGTGAAATGACATGGGTAAAGCAAGACTTATTGAATACCCATTTGTAAACACAAGTTAAGCATCTGTAACAGAAGGTAATTTATTCACAAAAGTTGCTAAAAAGGACAACATCTAGGCAGTTGAATCATATCCTAACACTTCTATGACTCAAATGAAAAATATAAGCAAAGGGCCTGGCACAAAAAAAAGGGGGGGGGGGTTCCAGGAATAAATTGCCACGGCCTGCGCTGTTCATCCCGAGCCTACAGGAGGTAAAGACAAGCAACACGAAAATAAAAGAAAGAGAAATAGAGGGAAGAGAAATGGAGAAGCAAGGGAGCCAGGCATCCCAGGGGCTTTAAGCTCTAGACATGTGCACTGCTGAATTTTTTTTCCGTTGCTTTCATTTTTTGTTTTTTGTTTTCCGGGTCATTCGTTATGATCGAAATTCGAAAATCCAAAATTCGAAAATGCGGAAATTGGAAGATTCGGAAATTAAAGGGGTTGTAAATCATTATTATTATTTTTTTAAAAATAACAAACATGTTATACTTACCTCCACTGTGCAGCTCATTTTGCACAGAGTGGCCCCGAACCTGGTCTTCTGGGGTCCCTCGGCGGCTATCTCGGCTCCTCCCCGCAAGAACTCACCACCTACATGTGAGCGAGCTTGCATGGTGGTGAGTGATTTTGGGCACGCTCCAGTGATACAGCCGGCGGCTACAGCCGCTCACTGTATCACTCGGCCCCGCCCCCCAGCGCACTGCCTCATTGGATGTGATTGACAGCAGCGTGAGCCTATGGTTGCGCTGCTTTCAATCCATCCAGTGTAGCCAATCAACGGCCAGGCTCAGAAAAGAGAAGGATGACGGGGGCGAGCGCGGGACTTTCGAGGGCTCAGGTAAGCAAAACGAGGGCGGTATTGTCAGATGTATTTTAACCTTAATGCATAGGATGCATTAAGGTGAAAAAACTTTTACCTTTACAACCCCTTTAACGTCTTCCATACAGGGTATTTTCACCCCCTTCCTGCCCAGACCAATGTTTAGTTTTCAACGCTGTTGCAATTTGAATGACAATTGCGCAGTCATGCAACACTGTACCCAAATGAAATCTTTGTTTTTTTCCCCCCACAAATAGATCTTTCGTATGGTGGTATTTGATCATCTCTGCGGTTTTTATTTTTTGCGCTATAAACAAAAGAAGAGCGACAATTTTGAAAAAAACACAATATTTTTTACTTTTTGATATAATAAATATCACAATTTTTTTTTAAAAACAATTTTTTTCCTCAGTTTAGACCGATATGTATTCTTCTACACATTTTTTTTATTTTTATTTTTTTACTAGTAATGGCGGCGATCTGCGATTTTTATTGTGACCGTGACATTGCGGCGGACATATCGGACACTTTTGACACGTTTTTGGGACCATTCACATTTATAAAGCGATTAGTGCTATAAAACTGCACTGATTACTGTGTAAATGTGACTGGCAGGGAAGGGGTTAACACTAGGGGGCACTGAAGGGGTTAATATGTTCCCTATTGAGTGATTCTAACTGTAGGGGGAGGGGGAGGGGACTCACAATGGGAGGAGACCGATCTGTGTTCCTCTGTAATGGGAACACACATCGGTCTCCTCACCACTGACCTGACAGGAGGTGGATCTGTGTGTTTACGCACACAGATCCACACTTCTGCCGTAATCGTGGGCAATCGCGGGTGCCCAACAGACATAGCGGCCGCCGGGCACTCGCACCAGGTCACGAGTGGTGCCGCGCGCGCCCCCTAGACGGCTGGGAATAAAGGACGTTGTATGACGTCCACCCGAAGGGAGGGAGGGTTCCTGCCGGCATCATATTATTATGGCCCGGTAAGGAAGGGGTTAAAAAATCCCAAAATTCGAAAATAAGAACGAAAATCCGGAAATCTGAAAATCCGGAACTTTGAACATCGGAAAAAAAGGACGAAAATCCGAAAATGCAAAAAATCGAAAATCCAAAATAATAACTATTAAATTCTAGGAATTGGAATTTCCTTTCAAATTTGGCTGTTAGTGAACGTAATAAATATGAAGTTACGAATTATTCAAAATAACAAATGCCGCATCTAAACGAATGGAATTTAACAATTTAATAACAATAAAAAATAATACGTTTTTATTATTATTATTTATTATTATTAATTCGTTATGTTCCATTCTTTTAGATGCTGCATTCATTATTTCGGATAATTGGTAACTTAGGATAAATTCATATTTGTTACGTTCACTAACAGACAAATTTGAAAGGAAATTCCAATACCTATAATGTAATAGTTAGTAATAGTTATTATTATTAGTTAGTTATTTCGGATTTAAAAAATGTAGTTTTTTAAAATTTTCTTATTTTTTCTTATTTTTGGATTTTCATTCTTACTTTTGGATTTTCAAATTTTCAAATAACCTCCCGATTCCTAGAACTGTGAAAGTTCCATGTGATACAGCTTAATAAACATGTGCAATTCGTTTCATTCTGAATTAGTTTTTCAACTAAATTCGACAAATTTGTTAATTCGGAAATATTTGAATTAACGAATACCCGTTTTAACGAATTCTTCCAAAAAAGGAAAATTAGAAAATTTGGAAATTACACAATTCAGGAAATGACAATATTTGAAAATGCCAAAATTTGGAAATTACATTTGGAAATTCGAAAATCCAAAAATGGAAATCATCTGTACATTGTGGTATGGTCGTTTAAAAAGTCCGGTATTTGATGAATTGGGTTGGAAGTCCATTCAAAGTTTAACACTAATACTGTAAGTCAATGCTTGTATGGAAATGTTTCAAAACACACTTCAGGATTGTGAAGGGGGCCTTATGGTTGGAGTGAGAATCAAGGTTCACCTTGGGGATAAAATAAACCTATCATGGGAAAAACACAATGAAT
The DNA here is from genome assembly GCA_029206835.1 of Rana muscosa. Taxonomy (NCBI): domain Eukaryota; kingdom Metazoa; phylum Chordata; class Amphibia; order Anura; family Ranidae; genus Rana; species Rana muscosa. The sequence continues at coordinate 142,308,056 of JARGYO010005626.1, forward strand.
GCCATTGCTGATCTACTTCTGGAAAACCAATTACTTGGCAGATCCACACAATAAAGAGTGCAGACTTTTTGGCTTTAATACTTTGAATCTATTATCTGCAAGTATGCAAATAAGGACTTTTGACTTTTCTACAACTTTCTTGATTTGTACACTCGTTCCAGGTAAGTTGCTCAGAAATGGCAGCCCCTGGAATGCTCTGAAAGCAAATCTAGCATGAAGGATACTTGTACTTTTAGTACAGTCGTACTTTTAACAGCCCTTTTCTTTTCCCGCTAGACATGTGCAATTCGTTTAGTTCCGAATTCGTTTTTTAACGAATTTTGACAAATTTGTTAATTCCGGAATTTCCAAATTTTTCAATTTCCGAATTTTCGGATTTTCTTATTTCCAAATTTGGGAAATTCGGAATTTCGAAATTTTCGAATTTTAGATTTTCAAAATTTGCAATTTCGAATTTTCGAAAATTCGAGATTCGAAATTGCAAAATTCGAAAATCTAAAATTCGAAAATGGGAAATTTGGAAAGTTGAATTTCCGAATTTCCGAATTCTGAATTTTTAGAATTTCCAAAATTTCCAAATTCCGAATTTTCGAATTTCACGAATTTCCGAAAAAAGCAAAAAAAAAACGAATGAAACGAAAGCGAAAAAAACTAATATTTTCAGCAGTGTACATGTCTATTTCCCACCAGCAAACTCCCATAAGCTAGACATAAACAAACAGATTTCTTCATCCACACCTAACATCTTCCCTGCCAGCCAGAGGCATATCTAGTGAAAATGGCGCCTATGGCAAGCACTGAAACTGCGCCCCTGTCAAAAGATTTTAAGTGTACAGGGCCATGTTTTCACTGCATGAGTTGCACACAGATGTGCAGTACATCCACGGGCAGGCAGACCAATTCAAATCAATTGGGATGCAGCAGCTGCATGAACACAGCCCCTGCTTTCACCTTGATATCTGTTTGGGTGCAGGAAAATGCCCCTGAGCACAGACAGTGTGCATTCAAGGACGCGCACCCGCACCCAAATGGATGTCAAATTGGGAACAATAACCCTCCCTTACTCCATCCAACAACTCTAGTTCTACTTGAAGTATGAAGGAGACCTGTCCCTGCCCCTGCCCCTGCCCCAGGAAAGGTGCCCTCCATGACAGGTACCTGAGCAGGGTTTGGAGGTTTCAAAGAGCACAGTGCCAGTCTCCAGGTCCTGGATCTTGAAGCAAATGAAGTCAATCCTGAACACATTCTCCTCAGGTCTGCACAGATAACGTCACTTGTCTTCTGTCATCAGATTAATGACACACAGCGCCTAGCACAGGCCGGTAACAGGTCTCCTGACAGTAAGACCCCTTTCACACTGGGGCATTTTTTAAGGCGCGTTTGGGCTACAAATAGCGCCTGTAAAGCGCCTGAAAAACGGCTCCCCTGCAGTGTCAGTGTAAAAGCCTGAGGATTTTCACACTGAGGCGATGCGCTGGCAGGACGTTAAAAAATGTCCTGCAAGCAGCATCTTTGGAGCGGTGTGTACACCGCTCCTCCACCGCTCTTGCCTACTGAAATGAATGGCCAGCGCGGCCGACCTGCCGGCAAAGCGCCGCTGCAGCGGTGCTTTGCGGGTGGTTTTAACCCTTTTTCGGCCGCAAGCGGGGGTTAAAATCACCCCACCAGCGGCGTAATACCACCGCAAAAATGACGGCCCGTGCCCCAGTGTGAAGGCAGCGTAACTCACCCTCTGTGACCCGGCTCAGGCCTAGGACATGCTTCCGGTCATAGCTCCTTCAGGCCTAATAACTCCTGTTTGGTGACCTCAGCCATCATCATCCTCCCTCTAATGCATGCGCCTTTATCCCAGTCAAAATGAACTGCCATTTGCAGGGTAGCAACAATCGCTAGTGATCAACATTCTGTAGTATTCTGAGAGGAAGCAATTCCATAGAGGTAGATGGAAGGTTCTCTGCCACTGAAGCTTTGTCACTACCAACAAAGTCTCCCAACTGACATCAGCCTGAGAGGAAGGGGCTTCTCTGAAAAATGATACTGTGACAAAACAGAAATGCATTCATACAGACAGGGAGGTAGAATGTGAGCTCTGATCCTCTGCACTGACCCCATCACTGCCTACCTGACTCTCTATCCCTCCCTGTCCTCCTTACTCCAGGACCTCCAGGATCCTGCTAGCTTCTTCCTCCTGTAGGAAGCTGAGTTCCAGCCTGTCTATGCCTGGGTCAGTCATATCTGTGGGGGATCTTTCTATGTAAACACATAATTTCTATGTAAACACTTTGATGCTCACCGATGCACAGAGCAGCCTCAGCCATGGAGGGGGAGTGATAAGCAGGCCCATCTACAGGGATCCCGGGGATGCCAAGCTCCATATAAGCTGGGCAGTGTTATTGTGATTTGTCCCGTCCTGCTGCTCTGTGTGCTGGGATGCCAGACTTCTGCTTTATTACCTCCCCCTCCTCCGATCTCAGCCTCCCTGCACAGGCAGCTTCTATAACTTTTCTCCAGCAGCCCAGGACACAACTGCAGACTGACAGTCTCCACTGCCGATCTGTGTGGAGCTCGGCACGTGCAGCCACGCCCCCTCCGGCTGTTACTCGTCAGAAGCACAGCACTCGCATCTCAGCACCTGAGGACGGGAGCAGGGCAGAGAATCACTCCGCCAGCCGGGACTATTTGAGTAGCGGGGCGGCATGATGTACATGCGCCCCGAAAATGAAGAAAAAGTCCCTCCTTTACGCTCACTTCCTGGGCCCATATTTTGACCTGATGGGACCCCAGAAACTGTAATTGCTTCTCCCCATAAGCAAGCAGGAACGGGGAGAAGTTTAAAAAGCTCTAGTTTTAACTTCAGTGAAGAACTTTAATGCTGGATTCCCTGCTCACTAGCGCCCCCTTCATGTAGCGCCCATGGCACCTGCTATGGCTTGCCATTCCCTAGATACGCCACTGCTGCCAGCTATTGTATTCTGACTGCTGTAGCACCCGCGGCCGTCAGAATACCTGAAAAGTGCCTGGATACAGTAACTCTGTGACCTGCATTGTCCCGCTCCTTCAACATAAGCCAAAATGTTTAGAAAGATGTGCTGTGCGCCGTGTGGTGCTCTAAACAGGCCACCCATGGCACATAACGGCAGGAATCAGGTGAAATTCAAGCTTGTGTATGGAAGGCCTTATGCTCACATGTCCCTCATCCTCTGAGGCCTTCTCTGGAAGACACAGTCAGCTGGGCTCTTCTTTAATTCCTTTAGAAAAGCTATCCATCCACTTGCCAACCACAATACGTATATATATACGTTGTGGCTTTCAAGTGGTTTATCAGGGTTATGGCTGAAGCTATCAGCCATAGGCCTGGAGGTGAAGTGGCTATTATACATGAAAACAGTGGACAGCCTCTCCATAAGAATGAATAGAGATTCTTCCCTGCAGAAGAAGAGCCAGAGTGGATTGTGCGGCAGTGGGTGTGCAGTACCCAAAAGGTTGCACAGAGATCTTAACCGTTTCAATACTGGGCACTTTCACCCCCCTCCTGCCCAGGCCAATTTTCAGCTTTCAGTCCTGTCCCACTTTGAATGACAATTGTGCCTATATGACATTTTTCACACAAATAGAGCTTTCTTTTGGTGGTATTTAATCACCACTGGGTTTTTTTTTTTTTTTTGCTAAATAAAAGTAAAAAGACCAAAAAAAAAGCATGTTTTTCTTTGTTTGTTATAAAATTTTGCAAACAAATAATCTTTCTTCATAAATTTAAGCCAACATGTGTTCTGCTACATGTCTTTGGTGAAAATAACCCAAATCAGTGTATATTATTTAGTCTGTAGGAAAGTTATAGAGTCTACAAACTATGGTATATATTAGGGTTGCACTGATAGCGCTTTTTTACCGGCAAGTACGAGTACCGATACTTTCGGTCAAGTACTCTCTGATCCTGAGTACTGATTCGTTAGCGATGCGATATGAGCCCATACAAAATGAATGGGCTCAAATCACACTGCAAAGAATCGCATACAATTTGAACAGGAATGCGGTGCAATTCCTGCCCAATCGCATGCAGTTTCCTGCTCCTGTGTGAACCTGTGTGGGGGAAACCGCATGCGATTCTTTGCAGTGCGATTTGAGCCCTTTCATTTTGTATGGGCTCAGATCGCACCGCAAAGGTGTCGGTTTTCGGTTATCGAAGCATTTTCAGGATTACGACTTGTGAAAGTACTCGGTATCGGCACTAATACCAATACGGATATCGGTGCAACCCTAGTATATATATATGTAAAAATTGATCAATCCTGATGTACTGACGGCCTCATTTCATTTCTTGAGGACCAAAAATGCCAGGACAGTACAGATGATCCCTTTTTGGAAAGTAGACAGTCCAAGGTATTTAGTAAGAGGCATGGAGAGTTTTTTGAAGTTGTAATTTTTTGGAAAATGAAGAAATTAAAAAAAAAGTTTATTTACACAATATGAATGCTTATAACAGTTAATTTCACTATTATAAGCAACCATTTTTACTGAATGAAATGGATTCATTTAGTGTGTACTATTGTGGTTAGCTGTGATTGGTCACAGCTAATCACATGGTACAGATGGACTGTGTTTTGCTCTGTCTGTACCATGTGATCACTGTGACCAATCACAGAGATCAACATAATAGTAAACAATGGATGGCATGAATGAAAGCCATCCATTGTGTACAATTGGAAAAAAGGGTATGAGTACCACATTGCTGACAGCCTGAATAACTACAATAAAGTGCAACTGTAGTGCATACAAAATTAATCCAAAAATAAAACTTAAAAAACACGTGCAAATAAGCATAAACTTCTAGTTGGAAGGTTCCTTTCACATGTACCTTCCATAGGTGATTGATCAATGGAAATTTTTTTTTTTAAATAGAATTTTTAAAGAAGCAGTGATTTTAATGATAATTAAAGTTAAATAAAAATGAAAAATTCCTTTAAATCTAGTGCTTGGGGGGGGGGGTCCCCTTAGAAAAAAAAGAGACATTTAAATTGATTTTTCCGGCCGCAAAAAGAAACAATAATGTAGGCAATAGGAAAAAAAAAACAGCATGGGGGTTCCCCGCCAATCCATACCAGGCCCAATCAATTTAAATGTACTTTTTTTTCCTTTTATATATGTCAGTTTTTCTGCAGCAGGTTCTATACACAGTACAGATGCTCCACTTTACAGGCAGACTAGGGGACCCCCAGGCACTATTTTTAAATACATTTTTCATTTTTATTGTTTCACTTTCATTAAAATCACTGGTCCTGTAAAAACTATTAAAAAAAAAAACATTTTTGCATTGATACTTGTCCCCCAGGGCAGTACCCAGGCCCCATACCCTTTTTATGGGAAATAAGCCTTCAAAATGGGGACTTTTGATTTTTCAAGTTCGGGTCCAATAGACTTTAATAGAGTTCGCAGCTTGGGTTCGTACTTTTTTACATGTTCGTGAGTTTTGGTGCGAACTGAACCGAGGGGTGTTCGGCCCAACACTACTGGATACTGACATTGACTATATTTTTTCTCTTTCAAGAAATGTGTGCTTTATTTCCAGTACACATATTTGCCCTAACACGCTGTTCTGCTGGATTAGGCCCAAACTGGCCTCTTTTTCCTGCTTCACTATACATCATATTGCTATAGTGTCTTAAAGATTCCTACTACTTTCCAGTGAACCCCACTGGGTGCAGGACTATAACTACTTACACCACTGATATATCCCATTCACGCATCAACATCTTCAAGGGCCCCAACCTAGCCGTCAGAAGATTAACTCCAAGGACTGTATTCAGGTTACTTGATCCTGAGGGCAGATTTGCATATAAACTTAAGTCTCTAACCACAGGCCTAGGCTTAGCCCCTCATTGCGAGAGCTCCCAAGTGACTTAGTCTCTATCCATAATTGTTATCTGTCTCTGTCACTTGCTACAGTTTATGCTGGTGGAGTTACAGTACATGCTGGGGTTTAAAATGATTGCAAGGAACCCTGTATACATTGTGTACTGCTTACCATAGAGTTGCAAGTCTAATTCTCGTGTACCTCTTAACCACTTAAGGACCGCCGCACGCCGATGTACGTCGGCAGAATGGCACGGGTGGGCACATGGGCGTACCTGTACGTCCCTGCCTTCCCGCGGGTGGGGGGTCCAATCGGACCCCCCCGGTGCCAGCGGCGGTCCGTTTTGCTTCAGGAGCGATCCGTGATGAGGGGGCGGCCATTGGTTTCTGGCCACCCCCTCACGATCACTCCTGGCGAATTAGATGCTTCCCCTGCCTGTGTAATGTAAACACAGGCAGGAGGAAGTGATGTCATCTCACCATGCGGCGCTCTTTTCATCCAGAGCGCTGAGGAGAGAAGACATCAGGTTAGTGCACCAACACTGACACCAGCACACATAGGCACATAAATCACCTCCCAGTCACCCCCAGATCTTCCCCCAGATCACCCCCCAGTCACAGTGTCACTGATTGCAGTGATCATTTATTTACTGATCACTGCATTTAGTGTATCTGTGACAGTAAAAAGTTGCAGGGCAGTTAGGTTTAGGCCCCTTTAGGTCCAGGGTACCCCCCTAACCCCCCCTAATAAAAGTTTAGCCCCTTGATCGCCCCCCAAGGTAACTCTTTCACCCCCTATCGCCAGTGTCACTAAGCAATCGTTTTTCTGATCGCTGTATTAGTGTCGCTGGTGCCGCTAGGTAGCCAGTTATTTTTTTAGGTTCGCCGCCAGGTTTTTATAACGTCAGGTACCCCCACATATTATCTAATAAAGATTTTAACCCCCTGATTGCCCCCAGAGTTAACTCTTTGACCAGTGATCACCGTAAAAGTGTCACTGGTGACACTGGTTAGCCAGTTAGTTATTTAGTTATTTAGGTTACCTGTCAGGTTTTTATTTAGCCCCATATATTACCTAATAAAGGTTTTAACCCCCTGATTGCCCCTAGAGTTAACCCTTTCACCAGTGATCACCGTATAAGTGTTACGGGTGACGCTGGTTGGTTAGTTTGCTTTTTATAGCATCAGGGCACCCGCCGTATATAACCCAATAAAGGTTTAACCCCCTGATCGCCCGGCGGGTGATATCAATTAGGTTTTATCGTCAGTTAGGGTCTGCATCGCCCCAGGCAGTGTCAGGTTAGTGCCAGTAACAGTAACACTAACACCCACACGCGAAGCATACACCTCCCTTAGTGGTATAGTATCTGAACAGATCAATATCTGATCTGATCTGATCAGATCTATACTAGCGTCCCCAGCCGTTTAGGGTTCCTAAAAATGCATTGTTAGCGGGATCAGCCCAGATACCCGCTAGCACCTGCGTTTTGCCGCCCAGCCCAGCCCAGCCCACCCAAGTGCAGTATCGATCGATCACTGTCACTTATGTAGCGGGGTCCTCAATTTAGGGGTAGTGTTTGAGTGGTAGTTATGCTCAAACACCTAAATTGTTAGGACATTATCAACCATTATGTCTGCAGGAAGAGTATCAGTGTACCGTTCCCTGTGGCCTGTGGGTGGCGCTGCCATAGTGGGCCAGGGTTGAACCGCTGATACAGTGCTGTGCCTTGTGTGTCCCCTCTCGGCAACCATACAGTGGGCGTAGTCGGCCTGCTGTGTATGCTGGGAGAGGATATAAAAGAGGCGGACGCTGCCTGTTTTGGGGTTCGTTGTCGGGGGTCCTACTCCCGGGAGTATTTGTTCCTGTCCGCCCTGGGCACCTTTGGCCCAGGGGCGGTGGTCAGTGAATCAGTCCCAGGCACCTTTAGCCCTAGGGCTGCAACTAAAGGCCTTGGACCAGCACCTTTGGCTTGTGCCCACCAAGGATCGAGGAATCTCAGGGTGCCGCCTTGCGAGGGGACCCGAATCTTAGACGAGGAGGCCGGGGAAAGACCGTTCCGAGGGACTGGTGAGAAGTCACAGTGAAGAAAGGGGCCCGGTAACTCTCTGGAGGGATGTCTTCTCCTTACAAGAGGCCAAGCTTTGAAAACCAAGTTCACCAGGTCTGTGATAGAGACCAAGATCACCAGTTTGTGTAGTGACTGTGCGTTTAGTTAGAGTACCATTCTGGCTGCTAGTCCCTATCTAGGGAGACTATCCAAATGAGCCAAGTCTGCTTGAGAAGCCAAGCAGTGAAGTGTATTACGTTTGTGCCTGGACCTCTCCACACCTTATACTGTCATGTTCTCTCTCCAACCTTTCCTATCAGAGACTGTGCTTTAAGAGAAATAAACTCTACGTTATGGCTGGTGTGGACCTTGGAGTTATTGGGGGAAATAGAGACTTGTCGTTATTGAGCATAGAGATAAGAGCCATTCTCTGGAGAACCTGGCTGTGGGGACCTGTTTCATAACACCGCTCAACATCTTTACACAGGAGGTTACGGGCATGTAGCTGGGTGTGCCCTCTCTTCCTGCGAGGAGCCAAAGACAGGTGAAGAGAGGGTGGAGGCGCTATACTTACAAAACACAACACGCATAACTGCAGTGATCGCAGAGACAGGCCTGATCCCTGCGATCGCTAACAGTTTTTTTGGTAGCGTTTTATACATTTGCTGACAGTCAGGTGCTTTTTTACCTGTGAATCCTTACTAGTGTACCACTAAATTTAGAGCCCAAAATGGCAAAGCGAAGGTACACTAGTAAAGAGGCCTATGAGTTTCTGAGCATGACAGATAGTGAAGAGGAGGTCACGCATCTGTCAGATTCAGGCTCAGAATACATCCCCGTAGAAGACAGCGGCTCCATGTCAGATAGCTCTGACGACGAAGATGAGATCCCTGCTAAGGACAGGCGTACCCCACCCCATTCTGCTGTTGTTGAGGAGCAAAAATCGCACGTCCCTCGTATGGAGCAGAGAGCCAGTACTAGCGCCGCTATTCCTTCTGGTGAACTGGCAAGCACCAGTGGCCTAGTACACCCTGGTCGTACAACCAGCACTGCAGTATCACGTGGTGACGTGGCGAGTCCCATAAGTGCAGTTCAAGCTGGCGAGGTGGCAAGCACAAGTAGTGTCCTGCTGCCACCAAGAAGAAGATGAAGACAGGCTTGTCATGCCCATAGTGCCCTTCCTGCTGCATTCGCCTATCCTGATTGGGTCCCCACCACTTCTGCAGCACCCGTACTTCCCCCATTCACTGGCCAACCCGGTATTCAGGTGGAAACAGCTGATTTTACGTCACTTGATTTTTATTCGCTGTTTTTCACGGAAGATCTCTATAGATCTATTGTGGACCAAACTAATTTGTATGCTGGTCAATTCATCGCCACTTGTCCCCAGTCCGCCCTTGCCAGAGTATTGAAACCAGTTACGGTTTCCAAATTTAAGATCTTTCTGGGCCTTTCCCTCAACATAGGCATACATAAATTCCCGAAGATGCGGACGTATTGGTCCACACGCCCACATGACCATATGCCCGTGTTCTCTGCCTCCATGTCCAGGAAACGATACGAGGCGATCTTGCGGTTCATGCACTTCAACGACAATGAACTTTGTCATCCACGTGGAGACCCTGAATACGATCGGCTCTACAAAATTCGGCCCCTCATAAACCACTTCAACAAACGTTTTGCAGCCTTGTATACTCCCCATCAAGTTGTCTGTGTTGATGAGTCCCTGATTACATTTTCTGGCCGCTTGTCTTTCAAACAGTACCTTCCCAGCAAGCGTGCCAGATACGGGGTCAAGCTCTATAAGTTCTGTGACAGGGCAACAGGCTATGTATGGAGCTTTATGGTTTATGAGGGAAAAGACAGTCAGGTAGAGCCGGAGAACTGCTCAGATTACATAGGGAGCGCTGGCAAGATTGTGTGGGACTTGGTGTCACCCTTATTCGGAAAGGGGTACCACTTGTATGTGGACAATTATTACACGAGTGTGCCACTGTTTAGTCACTTGTTTGATCATCAGATTGGAGCATGTGGCACGTGCGACCTAATCGCCGGGGCTTTCCCCAGGGGCTTGTTGATTCTCATCTTAGGCTGGGGGAGAGAGCCTGCTTGAAGTATAATAACTTGCTCGCTGTGAAGTGGAGGGATAATAAGAATGTTTTCGTTCTTGCCTCCCTTCACGCAGACACGACAGTCCAAATTCGTACAGCGACTGGTGTTGTGGAGAAACCACTCTGTATCCACGAATATAACCAAAATATGGCAGGGGTGGACCTCAACGACCAGTTGTTGGCGCCGTATCACATTGCCCGTAAGGCGAGACGCTGGTACAAAAAAGTGTCTCTATACTTATTTCAAATGGCTTTTCTGAAAGCTCATGTGCTATACAGAGCTTCAGGACAGATTGGATCCTTCCTTCAATTCCAGGATGAGATCGTCACAGACCTCCTGTATCCAGGCGGTGCTGCACCTCACCATTCCCAACCAAATGCAGTAAGCCGGCTGCACGAGAGGCATTTTCCATATGTCCTTGAGAGTACCCCTACCCAACGAGCCCCCCAAAGAAAATGTTGTGTCTGTAGAAAGCGCGGATTTAGGCGTGACACCCGTTATTATTGTCCCCGCTGTCCTGACGATCCTGGTCTTTGCATTGGTAAATGTTTTGAACGCTACCACACACTAGTGAAGTTTTAGCATAGGGTACAGCTATGCACAGGATAGGACACACTTACACAGGGTCTTCCAAGATGCCATCGCATTTTGAGAGACCCAAACCTGGAACCGAAGAGTTTTACAGTTACAAAAAAAAGTGTTAAAAAAAAAAGGAAAAAATAAAAAACACAAAAAAATATATAAAAAAAAAAAAAAAAAATAGTTGTTGTTTTATTGTTCGCTCCCTCTCTATTCTCTCTCTCTATTGTTCTGCTCTTTTTTACTGTATTATATTCTGCAATGTTTTATTGTTATGTTTTATCATGCTTGCTTTTCAGGTATGTAATTTTTTTATACTTTACTGTTTACGGTGTTTTATTGTTAACCATTTTTTTGTTTTCAGGTACGCCATTCAACTGCAGCGCGGATTTATTTATCTTGACAGCAACAGCGTTTGCTCCCACGATACATAAAGCCGTGACTCCAATGCTGTAGGAGGTGATTTCACCACCACAGTTAAAAAAAAAGAGCATATATGCCGAAGCATCGGGACAGCAGGGGCGGAGGAGCGATTTTGCTCCTAATGCCGCATACATACCGTCGAAATTCCGACGGAGGCTTGCCCGTGGGAAAGTCCGACCGTGTGTACGAGGCATAACTTTTTTGCGGGAGGATGCCCCTATGCTTCGGCATATATAAATGGTGCATGTATGCCCATGATTAGAAGTGGGTGGATGAAGGGAGGTATTCTAATGGTGGGCATACCCACTGATCAATCTCTTTTTTTTGTTCAGCCAACAGGCTGCATGAAAAAAAAAAATTACAATACATGTCCAACAAGGATCAGCAACGTACTGGTATGTTGCTGGGCTTTGAATGGTTATACCAGAATGATGCCTGCGGGTTTAGGTATCATCTTGGTATCATTCTTTTCACCCAGTGGTCGGCTTTCATGTAAAAGCAATCCTAGCGGCTAATTAGCCTCTAGACTGCTTTTACAAGCAGTGGGAGGGAATGTCCCCCCCCCCCCCGGATATAAACAGCGCCATTGGGAAATTGGGAAAGCATTTTATCACACCGATCTTGGTGTGGTCAGATGCTTTGAGGGCAGAGGAAAGATCTAGGGTCTAAAAGACCCCAATTTTTTCAAAAAAAGAGTACCTGTCACTACCTATTGCTACCATAGGGGATATTTACATTCCTTGAGATAACAATAAAAATGGTAAAAAAAAAAAAAAAAATGGAAGGAATAGTTTAAAAAATAATAATAAATCAAAATAAATAATAATTAAAAAAAGCACCCCTGTCCCGCCCTGCTCTTGCGCAAAGGCGAACGCAAGCGTCAGTCTGGCGTCATATGTAAACAGCAATTGCACCATGCATGTGAGGTATCACTGCGAAGGTCAGATCGAGGGCAGTAATTTTCGCAGTAGACCTCCTCTGTAAATCTAATGTGGTAACCTGTAAAGGCTTTTAAATGCTTTTAAAAATGTATGTAGTTTGTCGCCACTGCGAGTTTGTGCGCAATTTTAAAGCATGTCGTGTTTGGTATCCATGTACTCGGCCTAAGATAATCTTTTTTATTTCATCAAACATTTGGGCAATATAGTGTGTTTTAGTGCATTAAAATTAAAAAAAGGGTATTTTTTCCCCAAAAATGCGTTAAAAAAATCGCTGCGCAAATACTGTGTGGAAAAGTAGACACCCCAAGTTATTTGCTGAGAGGTATGGTGAGTATTTTGCAGATCTCGCTTTTTGTCACAATGTTTTGAAAATTGAAAAAATTAAAAATAAATACATTTTTCTTTTCTTTCTTCATTTTCAAAAACAAATTAGAGCTGTAAAATACTCACAATACCTCTCAGCAAATATCTTGGGGTGTCTACTTTCCAAAATGGGGTCATTTGGGGGGGTTTTGTGCTATCTTGGCATTTTATGGCCTTCGAAACTGTGATAGGTAGTGAGGAGTGAAATCAAAAATTTGCGCCCTTAGAAATCCTGAAGGTGGTGCTTCGATTTCGGGGCCCCGTACGCGGCTAGGCTCCAAAAAAGACCAACACATGTGGTATCCCTGTACTCAGGAGAAGCAGCAGAATGTATTTTGGGGTGTAATTTCACATATAAGCATGGCATGTGTGAGCAATATATCATTTAGTGACAACTTTTTGTAAATTTTTATTTATTTTTCTCATTATTCAATCACTTGGGGAAAGAAAATTAAATATTCAATGGGCTCAACATGCCTCTCAGCAAATAGATTTGGGTGTCTACTTTCCAAAATGGGGTCATTTGGGGGGGGGTTTGTGCCATCTTGGCATTTTATGGCCTTCAAAAACTGTGATAGGTAGTGATAGGTAGTGAGGAGTAAAATCAAAAATTTGCGCCCTTAGAAATCCTGAAGGCGGTGCTTGGTTTTTGGGGTCCCGTACGCGGCTAGGCTCCCAAAAAGTCCCACACATGTGGTATCCCCGTACTCAGGAGAAGCAGCAAAATGTATTTTGGGGTGAAATTCCACATATAACCATGGCATGTTTGAGCAATATATCATTTAGTGACAACTTTTTGAATTTTTTTATTTTTATTTTTATTTGTCATTATTCAATCACTTGGGACAAAAATTTTTAATATTTAATGGGCTCAACATGCCTCTCAGCAAATAGCTTGGGGTGTCTACTTTCCAGAATGGGGTAATTTGGGGGGATTTTGTGCCATCTTGGCATTTTATGGCCTTCAAAACTGTGATAGGTAGTGATAGGTAGTGAGGAGTGAAATCAAAAATGTATGCCCTTAGAAATCTTGAAGGCGGTGCTTGGTTTTCGGGGTTCCGTACGCGGCTAGGCTCCCAAAAAGTCCCACACATGTGGTATCCCTGTACTCAGGAGAAGCAGCAGAATGTATTTTGGGGTGTAATTCCACATATAACCATGGCATGTGTGAGCAATATATAATTTAGTGACAACTTTGTGCAAAAAAAAAAAAGTTTGTTATTTTCCCGCAACTTGTGGCAAAATATAAAATATTCCATGGACTCAACATGCCTCTCAGCAAATAGCTTGGGGTGTTTACTTCCAAAAATGGGGTCATGTGGGGGGGTTTTGTGCTATTTTGGCATTTTATGGCCTTCGAAACTGTGATAGGTAGTGAGGAGTGAAATCAAAAATTTGCGGCCTTAGAAATCCTGAAGGCGGTGATTGGCTTTCGGGGCCCCGTACGCGGCTAGGCTCCCAAAAAGTCCCACACATTTGGTATCCCTGTACTCAGGAGAAGCAGCAAAATGTATTTTGTGGTGCAATTCCACATATAACCATGGCATGTGTGAGCAATATATCATTTAGTGACAACTTTTTGTAAAAAAAAAAAAAATGTTGTCATTATTCAATCACTTGGGACAAAAAAATACAATATTCAATGGGCTTAACATGCCTCTCAGCAATTTCCTTGGGGTGTCTACTTTCCAAAATTTGGTAATTTGGGGGGGGGGGGGGTTGTACTGCCCTGCCATTTTAGCACCCCAAGAAATGTCATAAATTAAAAGCTGTGTAAATTCCAGAAAATGTACCCTAGTTTGTAGACGCTATAACTTTTGCGCAAACCAATAAATATACGCTTATTGACATTTTTTCTACTAAAGATATGTGGCTGAATACATTTTGGCCTAAATGTATGACTAAAATTTAGTTTATTCGATTTTTCTTATAACAAAAATAGAAAATATCTTTTTTTTTCAAAATTTACAGTCTTTTTCCGTTTATATCGCAAAAAATAAAAATCGCAGAGGCAATCAAATACCATCAAAAGAAAGCTCTATTTGTGGGGAAAAAAAGGACGAAAATTTCCTTTGGGTACAACAGTGCATGACCGCGCAATTACCAGTTAAAGCAGTGCCAAATTGTAAAAACACCTCGGGTCCTTAGGCTGCATAATGGTCCGGGTCTTAAGTGGTTAAAGTGCATAAAGTGTCAAGGTATAGCTGGTGGTGTCAGTGAGGTTAAGGCCTTGAATAGTGTATAACAGGAGCAGAAGACCCGATTTAACCAGCAGCTCCTGCGGGGGTAGCTCTACACAAGTGATGCTGCAAGTAACAATTGTGAGGTTAGCTTTCCTTCGCGGCTCACTGTGCAAATGGATATGTCAGACAAGTTATTCTTCCCTAGAAATCTATAAAAGAGCACAGAGTGGCCAGAAAACAAAGATCTCATCCCAGGACCCAGGACACAGACTGGAGTCAGACCTACCCCATCAATTTCGGTAAATATTTTCTTCAAATTAAACAAAAAGTCAGTTGTAATGGGAGGCTTACATGCTCCCACAAATTAGTTTGTTTTGTATTGAATTTTAATAACACTTTCCGAGAGCCGGGAATAGTAGATAAGGTAATGGACTAAATGAGTTTATTGAACATAAAACACATAACTGACACCAGCAAGTATACAATTATATCCAAGATATGTACATTAAACAGTTCACCGGTCTTGTTTCTCATTAATGGGAATATTATGTGTGTCCCGATTGATAAAGCGTTAAAGGGAAGATTTAGTGTTGGACGCTGTATAATGTCCGGCACTAATCAAACCGCTGTTATTGGAAATGAGTTAACCTTGCCAACTTCAGATGTAATAACAAGGTCAATGGGCCTGTTGGGGATTTGCATTGTTGTATGCTGATTGGCTTGTCATGTCTTTATTTTCCAAAGAATTTAATAGCTTGGAATGTTTCTGCTGATTCTCTCTATAGATTTTTTTTTTTACAATGTATCATTTATTATTTCTTTGAATAAAGCTGACAAATTCTGGGCAGATTTTGGTAGAGGAAACTTATTTTGTAGACTTTCTCCAGATGACAATTGACCTTTGTGTGTTGGCCACTGTTGATGTTTAAGAAAGAGGAGTACTTGGTTGGCTAGATCACAAACCAAATAGTAGAAGTTTTAAATAGGTTGTTCGCAGGTTACGTTTGAATGTTTATGTAACTCTTGTGATCATTATCCCCCAAAATTTAAGTGAACCTGTTCTAGAATTTAGTCCCATTAGCAGAAAACCTTCTTTTATGTGCCTTCTGGTGACCCCGAGCACACTGTCATTATAAGATCCCGCCCATGCGTCCTTGCACTATCCGATGAGAATGCACTTAAGGCTGCTAGGGCACTTTCATTGGATAGGCAATCAAACGCAATTATATTGTGGGCCACATCAGTATTATGGTTGCACTCAAAGGGACAGTTATATCTGTAAGACTAGATGTCCAGAGCACCCCCCCCCATACATCAGATGTCAAGAACCCCTCCACATCAGAAGCCAAGTGTCCCCATACATCACCATCCCTAACATCACAGTACACCCCCCCCTTAACTTTTGCTGCCGGGAAGAAGCTGGGGGCAGAGTTGGGAAGCAGAAAGTGCAGGGTCTGAAAGAGGGCTGGAGTCAGCTGAATGCTGAAACCACCGGAGCCGGACACGGGGGGGGGGGGTTTGTGGCTGCACTGAGAAGCACAGGATCTAGTGGAGGGGTTCTGGACTACTCTATGCTGCCAACTGCTGAGACAAGGAGTGGGTGGTGGCAGAGGGGTGCCGTAGATGCAGGAGAGGTGCCACATGAAAGGGCCCCACGGGCCTTGTGTTTGACACATGTGGGATAGAGGCTGGGTGTGAAGCACCCTAGGTGTATTTTTGGCTTAAAGCTCAACATTTTTATTGTGTTTTAGAAAGAGTGAGAAAGAATTGTAGCAGCCATTCTCAAGCAGGGTTCCGTGGAACCCTCAGGGGTTTCTCCAGTGGTTTATAGGGGTTCCTCAAACTGTAGCTGATTGTCCTTTCATTTGATGGTACCTGCAGAATTATGGGGCCAAAGCGACTTGAAAGAGTCAGCTTTTTTTTTTTTGCTGTTTGTGTGGGTGACATTCTAACCAACACTGTAATGGGGGGTATCCTTCCTCCTGGCCACAAAAGTAATTTTTTTTTCCCCCACTGATCTCTGATAAATTTGTTTTAGCAGGGATTCCCTAAAAATGATTGCAAGGGTTGCGTGAGGGTAAAAAGGTTGAGAAAGAATGGGTTAGAGTCTCTGTCAGCTTATAGTGCTATGTCAGTTTTAAGGAAAAGATTTGGAAAGGCTAGATTAGAGCCTCAGTTTCTTGTTCATACATCACGGGACACAGAGCAGCATAGTCATTACTATGTGGGTTATATAGAATTACCTTCAGGTGCTGGCACTGGCAACTTCCAAAACAGGAAGTACCCTCCCCTATATAAGCCCCTCCCATCCGGGAGTACCTCAGTTTTTTGCCAGTGTCTAAGGTGTTTGCCAAGGTTAACATGTATTCATCTGGGCTTGTGTACAGGTTCTCTGGGCCTTAGCAAGCTATTCCGGATCCGACCAAAAAAGCTTCATAGCTAAACGGTCGGTACCTGGGCCTTGCAGAGAAGAGCAGGGTTTTGCCTGTAATGCCTCTCTTAGGAGGGCTGGACCCTGGGATCCAGAGCTCTGGTCATACCCAAAACCAAGAGGCTATCTGTGCAGGGTGCTATACAGGTCCAGGGGAGTGGAATCCTTGGGAACCCGGTCCCTGAAGGTCTAGTACAATGCCTGCCGTGAGAGGTGAAGTTTGGGCTTCTGTGGACCAAACAAAGTCCTGCGGCGGGGAAAAGGTAAGTGGGGGCCCCTCAGGAACTTGGTTCTATTGAGGGGACCCCCAAGCCTAATATGTCTTTCTGCCTGTTACCTAAAGGTATTCCCGCTAATAGCTGTATATGCCTAAGAAATCCTAGAAATGTCTTTTCATAAAGGAAGTTTTAAAAACTGTAAACCTGGAAATGTTTTTCATAAAGGAGGTTTTAAAAAAAAAAAAAAAAGACAAAAGTGCGGTACCTGTGTTTGTCCACTAGAGGCCGCTGTGGAATGTCTTTTTTTCTTGGGACTATTCCTTCCATGGTGAAAGTCCAGGCAGATGAGTGAGCTCTCTATCAGGGAAGCTGCATTCCTCTGTCATGCTGCCAAGTAGTTTCCTTCCATCCCCGAGTCCTGGTGAAACAGGGACCCTGGCTCCTCTCCCTACAGGGCGCCAAGAGCGCACACGTGCACGCGCGCGCGCGCACACACGCTTTCTTTTTATAGATTTAGCTTCAAAAAGGTGGGCGGAGCCTGGCGGATGACGCGCTCTGTGCGCCCAGCGCTTCTGCGCATGTGCGGGCGTCCCAGCAAGATAAAAGGACTCAGTCCACGCTGCTTGCTATGGACACAGAGCATGAAAAGGAGCTGGTAGCATGGTATAGGGGCTTACAGCGGGCGGTTGATACAGGCATCCCCAGAAAGACGCATTAGTAGACACCCACTGATGTACATAGCAGCAAATTGCATTAGACTATTTCAGTAAAGGGGTGTATTGCGGCTGGAATACCTCAGCTTTGAACTAAGGAATATGCCGCCTAAAGAACTCCGAGATATACCTCTCAGGAAGTGTAGGGGGTCTCCATCGGGCTCTGAGGATCTGGAGCAGTCATCTGCACCCTCCTCCCCTGAGAAATCAGAGGTTAATACCCCTAAGGAACCCCCGGGAGTGCCAGGTACTGCGGCTGTCCTCAGTCCACCTGCTCCTGCATATATAACAGAGGAGGTTTTTGCCTCAACTCTGGAGGGATTGGAGCAGAGATTGGCAGCATTGATCGCTTCTTCTCTACAGGAAAGAAAGCGCGCCAGATCTCCTTCACCTCCATTAGAGTGCCTGTTGGCAGAGCAACAGTCCCAGGAAGGGACCGACCTACCTGAAGGGGATCAGGAGGAGGTTAACTCTGTTTTTGAGGAATCGACAGTAGATGAACCATTTTCAGCATCACAGACTGAAAGATTGTGGGTCCAGACCCTAACTGACATGGTTCGATCTGCATTTAAAATGCCTCTTGTTGAACCATCAACTACTGCTGTCTCCTCATTGGGGTCGCTAAAAGCTCCCCAGGTTAATTGCTCCTTTCCAATACATCCATTATTGGAAGGACTTATATACCAGGACTGGGAACATCCTGATAAACTATTTGTTCCGCCTAAGAAATTTCCGGTGATCTATCCCATGGAGGAAAAGTTCACCCAGAGATGGAATGTTCCTACGGTGGATGCAGCCATCTCTTCTGTGAACAAATCACTGACATGCCCAGTAGATAATGTTCAAATGTTCAAAGATCCAGTAGATAAAAAATTGGAATCTTTATTAAAATCTGCTTTTTCCACAGCAGGGGCTGTTACACAGCCAGCAGTGGCAGCTATTGGGGTCTGCCAAGCTTTAAAGGATCAGATGAAGATGGTCCTGAGGGATTTGCCAGACCAGCAGGCCCAGGCTCTGGCTGATCTGCCTAGAGCATTATGCTTTGCGGTTGACGCCATCAAGGATTCTATCCATCAGGCCTCCCGCCTCACGCTGTCTTTGGTACATATGCGTAGGCTTCTGTGGCTCAAGAACTGGTCTGCTGAAGCTCCCTGTAAGAAGCTCTTAGTTAGCTTCCCATTTCATGGGGAACGCCTTTTTGGCGAAGACCTGGATAAGTATATCCAGAAGATTTCCAGTGGTAAAAGTACTCTCTTACCGAGTAAGAAGAGGTCTAGGGGTCCATCTTTTAAGAGGACTACCTCTCCTATCCCTGCGACGTCTGCTACTAAGCAGTTCCGACGGCCTCCTCGGTCAAACTCAGGGGGTAAAAATCAGGGACAGTCACAGGGTAATAAGAAACCCTGGATCCGAAGGGGTACTAAACCAGCCTCCAAGTCAAGCCTATGAAGGGCTGCCCCCACTCAAACGGGTGGGGGGAAGACTTCAGTTGTTCGCAGAGACCTGGCGGGAGACGATCAAGGACAGATGGGTGCTCTCCGCAGTAACTCTGGGATACAAGTTGGAGTTAAAAGAGTCTCCTCCTTCCCATTTTATGTGGTCAGGCATGCCAAGAGACCCTCTGAAAAGAGGGTCTCTCCTATTGGCGTTAGAACAACTATTGCTCCAAGGAGTAATTATGGAGGTTCCTATGGAAGAGTGGGGGTTGGGTTTCTACTCAAACCTTTTCACAGTCCCGAAACCAAACGGGGACATAAGACCCATATTGGACCTAAAGAGTCTAAACAAATTTCTAAACGTCCGGTCTTTCCGGATGGAGTCGATCCGATCGGTCACCGCTGCCCTACAGGGGGAGGAATGGTTAGCCTCGATCGACATCAAAGATGCTTACTTGCATGTTCCCATCTTTCCAGGTCATCAAAAATTTCTACGCTTTGCAGTAGAAGGGCGCCATTTTCAGTTCAGAGCCTTACCATTCGGTCTGGCCACAGCACCACGAGTGTTCACAAAAATTCTGGCCCCACTGTTGGCCGATCTAAGAACACGAGGTGTAACGATAATGGCATACCTAGACGACCTGTTGTTGATGGACCACTCAGTTGCCAAGCTAGAAGTGGTAATTGTCGATACAATCAAGTATCTAGAATCTCACGGTTGGGTCATCAACCTGGACAAGTCAGCCCTACAGCCAGTGAAAAACCTGGTATATCTAGGGCTACGGCTGGATTCAGACCAGAGGAAGATTTTCTTACCTCTAGACAAGGTATCCTCTTTGAGGGGCTTGGTCCGTCTGCTTTGTGCAAAAAGACAGCCGTCCATACGCCTGTGCATGAGGCTGCTAGGAAAGATGGTAGCATCATTCGAAGCTGTGCCATACGCCCAATTCCACTCAAGGAATTTACAGAGGGCCATATTGTCAGCCTGGAACGGAAAAATTCAGGCTCTAGACTTCCCGATGGCTTTGTCCCCTTCCGTTCGGAAGAGTCTCTGCTGGTGGTTGATCCCCCAGAATCTCCAGAAGGGAAAACCCTTCAGTCTGATATCCTGGAAGGTGGTCACTACAGATGCCAGCCTTATAGGCTGGGGGCAGTACTGGAGCAATGGTTTCTCCAGGGCAGATGGTCAAATGTAGTAAAAACCCTGCCCATCAATCTCTTAGAGATACGAGCAGCCCGGTATGCCCTAGTAGCCTGGACATCCAGACTCCAAGGGTCCCCTGTCAGAATTCAATCAGACAATGCCACAGCAGTGGCATATATCAATCATCAGGGAGGCACCAGGAGTCGTGCAGCCCAGAGGGAAGTAAGTCACATCCTGGAATGGGCAGAAAAGCATGTCCCATGTATATCAGCTGTCTTCATTCCAGGGGTGGAGAATTGGAAGGCGGACTTTCTGAGTCGCCAACAGTTATGCCCAGGGGAATGGTCCCTTCATCCCGAGGTCTTCCGAGCAATATGTCAGCGGTGGGGAACACCGGATGTAGATCTGCTAGCATCCAGATTCAACGCAAAGGTGGACAGATTTGTCTCCCGGACAAGGGATCCCCTCGCTTGCGGCTCGGATGCTCTGGTGTTCCCTTGGGATCAGTTCAGACTGATATATGCATTCCCTCCGCTACAATTGTTGCCTCGACTCCTTCGCAGAGTCAGGTTGGAAAAGAAGCCGGTGATCCTGGTGGCTCCAGCGTGGCCCCGAAGGGCCTGGTACGCGGAGATCATCAAAATGTCTGTGGGGAGTCCTTGGACCCTTCCACGTCGTCCGGACCTGCTTTCGCAAGGACCGATATACCACCCTTCCTTACTAACTCTAAGTTTAACGGCCTGGCTATTGAATCCCACATCCTAAAGAAGAGAGGTCTCTCTAACTCTGTGGTATCAACTATAATCAATGCCAGGAAGCCTGTATCCAGGCAGATCTACTATAGAGTTTGGAAGGCGTACATCACTTGGTGCGAGGCCAGAAAATGGCATCCACGTAAGTACGTTATAGGCAGAATTCTGGACTTCCTGCAGTGGGCTGTAGACAGGAAGTTTGCCTTAAGTACTATCAAGGGCCAGGTTTCGGCCTTATCAATACTATTTCAAAGGCCCCTGGCTATGCATTCACTTGTCAAATCCTTTATGCAAGGGGTGACTCGTATTATTCCACCGATTAAAGCTCCCATATGCCCATGGGATCTAAATTTGGTTCTGTCGGTTCTGCAGAAGCAGCCGTTTGAACCTTTGCGGCACATTTCCTTGGTTCTACTCACCAGAAAATTGATATTTTTAGTAGCCATATGCTCGGCTAGAAGAGTGTCGGAATTAGCCGCCATGTCCTGTAAGGAGCCATATCTGGTTATTCATAAGGACAGAGTAGTATTACGCCCTCACCCAGCCTTTCTTCCTAAGGTGGTATCGAGGTTTCACTTGAACCAGGATGTGGTTCTTCCTTCTTTTTTCCCCAAACCAAGCTCGGTAGAGGAAAAGTTATTGCATTCTTTGGATGTAGTAAGAGCAGTTAAAACTTATCTAAAAGCCACTGCTCAGATTCGTAGAACGGATTCTTTGTTTGTTCTGCCGGAAGAACCCAGAAAGGGTCAGGCAGCATCAAAATCTACTTTAGCCAAGTGGATTAGACAGGTCATAATACAAGCCTATGGCTTGAGAAGAAGACCGCCTCCGTTCAAAGTTAGGGCGCACTCCACGAGAGCAGTTGGAACTTCATGAGCAGTGCATCACCAGGCCTCCCTGGCTCAAATTTGTAAGGCCGCAACATGGTCTTCAGTACACACGTTTACTAGGTTCTACCAGGTGGACGTTAGAAGTCAGGAGGATGTCGCCTTTGGGCGCAGTGTGTTGCAGGCCGCAAAAGATCCTCATGCCTGATGGTGCCCAGCTTATGTATGGTGTATCCCCCCCCCTCATTTGGCATTGCTTTGGGACGTCCCACATAGTAATGACTATGCTGCTCTGTGTCCCGTGATGTATGAACAAGAAAATAGGATTTTTAAAACAGCTTACCTGTAAAATCCTTTTCTTGGAGTACATCACGGGACACAGAGCTCCCACCCCTCTTTTGGGGACACGTATTGCTTTGCTACAAAACTGAGGTACCCCCGGATGGGAGGGGCTTATATAGGGGAGGGTACTTCCTGTTTTGGAAGTTGCCAGTGCCAGCACCTGAAGGTAATTCTATATAACCCACATAGTAATGACTATGCTGCTCTGTGTCCCGTGATGTATGAACAAGAAAAGGATTTTACAGGTAAGCTGTTTTAAAAATCCTATTTTTTTTTATTGCTATGTCAGTATTGAGGAATTTACCCTTATGCCGCGTACACACGACCGTTTTTAATGACGAGAAAAATGCAATTTTTTAAAATGGTCATTAAAAATGATCGTGTGTGGGCTTCAGAGCATTTTTCACGACGTGAAAAATGGCCATGAAAAAATTGGAACATGCTCCAATTTTTCTCGTCGTTTTTCACGAAAAAAAATGGGCATGCTCAGAATCAAGTATGAGACGGGAGCGCTCGTTCTGGTAAAACAAGCGTTCGTAATGGAGATAGCACATTCGTCATGCTGTAACGGACTGAAAAGCACGAGGCAGAAAAGCGCGAATCGTCTCTCACCAAACTTTACTAACACGAGATCAGCAAAAGCAGGCCAAAGGGTGGCGCCATCCGAATGGAACTTCCCCTTTATAGTGCCGCCGTACGCGTTGTACGTCACCGCGCTTTGCTCGAGCATTTTTTTCCACGATAGTGTGTAGGCAAGGCAGGCTTGAGAAGAATCACGTCAAGAAAAACGCAGTTTTTTTCAATGACATTAAAAACGGTCGTGTGTACGCGGCATTATGCCTCGTACACACGATCAGTTTTCCTGACAAGAAAAGTGCGATGTGAGCTTTTTGTCAGGAATTCCGACCGTGAGTATGCTCCATCACACTTTTTCTGTCAGTTTTCCTGCCAAGAAAAGATTGAGAGCAGGATCTCAATTTTCGTGACAGGAAAAATTCCTATCGTGAATCGCGTTCATCTGTATGCAATTACGACGTGCAAAAAAACGTGCATGCTCAGAATCAAGCAGAAGAGCCGAACCGCCTATTGAACTTCATTGATCTCGGCTCGTCATACGTGTTGTACGTCACCACGTTCTTGACGTTCGGAATTTCAGCCAAGATTTGAGTGACCGTGTGTAGGCAAGACAATTTTGAGCCGTTTTCCTGCTGAAAAAAACCCACGGTTTTCCTGTTGGAAAAACTGATCGTGTGTATGAGGCATAAGGTAAAAGTAATGTCCTGACAAGAAGTGATGGGAAATCTTTCTAAAGCTGGCCATACATTAATTGTTTTTTTTCCTTGTCAAAGTATTTTATTAGAGTATACAAGGGGTCATATACAGACATTCTTGAGTATGTGTAGTTTTAACAAGTGTGAATGTTTCATTATACTTATACAAGAATACATTTTGTTAATATGAAGGTAATTGCTGTATATCTAAACATGCAATATAGTAATGTTATTAATACTTTTAAATGGATTGCGAGTAATATATGTTTCTTAAAAAAACATTCAACTTGTCAATAAATTCATATGACCTATAAGATTTATACTATGATAAGACTATGGGTTGTAAATTCAACCGATATTCTTATGTATATCCAGTGTAATATGAAAAGGAAGAAGGGAATAAGAGAGAGAGAAATATAGAAGATAGAAGGAATAGGAGTAAAAAAAAGATAGAAGAACAGAGTAGAAGTCCGTGGAGTCAGGCCCAGAGCCGCTGCTGTTACGAAGAATAACAATTATTTGAATCTTTTGTCTCAGCTACCATGGCAAGAGTACTTTGGTGTCAAAGGTTGATGGCATGTTATAGTTAATCCAGGGCTGCCACAATTTTTCAAATTTGGGGATCGTGTCCATTTCTATTGCTGTTATTTTAGCATGAGTCATTGCACTATTCATTCTGGTCATAGATTCGTGTATGTTTAATTGGGGAGATTTCCAAGCTTTTGCTAATGATTGTTTAGCTGTTGTAAAGAATTGCACTAGTAGTTTAAATTGTATGTGCGTTATGTTTTCTGGTTTCAAATTGAGTAGGGCTATTGCTGGATCAAGTGGGATTGTCTTACCCAACATTTCAGATGCCTTTATAAAGAGTTCTTTCCAGAATTTTTGTGCTATTGGACACGACCACAAAAATGAAACTGTGTTCCTATCTCTGTACATCCCCGAAAACATTGTGCTGAATAGTTCGGAACATATTTCGCTATCCTTGCTGGTACGAGGTACCATCTTGTTAGTAACTTATAATTAGCCTCAACCGCTATTATATTGGGGGAGGCTGATTTTGTTGTTGACCATATTTGATTCCATTCTGAGTCTTTTAATTCTCTTTGTATGTCCTCTTCCCATTTCCGGACATAATGTGGTTTGTCTGAGTCCTCTCGGGTCAGTAATTGAGAATATAAGGTAGTTATTGCTCCCTTTGTGTGTGGATCCCTCTTACATATTGTTTCAAAATTGGTCATTTGGGATATTGGGGTAGAAGAATTTAAAAATGATGTGAATTTTTTTTTATTTGGAGGTATCTGAATTGTTCTGATTGTAGTAAGCCGTAGGTTTTGCTAAGGGTCGGGAAGGGGATACACGATGATGCCTTTATAAATTTATACATATGAAGAATATCTCTAGATGTCCATTCTTTAAAAGATTTGGGGGAGACCCATGCTGGATAAAATGCAAGGTTTTTGTAAAATGAGAGTAGAGGATTGTGTAGAGATTGTAGTTGATATTTAATTTTAGATCTGTCCCAGAGGGAGATATAATGTTTAGTAATAGGATTGTGTATATTATTGCGGTCTTTTGGGGGGATCCAAAGTAAGTTTGAGACTGAAATTGGATCACTTTCAGCAGCTTCTATCAATACTACAGATTTTTTCTGTAGTATCCTTAGATAGTATGCTGGTATCGGGATTGGCAAGACTCTGAACAAGTATAGTATCTTTGGCAGTATCGTCATTTTTACGGTATTTATTCTTCCCATCCATGATATCGGGAGGTGGGCCCAGGAATTCATTAAGTTTGTTAGATGTTTCAATATCGGTGGATAGTTATGAGAGAATAAATCTGAAAGGGATGCTGTCAGCTTATTGCCTAGATATGGTAGTGCACCCTCTGTCCATGTGTATGGGAGACCTATTTTGGCGGCCGATAATTCAATGCTTGATAGAGATATGTTCATTGCTGAACTTTTCTTGGGATTGATAAATAGGCCTGAAAGAGTAGCAAAATTATTAAGAATTGGGGTAAGATTAGGGCCAGATATTTGTGGGGATGAAAGAAATAGAAGGATATCGTCCGCAAATAAACAAATTTTGTGTTGGTAACCTCCTACTTCTATTCCTGTTATTGTGGGTTCTAATCTCATTAATTGTGCCAGTGGTTCTATGAGTAAAGCGAATAGTAATGGTGAGAGCGGACAGCCTTGTCTTGTGCCCCTCTCAATATCAAAGGGTTCAGACCTATATCCTGCATATCTTACATACGCTTTCGGTTTATCATACAGTGCTTTGATCCAAGTCATAACGTTTGGGCCAAATCCCCATTTTTGTAATGTATAGGTCATGTAAGTCCAGGATACTGAGTCAAAGGCCCTTCTAACATCGAGAGAGAGAAAGCAGGCTGGAATTCCACGCTTTTTCGCTATTTGTGCTAATAGGACTGCTCTACGAACGTTATCACCTGCTTGGCGTGAGGGCATGAATCCTACCTGGTCGCAATGTATAAGTGTTCCTATAATTGTGTTTAAACGTGTTGCTAATATTTTTGTCAGCAATTTAATATCCACATTTAACATGGAAATGGGACGATAATTACTGCTAAGTGTATCATCGGTTTGTGGTTTTGGAATCATACATATGATCGCCATCAGGGATTCTTGCCTAAATGTTTTGTTTTCCAATACATCGTTATATGCTTCTACAAGCATGGGGGATAGAATGTCCTTATACGTTCGGTAGTATAATGATGAGTAACCATCTGGCCCAGGTCGTTTATTTATTTTTAATTCCTTAATGGCTGTGATGACCTCGTCATTTGTAACTGGCTTTTCTAATAATGTCTTTTGAGATTCCGTCATATGAGGGAGACTGATTCGTGAGAAAAAATAATCGGCTTCAGAGGTGTTAAATGAATTAGTTTCCTTGTATTGGGATTTTAAGTAGGTGCTGAATTTTTGGACTATTTTTTGTGGATTGCTAGTGTATATATTATTGGCCAATTTGAGTTTGATAGGTTTAAAGGATTTGTTGATGGATTTTAATGCTTTTGCTAGAAGTTTACCAGGTTTGTTGGATTTCATATAGAATGTATGATTGGTTTTGCGTAACATTTTTTCTGCTGAGTCTGTGAGGAAGAGGTCATATTCTAGATGAGCTTTCTCTAGATGTGTTTTTGCAGAGGAAGTAGAATTATTCTGAAAGGCCATAAATGCTGTGTTAAATTCTTTTTCTAGTTTTTGTGAGAGTGTTTTCCGTTCTCTTTTCAGGATCCCTAGTTGTTGTTGAAAAATTCCCCTGAGTACTGGCCTATGTGCTTCCCAGAGTGTGAGTGAGGAGATTTCAGGGTTATTGTTATTCTTCAAGTAATCTGTTAGTTCTCGTTCTATCCGTGTGCGATAAGATGGGTGCTTGAGTAGTACATCTGGGAGGTTCCATGATGGATCGTGCGACTTGGGTAGGATAGAGGCGATGGTGGTATAGACCGCATTATGATCTGACCATGGGATGGGGATAATGGTAGGAGATATTATCTCTGGGATCATACCTATTGTTGTAAATATGTGATCTATTCTGCTGAATGTTTGATGGGGGTTAGAGAAATATGTGTAGTTTCTTTTTGTTGGGTTGGATTCTCTCCAAGTGTCGACTAAGTTGTGTTTTGATAGAAGCTGAGAAAGTGTCCATTTAGATTTATATTTTGATGGGGTATAAGGAGATCTGTCTAGGAATGGAAGGAGGACATTATTAGAATCCCCACACACAAAAAGTGTTCCTATCTTGTGTGTGTTTATCACTTGAAAGAGATGAGATAGGAATGGTAAGGGTTTGAGGTTAAGGGCGTAATAGGAGACTATAGTTACTGCTGTGTCCATGATGTGTCCCGTTAGGATTAGATAACGGCCTTCTGGGTCTTTTATTTCGGAATGCAGCGTGAATGGAGTGGTGCGGTGAAATGCTATAAGCGTACCTCTCTGTTTTGTGTTGGCTGAGGCTGTATATACTTGAGGGTAGGAGTTACTGAAAAATTTGGGTGTAAGAGTTGATGTAAAGTGTGTTTCTTGTAAGCACACAATATGAGCTTTCTTTAATTGGAATGACCTGAAGGCCTTTGTGCGTTTTTGTGGCACATTAAGACCTTGGACATTCAGTGAAACAATGTTTAAAGGGGCCATGGTAGGTGATACAAAAAGCTATTCTTACCTGTAGCCTCAATGCAGCGGTCTCCCGGTCCAACCCTCACGGACGAGAAAGAAAGGAAGTAAAGAAAGGATCCAGAGTGATCAGTCTTAAATAAAAAATAAGAAATGGATAAGACTATACAGCATGTAAAGATTATTAGGATGTTAGAGTATTTGTAGTTTGCCCGTGATGGGGGGTAAAGCCCCCCCCTCAGGGGACAAGGGGCTTTCGTTGAATCCCCACATATTAGAGTGGGAATCCGAGGAAAGTTCAGTGAGGCTCATGGGGTTTCCGTGCCATGGGGTGCCGCCTAGTGAAAAGGTAATATTACATCACTGGGATGTATGATTGTAAGCCCTATCTGGGCATATAAAAGTTGCCTAAAATTAGTACATAAAAATTCAGATAGAGAGGGGAAGGAATAAAACCTTTGGCTGTAAACCTAGGAGAATTAAATTAGTATTTTTAACCATATTAGTTCTAAAAAGTTGTCTTAGTGTGTAAATACGTAACTGGGTGAGGAGAATCAGACTGTTAAAGAAAAAACTATATTATTTCTATTCAATCCAAACTATAACTAATAATGTAAAGGATTGATTTTGGCTCTGTTACATGTTTCACAGAGATTAAGGAATAAAGTGTAGGTAAAGCTTTCTCTATATTTAATGAGACCTACATCGAATATTACAAAAAAAAAAAAAAAAAGGAAGGGGGGGGAGTGTAGGAATACCGTCATGTCTCTTTGTTTCTATGTGAAACCTGGAGGCAAAAAGTAAAAATTTGTCCATTGCGAGAAAAATGATAAAAAAAAAAGAAGGGGGGTGGAAAAATAATAATAAGTAAAAAATGTCTTTTTAAATAGGGTAAAGAGAAGTGCTTCAATAAAATGTTTCCAATGGGGTTTTCAGTGTTCTTCAGCTTTATCATTTGCTTTGTTTGTGTTGAAGCAGGGATATTAAGTATTCAGGGTGTTTCTACTGTAATTGTCCTTTGGTGTATTTATCACTTTTACAGTTTATAAGTCTTTCAGTCCATAGAATCTTCTTGACCTTGGGATGAGGGTGTAAAACGTCCTCTTTTGTGTGCTTGGGTAC
Organism: Rana muscosa; assembly: GCA_029206835.1. Classification (NCBI taxonomy): domain Eukaryota; kingdom Metazoa; phylum Chordata; class Amphibia; order Anura; family Ranidae; genus Rana; species Rana muscosa. The sequence goes on from JARGYO010005626.1 coordinate 142,336,955, forward strand.
TACCATTTCTGGACTCAGAGTGGGATGCTTTATTAGAAGAGGCTGAGGCTGATCTTCTTCGCAAAGTTGTTGTTGCTGTGTTTCCTTCAGTCAAATTAAGGTCCTGGAGGGCTTGTTGCAGCTCTTCTGGTGTTCTGCATGTAATTTTGGTTCCTTGAAAGGTGAAACGTAGGGCAAAAGGGAAGCTCCATTGATATTTCACATTGTGGCGTTGGAGTTCCAGTATTTGTGGTTTCATTGCCCTTCTTTTGGATATTGTCAATTGAGATAAATCTGCAAATATCTGATAATTGTGTCCTTGAAAGACTAAGTTGTTTTGTTCTCTGGCTGCCTTCAGTAATTGTTCTTTTGTCAGATAGTAGTGAAATTTTGCAATAACATCTCGAGGAGGTCCGTCTATTTTTTTGGGCATTAAAGCCCTGTGCACTCTGTCCATCTCAATTCTTTCTATTGGTATGCTTGGCATTAATTCTTGGTATAGTGCAGTTATTGTTGACTGTAGGTCTATTATAGTTTCTGGTAAGCCTCTAAAGCGCAAGTTAGACCTCCTTGCGCGATTCTCAAAGTCCTCCAGTTTATTCTGAAGTGCAATATTATCTTCCTTCAAGTTTTCCATTTCTGACTGATGGTCTAGTGTAATATTTTCAATGTCCTCCACTTTAATTTCTAGTGCTGCTGTGCGGTGTCCCAATTCTCTGATTTCTTTTGTTAAATTAGAGGTAATTTGTTCTGATGTTTGCTTCAGTGCTTTGTGAAGCATTTTTTCAAATTGTTTTAAAATATTTGAGGGGATAGAAGCTTCTTGTGGTAATATTTGTGACTGATAAACTTCAGCCTCTGAGTCAGAATCTCCTGAGGAGATATGTTGTGGCTTTTTTTTTTTTAAATTTATGTTTATTGATTTTTCCATTGAACAGAGAAAAATTACAGAGCATATCAACATACACGCTTACACATTATTTTCTTGTATTCAGTAGCAATATACCAGTATTACACCGTGAAGCGGGAGCATAAACAATATAGTCTCGAAATAACATTCAAGCCTAATAAGGCCTACAGCTTGTGGCCACATGGCCACATAGGTGTCCCAGTTCCTCAACGGAGGAGAAGAAAAAAAAAAAGAAACACAAAACCCTAATACCAAAGGTGTATCGAGAGTATTTAACTGTGATTTTCACAGGACTCATTCGGTTATCCTTATTCAGTAATACTTAAGTGCTTGCATTCACTCACACAACACTCATACCCATTCACCCAGCACTTCCACCCATTTCCCCAGCCGAAACTACAGCTGGGGGGGGCACTGCTCCCACTCCCCCCCACATTTATGTGGGATATGTTTCATGTCCCCAGCTTCTTTATTTAGGATAGGAGGTAGTTCTTCCCCCCCCCATCAAACAGGAGGGGCTGAATCAGGGACCACTACTGCTGAGACAGAGGGGTATCCTTCCAAAAGGAGCTGTCTATATCCAGCCAAGGTTGCCAGATCTTGTAGAATTTCTGTATACAGGCCCTTCCTTTATAGATTAGTTTAAAGGTTGGTACGACTTTGTTTATCATGCGGTACAGCAGTTGGATGTTGGGAGCAGATTCACACTTCCATTGTAGTAATATCAGTTTTCTGGCATAAAAGAGTATCAAGCAGACTAGGGTCCATTCGTGGGTTCTGGGTATGTGGTCATTAAGGATGCCCAGGAGCCCCACTTCAACAGTGTGGGGGGTCACTAGGCATAGATTGTTTTCAAAAAAAGAGAATAGGTCCACCCAGAACCCCAAGAGGGTCGGGCAGGACCAAAACATGTGTACATAACCAGCATTGGTGCACTTACATCTAGGGCAGAGGGCCCCTGAAACATAACCCATGCGAGCCAGACGGGCCGGCGTGTAATGCAGTTGATGAATAAATTTGAACTGTATATATTGGTCGTTAGACCCAACAATATCCAAGAAACAGGCCCCAGAGGCCTCCTCCCACTCCTCCTCTGAAAGCCCAGGGATGTCGACCATCCACTTCCGCTGTGCAGCACGGAAGGGAGAACTCCCACCCGTCTGCAGTCGGGAGTAAATGGTCGTGGCTAATTTCGTAATGCCAGAACACGACATCAATGCCTCAAGCGGGGATTCAGCGAGCTCAAGAGTCAGGCCATGAAACTGCGCACGGACAGCGTGTCGTATGAGAAGATATTTAAAATAGAATTTATTTGATAATCCACTTGTAGCTTTTAGGACTTCAAAAGAGATAAATTCACCATTGAGAAAAATGTGGGCAGCGTGGGTAATGCCCAGCCGTGTCCACCACAATGCATCAGGGTGACCCATGAGCTCCAGAAGATTGGGGTTATGCCATAGGGGGGTTTTCGGTGAGACCCCCCCCCCAATTCTGAAATCGTCTTATTCCCTTCATGCCAGGCCAACCAACTCACTTCTATCGGGGAGCCGCGGGAGCATCGTTTTGGTAAAGATCTATGCATAATATCTACCAATGGGGTCTCTAGGCCAGCAAGTGCCTGCAGTAGATAGGTAGAGCAGGATGCGGAGGCCCCCTGGAACCATTCATAGACATAGGTTAATTGGGCTGCTATAAAATAGTGTCGCAAGTTGGGGCAGGCCAGTCCCCCATCACCCTTAGAGGCCTGGAGGGAAGCCTTCGCTATTCTGGGATTGGTCCCCTGCCATAGGAAGGAGGATAATAACGAGTCTATTCTTTTGAAGAGCTTTTTGTAGAGAAAAATAGGGGATGCCCTAAAGGCATATAAAAATTTAGGTAGGTATATCATTTTAAATATGTTCACCCGCCCTATCAAATTCAAAGGTAATGAGGCCCAAGTTTGCAACCTGGTCTCCATGTGTGTAACAACTGGGGCAATGTTAAGAGATTCAAAGAGGGCCAGGTCTGCATTAATGTGAATGCCCAAATATTTAAATGTGGATCTGACTGACAGTTTAGAGTGAGATAAGTAAGTATATTCCTGTTTGGGGCCTATGGGAAAAGCAACAGACTTGTCCCAGCCCACCTTTAGTCCCGAGACCCTCCCGAACTCCTCCACCACTTCCATTAAAGATTTAAAGGACTGTTCTGTGCCATCAAGGTATATTAATGCGTCATCAGCATATAATGAGATCTTCTCTGTAAGATTACCATAACATATGCCGCCCACCGATGCCGTCTGTCGCACCGCCAGAGCCAAAGGCTCTATGGCAAGTGCGAACAGGAGTGGCGAGAGCGGGCAGCCCTGCCGTGTTCCCCTGTGTAAAGAAAAGACATCCGATACATCCTTGTTAGTACATATTCTTGCCCTGGGATTGATATATAGCAGGCGAACCCATTTTATAAATTGGTGACTAAAACCCATTCGGTGCATGACTTCCCACAAAAAGGTCCATTTCACAGTATCAAAGGCCTTCATTACATCCAGTGACAACACCAGGCCACTTTTATGCTCAGTGTCAGCTCTATGGATATGTATGAACAATCGTCTAATGTTGTCATATGTACTCTTTCCAGGCATGAATCCAGTTTGGTCCCTATGGATAAGGTGTAGGATAATCTTTTGTAGTCTCACTGCCAGTACCTTGGCCAGTATCTTAACATCGCTATTGAGTAAGGAGATTGGACAGTATGAGCCGCATAGCGTTGGATCTTTATCAGGCTTGGGGATCACCACAATCAGGGCCTCACACATGGAGGAGGGGAGAACGCCCTCCTCCATTGCCTGCCCAAACTGAGAGTGCAACCTCTGTGCCAAGTCCCTAGCATAGTGTTTGTACCATTCAGCGGGCAAACCGTCCAATCCAGGAGTTTTGTTCGGGGGGAGTGAGTATATGGCAGTGGTAATTTCTTCTACCGTCAAAGGTTCATTTAAGATGGATCTGTATGAGTCCTCCAGTACAGGGAACCGGAGAGACTCAAAGAAACCCATAGTTTCCCATTCAGGTGGAGAGGGCTGGGACGAATATAGGTCCTCATAGAAGGATTTAAAAGTTAGATTAATGGTCCTAGGGTCTGAAGCGATGGAGCCATCCGGCACCTGGATTTGCGGAATAGTCCTATCAACACAGTCCATGCGGGAGAGATATGCCAACATCTTGCCATTTTTCCCACTGTGTTCAAGCAGCCTGGCCGTCAGATATCTCTGTTGTTTCTGCGTTACATCCACCCTGTGGAGGTCCAGGGCCCTATGCGCCCCCACCAGGACCCCGTGGGAGTCCGGGGTGGGGGACGCAGAATACTGGGCCCTCGCAATCTCCAAGGAGGACTCTAGGGCTAAAAGAGTGGCCTGGAGTTTTTTTTTATGTCTGGTAGTGTTAGAGATGTATGAACCCCACACAGTCGCCTTAAAGGCGTCCCATGTGGGGCCAGGGGAGGCAGATCCTTCATTATCCGCCCAAAAGTGGGACATGTCCTGTCCCACCGGGTCCTGTATTTCGGGGGTGGAGATCCAGCAAGGGCTGAGCCTCCACTGCTGAAAAGAGGGTCGGTGACCCATCACCAACTCTATCTTAAGGGCCGAATGGTCTGAGATTGTCTGCGAGATGTATGCGACCGACTTAACATAAGGGACCATATCAGAGGTTCCCAGGGCATAATCCAGCCTGGAAAGAGTACCATATGTTCTGGATTGACAGGAGTATTCTTTTATCAGTGGATGGCCACGCCGCCAAAGGTCGACGTAACCAAAGGAGGCACACCAGTGGCTAAATAGCTTGGATTCATATTGGAGGGGCCTCAACCTGTCCAGACCTGGGTCTAGGATAGAATTGAAATCCCCCAGCACAAGGGTAGGCAGACCCGGCAATTTAGAAAACTGTAAACTTAAGTCAGTGAAGATTTCAGCCGTGACAGGGGGGGGGCATACACCACCACCAAGAGCAATGGGGTGGCGTGGATTTTACACAGTAAAAAAACGTACCGACCCATTGGGTCAATAACTACCTGGTCACAGGAGAAAGGGAGTCCCTTCCTTATGAGGACAGAGACTCCCCTAGCATAATTTGAGTACGTGGAATGATACCCCTGTGACACCCAGTGTTTTTTCAAAGCAAGTATTTTGGAGCCTAGGAGATGTGTCTCCTGTAGGCATAGTATCTGTGGCCTATGTGGCTTGAGAAATTCAAATAAGGATGCTCTTTTAAATTTAGAATTTAACCCCCGGACATTCCAGGAGATGCATGTGATTATAGACATGGCGGGGGGTTAAAAAGGGGCCCATATATGGTAATACAAATCAGACACTTGTCATCGGCGCGGCTGCAATCCAACACTGGGGGGGAGCAGGAGAAAAGGAGTACCCATGAACACATCCACACAACCACCATCCATGCAAACACACAAACCATTACACATACATTACCAGTTGAAATCCACATTGATTTCGTTACTACCCCTGCCGTACCCCAAGAACAAGGGGCCGGCTTTGTCCCAAAACTGCTAGTAGACACTAGGAACATGGCCAATACAGGCAAGTCAGCAAACTATTTCGATCAGTCAATGATCAGAGAAAAAAAAATGTATAAAAAAAAAACAAAGGGGAAAGAAAAAGGAAAACAACTGCAGCATCCCAATCTTCCCCTTAAAGATCCATAGCCTCTTGTCGAGCTGTAGAATAAGGTACCTGCCATAGGCACAAAGAGCCCTCGATTGGGGCAAGAAAAAGAAAATGAAGTGGCTTTGTAGCCAGTGCGGGGGGGATACCCCGATCAGGTTGCAGGTGGTCGGTCAGATGTGCGGCCAGGTTTGGACAGGGATTCATACCAGGAAAGCGCAGTAGCAGGGTTCTGAAAAAAGTGCACTTGGTCCTGGTGGACGACTCTCAGCGTCGCGGGAAATTGCATGGAGTATTGTATGGTCTGTTCTCTCAACTTCTGTTTAACATGTTGATACTTGGCTCTCGCAGCACGAACTGCTGGGGAGTAATCTGGGTAGAGGGAGACCGATGCGTTGTTGATTTTCAGGCTTCCCTTTATGCGGGCAGCCCTCAGGATAGCGTCCCTGTCCCTATAATTTAGGAGACGGATAACCATGGTGCGAGGGGGGTTTCCAGCAGGGAGCGGTCTCCCAGGGACCCTGTGGGCCTGTTCGATCACAAAACATGGGGACAGGCAGTCTTTGCCAAATTCCTGGGTAAACCAGCATTCAAGGAAGGATACCGGGTCTGCACCCTCGACCCGTTCTGGGAGGCCCACCAGGCGCAGGTTATTCCTACGTAAACGATTTTCCAAATCGTCGATCTTATCTGCCAACGATTGAATTCTGTTGCCATGGGTTTTCAGCACAGGCAGGGCCAGGCCTACAGTGTCTTCCAGGTCACTAATGCGGCGTTCTGTCTCAGCGACTCGGTCCCTGACCTTATGCATGTCCTGGCGCATTATAGTAATGTCCAGCTTTAGTTCCTCCACCTTCCCCATAATATCAGAATGATTTACCTTCAGGATTTTGAGAACATCCAGCAAGGTGGGCTCCGGTTCCGGCCCCTCCTCGAGACCGTCATCACTCGGAGTGGGGTGGGCCAGGGGTATTGAAGGGGCTGAAGCCCCAGGGGATGGTGGTAGTGAGGGGTCCAGATCGTCACCGAAGAGTTCCGGTGTAGATGAGAGAGGCACATGTAGCATGGTGGAGCGGCGGCCATCTTGGGAGGACTGAGTGGTAATATTCATCCTGACCGGGGGCTGTTTTCTCCCTTTTCTTCCTCCCATCCACCAAAATTCTTCCGTGGATGAGTAGCAGGGTCCCTCTTGGGTGTCTGGAGAAAGTTTTGGGCCGATTGGTTTGGCAGGTTAGCAGGATTGCAAAGGATTGTGCAGAGGGATCTTGGAGCTGCAGAGAGGAACGTCTGCTCACATGCTGCGTCAGGCCACGCCCCCATGTTGTGGCTTTTTAAGCTTGCCTTTCTTCTCTGAGGTGATTTTGTCTGAGGAGACTGGCGCTTTTTTCTGTGATGAATTCCGCGCTTGTGTGCCACTACTGGGGTTCATTTTTGTTTTACTGCGGGCTCCTCCGTAAACTATTATCATTCCCAAGTGTGCCCCTCACCTCTATAGTACTTGAGACAGCTTTTCCAGTATATTTGGGATGGCAGGCTGTATCTATCTTGCGGCTTTTTCCCCTTCACGGAGCGGAGTTCTAGTCAGGCATTACCGTCCCGCTAGCCTCCGCGCATGCGCCCATTAATTGTTTTTTTTTTTCACTCAGCCTATGTTCTAAACAAAAAATACTAACAGATTCTTCATGCTATACAGTGTGGCTACTGTATTTTATAGCTAGCCCCGCATCTGATTGGATGCAGCCACTGTCCAGCTAAAAAACTTTCTGCAGAAACCTCAACAGCTCATGCTGTTTCCAAAGAAATGCAAAGCAGGCCAAATGCAGCCTCTGAACTGCCATGTGTACTGACAACAGGCCTTCTGTGCCACCATAACGGTTAAGTTAGCCATACGCAATTAGAATTTCACTTGAAAAAGATTGATTCTAAAAGTTTTTCTTGATTTTCTATCAGCTGATGGGTATAAACTGACAATTGTTTTCAACCGTAGTGAGATAAAAAAAATCAAAGGGTGGAAAATTGTTCTCATTTCTTATATAAACAAATGAAAATCTAATGGAAAATGTGGTCCTCAGTCATGAAAAATCGAAGTCATTGTAATGCATGTGGGCTAGGAAAACTTTCATCCAGAAGTAAAAGTTTATCATAGTTCTTCAACCACTCCTTGCTCCACATCCTTCCGTGGGTTTTATTTCTCTTCTGATGGCCAAAGCACCTATCATCAGAACGGCAGACATCTTGGTGTCATCCAAATAATTCATCATTAGATATTAGATATTAAAAACTGCCACAACAAAATGTTGTTTTTGTGCACCTATACACACCTAAAAACAGTAGTACAAGGAAGTGGCCAAAACGATCGCATTTATACATAAACATGCATTCCGAAATGCAATGTTAAAATTTGAAACATCGGCATGGCAATTGGACAAACTTTTTAGAGTTTTCAAATTAAATTTCTGAGTTGATGGCATCATCAAAGGCTTTGATGAATGATTTTTCACAAATATTTACAAATGGTCATTTGAAATTCCAATTGTGTGTAGCGGCCTCACCCCATCTCCTTTTTCCAGGGGCATGTCACACGACAGGGTGAGATGCGCTACGGCCCATGTCCTCCCCATGGCTGTGGGTGAGGTGAAGGCCAGTATCAGTATCTTCCTCGGGCCAATGTGCGTTAGTTATGAAACTCAGTCCTGCTATGCTGGAACCCTCCTTTGCTCCCATTAACCAGAGTCCACACACCGATCATGGTCCAACTTTTGCTTTATTGTAAGTTCCACAATAAACAATGCTTCTGTAGCCAACTGGTTGGAACGTTTTAACAGCCTGATACGGTGGGATGAGCAAGTCGAGGCACTATCCTAATTTCAAATCTAGACCACTGTGGTTTCACCAGCGGTTATAGTAGCCTTGTTCAGCACAGAACATAAAACTTGTGAGTCTCTACCAGCAACTCAAGAGAACGTAGTTAGGAGTACCTTCGCTGCGCTGTGGCCCCTATCAGGGGAAGATGTCCCTCTAAGGGAGTTACCGGAGGCCCATCCGTCACCGGGTTGATGCTGCTCCGGAATCTCCGGACGGGTGACCTCCCCGGCCTCCTCACTTTAGATGCGGGTCCTGTCCACCTCGGGGACCCTCGGATCACTTCGCCCTTGTGGGACCCAGTCGAAGTTACTGGGCCCCAGGCCTCCGATCTAGTACCTCACCCCAGGCTAAAGGTGCCTGGGATGGACTCCAACTCCATTCCGGCCAGGCCTAGGGCGCCTGGGCCAGAACTCCGGACCGCCCGCACCCAGGCTCTTTAGCCTGGGTGCGTGAAGAGAAGATCCTCGAAGACCTCGTGGTAAGGGCGTCTCCCCCTTTTATCTCCTCCCATCGACACCACGACAGGTTCCCCGCCCTCGCCGTACCGTCTCCGGAAAGGGACAAAAAGGGTAGCACTGTGGCAGTGATTCTACCTTAAGCCTGCGGGTACCCCGCCACCCACAGGCCAAGGAGAATAATACACCACCCAATCCTCCACGAATACAAAGGGGTCCAAAACCTCTCACAATTACACACCTGGGTCATACTACCACCCAGGTGTACCCCAACTAAATTTAAAGACCCCGCTACATGTGTATGACTAGCTTTAGACACCAACGGTTCTGTCATCATGGGCTCAACTCAGTAAGCGGTGATACACGTTTTATTTTCAGCCATGTGACTTGGCCAATGTGATTTGCAGCTCTTATTGCTGAAAATAGCTGTCAATACAGATAATGATTGATATAACTCATAATGAGTAGAACTTCTAGTGTTCTGCTGTGGTCATAGGCTCTGCATTGCCAGAATGAAAGCCCAGCATGTATAATTCTGAGGAGCTCCACTGAAGGAAACTATGACGCAAATAATTCAACCGATTGTTATTTTTAGTTAGTATTGGGAAAATTATGGTTGTTAGGAACTTAGGACAAATGTTCATTAATAACCTAGTGTAATGAGCCTCACGACAGCACAGCTCCACTTCAGTTTAGCTAATTAACTTTCATGCTAGTCAACCTCAGAGCTGATTAAGGAATATGCATACCTTATATATCATGTATATGTATATGTTTTAGGTTTTAGTTTATATTTATTTGTTTACACACAATAAATATATATATATATATATATATATATTAGGGCTGTTACTGATTAAAATTTTCATGTTCGATTAATCGTTTTTTTAAAAATCGATTAATCGACTAATTTCGATTAATTATAACGCACATACAGTTTTTACAAGAATTTTTTTTTATTAAACTTTAAGAAAAACGTAGGAAGTTAGTTTGTTAGTTGTCCACATCTCCCCCCATACTGTAATGTCCACATGTGCTCCCATTCTGTAATGTCCACATCTCCCCCGTAATGTCCACATCTCCCCCGTAATGTCCACTTCCCCCCCCCCCATACTGTAATGCCCACATGTGTCCCCATACTGTAATGTCCACATGTGCTCCCATTCTGTAATGTCCACATCTCCCCCGTAATGTCCACATCTCCCCCGTAATGTCCACTTCCCCCCCCCCCCCCCATACTGTAATGCCCACATGTGTCCCCATACTGTAATGTCCACATGTGCCCCCATAATGTCCACATCTCCCCCCATACCTTAAGATCCAGGCAGAACCGTCCGCAGAGTAGACGGCACAAGCAGGCGGCTGATGATGACGTCAGCGCGCCGCTACTAGGCTGCCGCAGGGTCGACCAAGATGGCAGCCGCGGCCTTTCCTATGGACGAGACCGCGGAGCTCACTCCGCCGATCGTCATCGATCAAAATTTTTTTGATCGATCAAAGAAATTAACGATTAATCGAGCAATTAATTGTTAATTTCCACACCCCTAATATATATATATATATATATACACACACACGTGTAATATAAAGGAATGACACAGGGAAAAGGTATTGAACATATGAAGAAAGGGAGGTGCAAAAAGGCATGAAAATCCAAGACACCAGCTGAAATCTGTCAGTAATTAAAAAGCAATTCTGCCCCTTGTCAGTGCAAATTAACATCAGCTGGTTCAGTCTATACTGATGGTCTATAAGAAGGTGTCTCATTACCAAGGTGTCACACAAGAAACATCTAATGATGGGTAAAGACCTTTGCAACCTTATTGTTGCAAAACATACTGATGGCATTGGTTACAGAAGGATTTCTAAACTTCTAAATGTTCCAGTGAGCACTGTTGGGGGCATAATCCGGAGGTGGAAATAACATAATTTTACCATAAACCGGCCACGACCAGGTGCTCCTCGCAAGATTTCTGACAGAGGAGTGAAAAGATTTATCAGAAGAGTTGTCCAAAAACCAAGGACCACTTGTGGAGAGTTTCAGAAAGACCAGGAATTAGCAGGTACTCTTGTTTCAAAGAAAACAATAAGTAATGCACTCAACCTCCAAGACTTGTATGCATGCTCATCATGCAAGACTCCAAAGAAAAAGCATGTTGAAGCTCACTTAAAGCAATGCATGCGACAAGTTTCACCATACAGGAGGCCTCTTGAAGCTGTCATTGCCAACAAAGGATTTTGTATTAAAGCGGAGGTCCACCCTGAAAAAATCTATACATTAAAAATCATTAAAAAAAAAATTAATAGAAAAAATAAATAAATGTTATACTCACCCTAAATGTCTGTTGCTATGCGGAAGTCCCTTAATATGCCTCTAATGTTCCTCTTCTCGTCCGCGGTGGGTCTCCTTCCGTTTCCTCTTCTTGTGAATGGGCCGCGCTGCCTTCTGGGAACTGTGTGTATCCCAGGAGGCAAGCCGCCCATTCACAAAGCGCCGTGTGAGTGGCGCATGCGCAGTAGGAAACGGGCAGTGAAGCCTTACGGCTTCCCTGCCGGTTTCCCTTACTCAGGATGGAGGAGCCGGGACCTGCCAGCAGCGATCGATCGCTGTGGCGGGACCGACATCGCGGGCGAGGAGGACACTTAATTGACTTAGCTGCTGACTTTTTTTTTGGCTGCACCTCCGCTTTAAATAAATTGTATTAAATAGATTTCAGTTAGCGTGTTCAATACTTTTTCCCTGTGTCATTCCATTTTATTGCACATAACTTCACCTCTGAACTTATTTGTTTTGGTTTCTTTGTATGTATGGATTGCATGGGTTGTTACCGACATTGACGTGTTCAATACTTATTTTACCCACTATATATATATATATATATATATAGCGGCCTCACCCCTCTCACCCCTTCTTCTTCTCGGCTTGTTGTCTTGTCTAGGGTGATCAGGGAGGAGGGGTGCGGTACACTACGGCCTATGTCCTCTAATGTGTAGAGGTGAAAGCCAACACCTGTTTACCTTCGGGTCGTGTGCATAACCCAAAGCCAAGTCCGTTCTGCAGATGACCCCCCTTTGCTCCCAGTAACTGAAGTTCCACACCACTGAAAAGGTCCAACTATTATTTATTCTCTGACAGCAATAAATCGTCCTTTAACAGCAGACAGGTTGTGACCCAAAGAACAGTTCAGTATAGGTGGGGAGTAGGTCGATGCACAATCCTTAATTAGAACTAACCATTGTGGTTTCACCAACGGTTATGGCGCACAGCCACTGCCACCGACCGTGTAGAACAGGAACAGAATAACCTTAGCTAAGTGCAGCCCCTGTCAGAGGGAAGACATCCTTCCAAGAGAGTTACCAGAGGCCCCGCCGTCACCAGCAATGCTGCACCGGACTGTTCAGAGGGGTTACGTTCCCTGGCCTCCTCATCTCAGATTCGGGCGCCCAACACCTTAGGGCCCCTCAGACTTTTCCACCCTTGCGGAACCCAGTCGAAGGTACTGGGCCCCGGGCCTCCTTAGTAGTACCTCACCCCAGGCTGAAGGTGCCTGGGATGGACTCCATCTCCCGCTCCGGCCAGGTCAAGGGCACCTGGGCCCGGAACTCCGGAACGCCAGCACCCAGGCTGAAGGTGCCTGGGCGCGGCTCTGACCTCCGACGACTAAACCCTGTGTTGAGGGCGTCTGTCCCCTTTATCTCCCCTCCCGACAGGCACAGCAGGTTCCCCGCCCCGCCGTACCACTGCTGAAACAGGACAAAAAGGGCACAGCACTGCAGTGCAGTGATGGTTCAACCCCGGCCCAGGGCGACAGCGCCACCCACAGGCCGCAGGGAACTGCACACCACTGGGATCCTCCACGAACGAAAATGGTCCCAAATTCCCTAACAATCAGTGCATCCGCGTCATACTACCACCCAGATGCGCCCCCTAAATTTAAATACCCGCTACACTCTCCCCCTAGAGATTTGACACTGATCCCCTGTGTCTGGTGCAAACCCATGTCTCCCAAAGAGTGGTAACATAAGTTCAACCCAGAGACCAAACTACACATAGAACCAAACCTTAAAACTTAGTCATGAATTGTGCCAGGACCTAAAATGGGAAAGGGAAACAGAAATATAAAACAATGAACTCTCATCAAAAATACTTTAGGTATTTTACACATTTACATTCTCCCCCCCCCTCTCTGCTATCTAAGGACCACCCCATTCTCAGCAGCCTTGACAGATGAGTCTCCTGCAGAGGGGAAAAAAAACATACATCCTATCACAATGTGTGTTTTCTTGGAATGAATGGGTCTACCCGAAAAGAAACCCATTCGCTCCAATAAGTATGGTGCAAGTGTGGAAAAAAAAAACAGTCGTTGCGCAGCACCGCCACCTGGTGGTAATGCCGCGGTAAAGACACTTGGTCAAGTCCAGGTAAAACTTTACTTCTGACCAATTCTTAAACCTTTTTAAAATAAAAATAAAAATAGAATTCATACAAACTTGTGTTGTCATTCTTGTATTTTGGGTTTATGTGTCTCCCAGGTTCTAGTAGTGCCAAGTGTAATTGTCCTTAGTAAATAGCCTCAAAACTCAGAGCGAAAAACACGGTTTTTGCATCTTCAGAACTGCTCTTGAGCATAGAAAGAACAAGGCACACCTTTTTTAGACTTCCCAAATGTTTTTATTGTTTGCACCGCATTTTGTTTTGGTTTTTAGAAATACTAGCCTTTTTTTTTATGTGCGGCTTTTTTTGCAGAAACATGCATGGGTCGTAAGCCATTTTTTTTAGTTTGAAAAAGTAATAAAATAACACTGTGAAAAATAACAACTGGAGATGGGGTGATGGTACCCCTGATCCATCCCAAATGTTAACAAACACACTTTCTTTGGGGGCTCAAATGGGTATCTTCAACAAGATCCCATGGCTAGGGTAAACATGTGCTATCTGCCATCATGGGGGATCAATGGTCGTGCTTTGGGGATGTAAACCCTTCCTCTCCCCTACTTGAGGAGGGAGGAAGAGGTTGCACCCCCAAAACAGGGACATAGATATCCTGTGACGGCAGATAGCACATGTTGAGTCTTCAGTGTGTGCATCTTCACATTTGGGATGTTGGAAATCCCTGAGATAATGTCAGACGCAGAACAAAAAACACAAAAAGGGGGGGGTTCACACTATTCTCCCCAAAATATCTATCATGTTTTTATATTTTTGCTCAATCACAATCATTCTCTTTCTCATAATGTCCATTTCGCTACTGCATTCCATGATTTCCTGAATGATTATTTTGGCGCTGGCACTCGAGAATGGCGGATTTGGACTTCCTGACACACCCCCACGTTCAGTCCCTAAAACAAAAAAAAAGGTTTTACACTAGGCAGTCCTACATCTGTATTTACCTTGAAGTTGTGGTGACAGACACTGACCTGTTGTGCTGATAAGCTCCACCTCTCCTTCCTCCACCTCCCCTTCCTCCACCTCCCCTTCCTCCACCTCCCCTTCCTCCACCTCCCCTTCCTCCACCTCTGCTTCCTCCACCTCTGCTTCCTCCACCTCCGCTTCCCCCAGCTCCGCTTCCTGAACCTGCTGATCTTGGTCTGCTTTGGGAGCTTCGGGGATTTTCTGTGGTGTTGGGTTACTCGTCTCCTGAGCATGGTGTCCTCCCACTCTCCTCTCCCCTATGGGAATTTACAACAAAATGTATACTTTAGCACACAGACTTTTTTTAGGCCTGAAAAGGGATCCTCAATGTTTTGAAGTGGGGTACAATTGATATTTGGCCCTGAGTTCCAACATGAACATATGAGATCTTGCAAACTCAACAAAGCAACATGTTATTTTTGAGGACACTCACAAATACACTTGGATAACCACCAAGGTATCCACTGGAGCACCTGTGTGTGACACCGTTAAGAAATTTGGTCATGTGGCCCAGAGTATAGTATCTTGCTGAAGAACAAAAAAGAGTACACAACTGCTGGAGTGTCATCTCCTTTACCCAGAATACAGTTTCTTCTTTCAGTCACATTCTAAATTTCCTTACAACACATCATCTAGCCAACAATGTGTAGATAAACATTGTTGAAGTAAAATGAGGCATGCCCACATGTAGTTTACGTGGATATGTGCCAAACATGTTTGGGGGAAGAGCAGCAAGTTATTGGTCAAAACATTGGGCAAATAAGTGGACTCTCCACTAAACATAAAAGATGAGATTTCAAAATGTGAACCCAGTCAAGCCAAGCACATGGTGCAAAACATGGAAGAATACATATTACAATGTGAAAGAACACAGTAAAATATACTTACTTTTTTCTATGCTTTTTATAAGCTTCCTATACTGCTCCGGCTCCCTGAGCTTCAGGTCTGACCACCTTTTACGGAGTTGTTCCTTGGATCTCCTGACCCCATATTTTTTATAGAGAGTCTTCGCCACTTTATCCATAATTTGTGACTTCCGGAGATTAGGGGTGTCGTATGGGCCATGCTTGCCGTCGTAATCCTTCCTCCGCAGAATGTCCACCGTCTCCGCCATCTCAGAAAAAGACATATTAGTCGCCTTGTATCTTTTTTTACAGGATCGGGACGTTTCCGCCTCCGGGCTTTCCTCGTCGGTAATTTCAAGGAAAGAAGCCACCTGTGTCTGCGACATGTCGCCGTCTCACACTGTGCGCCAATCGTTAAGGGGCGGGGAAATGCAGAAAAAGTCCGTCATGGGCGGGCGACGAGGGCGGAGTTACACGCATGCGCAGGGTATAAAAAGGGGAAAGAAGTTATTAGGGATGCGCGGAGTAAGGACGACCGGAAGTGAACCCACGAAGTGAACAAAGGTAAGAAGGGAACTCGTGCCTGCAGTGGCATATTAATGGGTCATGATTGTAAAGGGCAATATTGTGATAAGTTGAGGAGAATCAATTCTGATCCTTTTTTTTTTGTACTTGCTGATCCTAATAGATGCATAAACTAAGAGAGCCGGAGGTGATGCTTGTTTTTATTGAAAAGTATAAGGAACAGCGCAACCTTTGGGAGCTCAAACACCCTGCGTATCACAAAAGTGATGTACGACGGGCAACTATTACCAAATTAGCCGAGGATATGAAGCCATGGATCCCAGATGCAGACTACACTATGATCAATAATAAAATCAACAACCTGCACAATTCTTATAAAAAAAAATTCAAGGAAGTGCGCCAGTCCAAGAGATCAGGAGCAGCAGCTGACAATGTAGTAAAGCCCAAGCTGTGGTACTACAGACATCTTCAATTCCTGGATGACCAGATCGAGGCCAGGGAATCTATTTCCAGCCTTCCCTCAACCCTTCCTTCCACCCTTCCCTCCAGCGTTCCTTCCACCCTTCCCTCCACCCCTGCAGAGGCGGAGGAGGAGCCTCCCGAGCTAGAAGAGCCAGATCTTCACATCTTCAGCCCGGTATAGTATTTTTGATGCTAATTATTGTCCACTAAGTAATATGGAGTTGAACTGTTTGGCTTAGCCATAAATGATCCCACCCCCCCCTCCAAAATAAACCAGTAATGAGATCAAAATTGTGTGTGATTGATTCCTCAAATAATAGAAATCTACATTTTATTTTATAAACAGGATGAGGCAAGCCAGGAGGAAGAGGGTCAGGACTGTGACAGGCAGGAGGAGGCAGGGCCAAGTGGGACTCAGCAGGTCCCCAGGCCTAGTGGCAGCACCGTCTCCCAAGTGGCTCCCCTCCACGTCAGACTGCCAAAACAACGGCGGATGACACAAGTGGAGGAGGAGTCACTAAAGATGATTCAGGAGGCTGCTGCCATTATGAGGGCCCCCCTCAACCCTACGGAGGGGTTTAGCACCTATGTGGCGGATAAGCTGCTCAGAATGGAGGCGGGACAACGGGCCCTCTGTGAGCATCTCATCTATATGGCCGTACACATGGGGGCGAGGGGGCTGCTGACTGAGGCCACCCATATCTCACATCAGCCCAATCCCTCTCCTCCTTCTCCTCCTCCTCCTGCCACATCACCACCCACAGTGGCCCAGCCTGCAAGGGTGCGTGGACAGGGCCGTGGAGAGAACGCTGCAGAGAGGCATGGAAGGAAGGCTACAAGAAAGAGCAGGAGGTGATTCCCTGGCCTCGAGCTGCTCATCCAGAAATTGATGGTTGATGGAGTACCACAGCTTGGGATGATGTATGTCTTTGGCTGCTGCTCCTGATTTCATGCTGTTGTTGATTTTATTATTGATCATAGTCAGGTCTGCATTTGGGATCTAATGACTTTATATTCTCTGCTAATTTGGGAATAGTTGCCCTTCGGTTTTTGATTTGTTTTTTCCAAAATAAAGGGAAATTTGATTACAGCCAACCTACATGCCCGATGTGTTTTTTTGAGAAGTAGCAATAAGATTGCATAAATACAATGTGTAATTAAGAACAAGGGACACCAACCTCCATGATTTTTCTAAAATTTAATATTATGTTGTTCTGAGAAATTGACACACCAAAAAATGCACAACAAATTTTAAGAGTCAAAAAACATAAAGGTGTAATTTGGGAGGTCGGCCTTGCAGAATTTTAATAATTATTCCTAAGATCACTAGAAAAAAGAAAGACATACATTTGTCAGAACTCAGGAGAAAGTTCTGCTGCCAAAATGACATTTTAAAGACCGTTCGAAAGCAAAAAAACATGCGCTGCATTAAACGAAGCAATAACTTGCAGAATGACGAATGTGCTCTCTCCATTAGGAACGCTAGTTTTACAAGAACGAGCGCTCCCGTCTCCTAATTCAGTCTGAGCATGCGTGGTGTGACAGCAGGAAGGTAAAGTCACCTGGTTGCATCCAGGGGGGTAGGTATATTTCTCCCAGATTCAGGCTTTATGCCGACTTATACAACTAGGGAGAGAGTTGATGAAGCCCAGCTGAGGCTAGTGGGCTCATGGATGATTCATACCTCTAGGGAGAGTGCTGGGCGTCGTGCAGGCAGGGAGTTGATGAGACCAGCTGAAGCTTGTCAGCTCGTTTAAGGCCTCTACAAAAACTCCCAGCTTCATTAGGTGTTTGCTCATGCCTGGAACCAGACCTGTGTGGACTGTCTAGGGAGAGTGAACCCCTGTGCGGTGAGACAAAGCCTGTGTGGCTATTTGTTTGGACATTTACTAAACCAGGGACTTAGGGACTAGGACAGCACCAGGCTGATCCCAGTTGTTAGTTAGGAAACCTGCATGTTTAGTCAGAGGTCAAGCTGACCAGGGTTTATTTTGTTTATGTTTCTTTTTGCTTTGCTGTGTTTTTTGTCACTGTAAATAGAGAAATAAACCGCACCTTTTTGATCTTGAAAACCACAACCTCCGTCTGCTGGGCCTGTTTTTGTGTGGGGAGCCCATCCAGGGGATCACACACACCCGCTGCCGAGCTAACCCCCTCACAGTTGGTGGAGAACCAGTGGCAGTTTTTTTTAAGCCAGCATGGAGGAGATACTGAAACAGCTGGCTCTAGCAAATGCCAATCAACAGCAGACAAATGCAGGTTTGCAAAAGAGCCTTGCAGCTCAACAACAGAGCTTCGCAGCCCAGCAGCAAGCTCATCAACAGAGCCTTGCAGCCCAGCAGCAATCTGAGGCCCGCTTCATAGACCTGTTACAGAAGCAAGAGCAGAGACTACAACAAATGGAAGCAGTAATGCAGCAACGTCCGCAGACCAGTGAGGAAAGCCGTCCCACTAATACCGCGTCCTTTGGGGTGAGTCGTTTATTGACAAAAATGACTGGAGAGGATGATCCAGAGGTATTTTTGACCACATTTGAAAGGACTGCTGAAAGAGAAAAGTGGCCTGAGGAGCAGTGGGCTGGACTGGTGGCTCCTCTGTTAACTGGTGAATCGCAGAAGGCTTACTATGACCTAGAGCCTGACCAAGCAAAAGACTATGTGATGCTAAAAGCTGAAATATTGGCAAGGCTGGGTGTCACCCTGGCTGTCCGGGCTCAGCGTGTGCATAACTGGACTTTCCAGCTTGGAAAACCCCCCAGGTCTCAAATGTATGATCTCATTCACCTGAGCAGGAAGTGGCTACAGCCAGAGACTTTGTCCGCACCAGAGATTGTGGAACGTGTTGTAATGGATCGGTTTTTGAGAGCTCTTCCTACTGCCATCCAAAAGTGGGTAAGCCATGGAGACCCAGAGACGGCCGGTGGTCTTGTGGATCGTGTAGAGAAATACTTGGCTACAGAGAACCTGACGGCCTCTTCCAGAGACTCTCGGACTTTCCACCCTAAGACCAGACCATCCCCAGGGGCGGATAAGAGGATTCCAAGGGGTGAGGGTGGAGAGAGTGAGAGGGTGGGAGCTCTACCCAAAGTTTGGCGAGAACAGCCTGGGAAGTCAGGGGCTCAAGAGGCAGCCAAAAGGATTGTTTGCTACCGCTGCCGGCAAGCGGGACATATTGCAGCAAATTGCCCGGTTGTGGAGGAACCCATGCAATGTGACTTTCTGACGGACAGACGTCAGTCGCTGTGTGCGACAGTCGCATGCACTGCCATTCGGGGAACTGAGAAACATTTATGCAAAATGTGTATTAATGGTAGAAATGTTGTGGTATTACTGGATTCAGGTAGCCTTGTGACCCTGATAAAGGCTGAATTAGTTAAAACAGAGGTCTCTGGGAATAGCAAGGTAGCTGTTATTTGTGTGCATGGGGACACCCGAGAGTATCCAGTGACTACAGTGTGTTTCAAGACCCCCAAAGGTACCCTCTCTCATCCAGTGGGGTTAGTATCTCAATTACCGCATGATGCCATTGTGGGAAGGGATTTTCCGAAGTTCTGGGAACTGTGGGATGATCCTGAGCCCCCCACTGGTGCCCCTATGTACCAGGAAGGTGATAGCCAGAACTCCTCTGAGAGTGGCGAGGACTCTCCAGAATTTCCCTTGTCAGTATTGGCAGGCGAGACTCAAGAAACTGGAGAGGAGCCCACCTCCTCAGACGAAAACCTACCGTCTGTGGAGTTTTCTGATCTTGAGGTTCACAGGGAAAATTTTGCCACAGAACAGTTAAAAGACCCCGCCCTAATAAAGGCACGGGAAAACGTAGTGGAAATAGATGGCGAGTTAGTGAACCCAGATAATGCCTGCACTTACCCATACTTCAGCGTAGAGAAGGACCTACTGTATCGGGTGGCAAAAAGGGCAGAAGAAACCGTTGAGCAGCTTGTGGTGCCCAAACCTTACAGGAAGTTGGTGTTGGAGTTGGCCCATGGGCACATTCTTGGAGGTCATCTGGGGACAGAGAAAACCCGAGAGAGGGTATTACAGAGATTCTATTGGCCTGGGGTGATGAAGGACATAGAAAATTATTGTTCCTCCTGCCCTGTGTGTCAGAGGTCGGCCCTGATGCCACATTTCCGTAGCCCGCTGGTCCCTCTACCCATCATTGAGGTCCCGTTTGAGAGGATCGCAATGGATTTGGTAGGTCCTATAATCAAGTCCGCTAGGGGGCACCAGTACATATTAGTTATAATGGACTATGCCACCCATTATCCAGAAGCGATCCCTCTCCGAAATACCTCGGCCAAAACCATAGCCAAAGAGCTATCTCTTGTTTTTAGCCGGGTGGGTATTTGTAAAGAACTGCTTACGGACCAAGGTACACCCTTTATGTCCCGGGTTATGAAAGAGCTGTGTAAATTGTTCAAAGTGACGCAATTGCGTACGTCTGTGTATCACCCCCAAACCGATGGGCTGGTTGAAAGATTCAACAAAACCCTAAAACAAATGTTGAAGAAAGTGGTGGATAGAGATGGAAAGGATTGGGACTGTCTACTTCCTTATTTGATGTTTGCTATTAGGGAGGTGCCCCAATCCTCTACGGGATTCTCCCCCTTTGAGTTACTGTATGGGAGACACCCAAGAGGGCTGTTGGATATTGCCAAGGAAACTTGGGAAAGTGAGAGTTCTCCCCACAGGAGTGTGATTGAGCATGTCGCCCTGATGCAAGATCGAATTGCACAGGTAATGCCCATCGTGAAGGAACATTTGGCCCAAGCGCAGCTGGCACAGCAGAGAGTGTACAACCGTGGAGCCAAGACCCGTACCTTTTCCCCGGGGGATAGGATATTGGTACTTGTCCCTACGGTTGAAAGTAAATTCCTTGCCAAATGGCAAGGCCCCTACGAGATAATGGAAAAAGTGGGCGAAGTGAATTACAAGGTCAGACAACCAGGAAGGCGAAAGCCCGAACAGATCTATCACGTTAATCTGTTGAAAGCCTGGAGGGATAGAGAGTCCCTAGTCGCAGAAACTTGGTCACCAGCTCAAACTGGTTGCGTGATTCCGGAGGTTGGAATAGCAGCCACCTTGTCACAACCCCAACAACAGGAGGTTAAGGAGTTTGTGCTTCGCAACAAGGAGGTGTTCTCTGAGCTGCCGGGACAAACATCTGGGGTAGAGCATGATATTATTACCCCGCCCGGTGAAAGGGTGAAGTTAAAACCCTATCGGATCCCAGAGGCCCGACGGGAGGCAATACGGGAGGAAGTACAGAAAATGCTGAACTTAGGGGTGATAGAGGAGTCCCAAAGTGATTGGTCTAGTCCCATTGTGTTGGTGCCTAAACCGGATGGGAGCTGGCGATTTTGTAACGATTTTCGTCAGTTGAACAAAGTTACAAAATTTGACACCTACCCCATGCCACGTATAGATGAGTTGATCGACCGGCTGGGAACAGCCCGATACATGACGACTCTTGACCTCACAAAAGGGTATTGGCAAATTCCCCTGGCCAAGTCGGCCAAAGAGAAAACCGCATTTGTAACCCCAGACGGGGCGTTCCAATATAAGAGAATGCCGTTCGGGTTACAGAATGCGCCGGCCACATTCCAGCGGAAAATGGACCAGATACTGAGGCCCCATCGGAAGTATGCTGTGGCTTACCTGGATGACGTAATTGTCCATAGCACAGATTGGGCCTCACATCTGCCAAAAGTGCAAGCAGTCCTAGACTCTATCCGGGAAGCGGGGTTTACGGCTAACCCCAAGAAGTGTACCATTGGGCAGGAGGAGGCCAAATATCTTGGGTACACCATTGGCAGGGGAGTAATAAAACCCCAACTCAACAAAGTCGAGGCCATCCAGAGTTGGCCACGTCCCAACAGCAAGAAGCAGGTACGAGCCTTTCTGGGAATCGCGGGTTATTATCGGCGCTTCATTCCCCACTTTGCTTCTAAGGCTGTGCCCCTAACCAACCTGACGAAAGGGAAAGGGTCGGTCCTGATTAAATGGACCCCCGAGGCTGAGGCAGCGTTCCAATTCTTGAAACAAGCCTTATGTAGCCAGCCAGTGTTGTACTCACCCGACTTCTCTAAAGACTTTGTCGTACAAAGTGATGCGTCAGATGTGGGGTTAGGAGCAGTATTGTCCCAGGTCTGGAACGGGGAAGAGCACCCAGTCATTTACCTCAGCAGGAAGTTGAAGTCCCATGAGGTAAATTACGCCACGGTTGAAAAGGAGTGTTTAGCGGTGAAGTGGGCTCTAGATTCCCTTCGGTACTATCTGCTAGGTAGGCACTTTGACATGGTTACGGATCACGCTCCGTTAAAGTGGATGGCTCAAAACAAGGAGACAAATAGAAGAGTAAATAGGTGGTTCCTGGCCCTACAGGAATTCAACTTCACAGTAAAGCATCGCCCTGGCGTTCAAATGGGGAATGTGGATGCTTTGTCTCGAGTACATGAATGCCTGATTGCTGGTGTTCCAACCCCAAGGTTAAAACAAGAGGGGGGGGTATATGACAGCAGGAAGGTAAAGTCACCTGGTTGCATCCAGGGGGGTAGGTATATTTCTCCCAGATTCAGGCTTTATGCCGACTTATAGAACTAGGGAGAGAGTTGATGAAGCCCAGCTGAGGCTAGTGGGCTCATGGATGATTCATACCTCTAGGGAGAGTGCTGGGCGTCGTGCAGGCAGGGAGTTGATGAGACCAGCTGAAGCTTGTCAGCTCGTTTAAGGCCTCTATAAAAACTCCCAGCTTCATTAGGTGTTTGCTCATGCCTGGAACCAGACCTGTGTGGACTGTCTAGGGAGAGTGAACCCCTGTGCGGTGAGACAAAGCCTGTGTGGCTATTTGTTTGGACATTTACTAAACCAGGGACTTAGGGACTAGGACAGCACCAGGCTGATCCCAGTTGTTAGTTAGGAAACCTGCATGTTTAGTCAGAGGTCAAGCTGACCAGGGTTTATTTTGTTTATGTTTCTTTTTGCTTTGCTGTGTTTTTTGTCACTGTAAATAGAGAAATAAACCGCACCTTTTTGATCTTGAAAACCACAACCTCCGTCTGCTGGGCCTGTTTTTGTGTGGGGAGCCCATCCAGGGGATCACACACACCCGCTGCCGAGCTAACCCCCTCACAGTGGGTTTTTAAACCGATGGACTTGCCCATAGACGTTCGGAAATTCCCATCGGTTTTTTATCCATCGGAAAAATTTAAAACAATTTCTATTTTTTCCATCCGATGGAAAAAAGACCGATGGGTACCATACACGATCGGTTGGTCTGATGAAAACCATCCATCGGACGGTTTTCATCAGTTAAACCGATCGTGTGTATGGGGCTTTAGAGTTTTGGCTCTCCACAGCTGCAAGACCATATTAAAAATGGAACGCCTAGGGAGGAGATTCTGAAGACACTTCCAGTTCTCTCCAAAGCAGTGGGCTACATTGCGGATGTATCTGCAGAGTCCGTCAAGCTGGCAGCAAGGTCAGGAGGACTAGCTGTTGCAGCAAGACGTGTGATTTGGATGAAAACCTGGACAGGCGATTCTGCATCCAAAACGAGGTTGTGCAATCTCCCATTTACTGGGGATTTTCTTTTCGGTTCAGGCCTAGACGAGGCCTTGGAAAGAACAGCAGACAGGAAGAAAATTAAGTGAAAATACTAAAGCGCTAATATGTAAAAATGTGAATATAATAACAAAAGATAACTAAATGGTGACAGCTGCAGTCATTCGAGAGATTCTGTGAACACCAATGTGAAATTAACTAATATAATGATGCGCTTGCACCAACCTTCTGCAATTGCACAGTGATCAACACCTCATACAAAATATGAAATTATACATACAACAATAACAAAGTGCTGCGTGACAGTGTAAAATATAAATGTGCTCAATGCTGGGTACACAGTGTTCATGAATGAAGTGCTAATTGCTCAAACAAATGAACAGCATATATGCACTGTGGAATATGCGACAGTCTCAACCAAATAACACTGCTTCCACTCAGATGCTGGGCCCCAGGTGGGCATTCAGAACAATTCACAAGTGCTGGATACACAATCCACCCACATATAGCTCAGGGGGTTTAGTACACGGCCCACACTACATAAGGCAGCCAGCGCGGCGGCCTTGTGTAGTGTGTTGGCATGCAGGGAGAGAGCAGGATAGGCAGGGACAGTGTCAGTGTCATCTTTGCTAAACCTAGCGCAGTTACAGTGTGTTGGCGTGCAGGAAGAGAGCAGGATAGGCAGGGACAGTGTCAGTGTCATCTTTGCTTGCTTACCTGCAGCAGTTACAGTGGGTGTAGTGTGCCTCCTGCACAGTATACACCTGAAGCTACTCCTCATTGCTGGTGTTGTTCTGTTGTGTAACACAGACAGGCATCTGCAGCAGTTACAGTGGGTGTAGTGTGCCTCCTGCACAGTATACACCTGAAGCTACCCCTTATTGCTGGTGTTGTTCTGTTGTGTAACACAGGCAGGCATCTGCAGCAGTTACAGTGGGTGTAGTGTGCCTCCTGCACAGTATACACCTGAAGCTACCCCTTATTGCTAGTGTTGTTCTGTTGTGTAACACAGGCAGGCATCTGCAGCAGTTACAGTGGGTGTAGGTGCCTCCTGCACAGTATACACCTGAAGCTACCCTTTATTGCTGGTGTTGTTCTGTTGTGTAACACAGACAGGCATCTGCAGCAGTTACAGTGGGTGTAGGTGCCTCCTGCACAGTATACACCTGAAGCTAGCCCTTATTTCTGGTGTTGTTCTGTTGTGTAACACAGGCAGGCATCTGCAGCAGTTACAGTGGGTGTAGGTGCCTCCTGCACAGTATATACCTGAAGCTACCCCTTATTGCTGGTGTTGTTCTGTTTTGTAACACAGACAGGCATCTGCAGCAGTTACAGTGGGTGTAGGTGCCTCCTGCACAGTATACACCTGAAGCTACCCCTTATTGCTGGTGTGGTTCTGTTGTGTAACACAGACAGGCATCTGTAGCAGTTACAGTGGGTGTAGGTGCCTCCTGCACAGTATACACCTGAAGCTACCCCTTATTGCTGGTGTTGTTCTGTTGTGTAACACAGGCAGGCATCTGCAGAAGTTACAGTGGGTGTAGGTGCCTTCTGCACAGTATACACCTGAAGCTACCCCTTATTGCTGGTGTTGTTCTGTTGTGTAACACAAGCAGGCATCTGCAGCAGTTACAGTGGGTGTAGGTGCCTCCTGCACAGTATACACCTGAAGCTACCCCTTATTGCTGGTTTTCCCATCTCTCTTCAGGCCATTAGTATGTCTGGAAGGCCAACAAGGAGAGGCAGACAGTCACGAGCCAATAAAAGAGGGCAAGCAGGCTCTGTGTCTAGGGGCAACAGTGCTGGTCGTGGACGCGGTGTATCGTCATCAGCACGTGGCCATGGGACATGCTTGTCCTTATTTTCGGCAGCTGGAAGTGTTGAGCCGCATCATGCTGAAGACTTGGTAGAGTGGATGACCAAGCCCTCCTCATCCTCCTCATCCTCTCTCACCCAGGCTCAGGGTACTGGCAAAGCAGCTGCCAACGCGTCCTCTTCCCTCGTATCAATGTCATCAGTCACTCCTTCCCTAGACCCACCATGTCCTCCTGAGGAGTCCCCCGAACTGTTTGAGCACAGTGTTGGGTACATGCTCCAGGAGGATGCCCAGCGTTTTGAAGGGTCTGATGATGATACCCAGCTAGAGGAAAGCAGTAGCGTGAGCACAGAGAGAGGGGATGCTCAAGAAGGACAGCAATCTGGCAGTCATGTTCCACCAGCTGCAGCATACTGCCAGGTTTGCTCCAGTGATCAAGAGGGAGGGGATAATGAGGTCACTGAGTCCACATGGGTGCCTGATAGGAGAGAGGAGGTGGAGGCACATCTTCAACGAGGCAGGATGCCCTCCGGGGGCCAGCTTAAGGGCAGCACACCGACTGAATCACACCGCAGAGCTCCACCTGTGCAGGGAGCTGCCTCTGTGCGTTATTCCAAAAGTTCTTTGGTGTGGGCCTTTTTTAAGTCGAGTGCATCAGATCACACTGCTGCTATTTGCAACATATGTCTCAAGCGTATCTTGCGTGGCCAAAACATCAGCCGCTTGGGCACCACATGCTTGACCAGACATATGTTGACCTGCCATGCAGCTCCTTGGCAAGCGTGCCTTAAAGACCCACACCAAAGAACAAAGCGGACCTCTCCTTGCTCCTCATCAGCTGGGATCTCCAACCCCACTATTCCTTCAGTCCTCTCTGAAACCTGCACTGAGAGGAATGAAGGTGTAGAATTAGGTTTGTCACAGCCAAGTAGTTGCGGGCACTCTGCTAGCACTACACCAACGTCCGATTGTAGCAGGCAAATTTCCCTGCCCCAGCTGCTGGACCGTCGAAAGAAGTTCACTCCCAGCCATCCACATGCCCAGCGGTTGAATGCTAGCTTGGCTAAATTGCTAGCACTTCAACTGCTGCCTTTTCAGTTGGTAGACTCGGCCCCCTTCCGTGAGTTTGTGCAATGTGCGGTTCCTCAGTGGCAGGTTCCCAAATGCCACTTTTTCTCACGGAAGGCGATTCCGGCTCTCTACTGGCATGTGGAAGGCAATGTCCATGCCTCGCTGGACAGGGCGGTCAGCGGTAAGGTGCATATTACCGCTGACTCATGGTCCAGCAGGCATGGACAGGGACGTTACCTATGTTTCACGGCCCATTGGGTCACTCTTTTGGCAGCTGGGAAGGATGCAGGACAAGGTGCAGTAGTGTTGGAGATTGTTCCGCCACCACGCCTCCAAAATGCTACTACTGGTTGTGACACACCTCTCTCCTCCACCCCCTCCTCTTCTTCTTCCTCCATGGCCTTTTCCTGTGCTTTGTCCTCGGAACCAGCGGTGCTCCGTAGGCGTTCAAGGGGCTACGCAAGTACGCAGGCAAAAAGATGCCATGCCGTGCTTGCACTGGTGTGTTTGGGGGACAGGAGCCACACTGAGGTAGAGGTTCTGTCAGCTCTGCAGGGACAGGCCGAGAGGTGGTTGACGCCACGCCAGCTTAAACCAGGAATGGTGGTTTGCGACAATGGCACCAACCTCCTCTCTGCCCTCCGACAGGGACAACTGACCCATGTGCCCTGTGTGGCTCAAATCCTTAACCTGATGGTGCAGCGGCTCTTGGGCAGGTACCCGGGCTTACAGGATGTCCTGAGGCAGGCCAGGAAAGTCTGTGTGCATTTCCGCCGATCATATAATGCCAGTGCTCGGCTGGCTGAGCTGCAAAAGGAGTTGAACCTGCCCAAGAACCGCCTTATATGTGACATGCCCACCAAGTGGAACTCAACGTTGGCCATGCTGCAGCGGCTGCACACGCAGCAGAGGGCCATCAATGAGTACCTGTGCGACTACGGCACCAGGACAGGGTCAGAGGAGCTCGGTTTTTTTTCACCACGCCAGTGGGGCATGATCAGGGATGCATGCACTGTCCTGGCACCATTTGAGGAGGCCACGAGGATTGTGAGCAGTGACAGTGCATGCATCAGTGACACTGTACCTCTTGTCCACCTGTTGGAGCATACGCTGCATGGAATAATGAACAGGGCACTTGAGGCAGAACAGAGGCAGGAAGAGGAGGACTTCCTTGCCTCTCAAGGCCCCCTTTATCCAGACAGTGTTCCTTCTGTCCCACCCATCACACAGGAAGAGGAGGAGGAGGATTGTGTCAGCATGGAGGTGGAGCCTGGCACTCAGCAGCAGCAGCAGCAGCAGCAGCAGTCTTTTAGGGATGATTTACAGTCCCAAGAAACCCGTGGACTTGTACGTGGCTGGGAGGAGGTGGCTGCGGATCATGTTGTCTTTAGTGACCCAGAGGACTCCGGACCGAATGCCTCAGCTAACCTACGCTGCATGGCCTCCCTGATCCTGCAAAGCCTGTGGAAGGATCCTTGTATTCTTCGGATCAAGGAGAGGGATCATTACTGGCTGGCCACTCTCCTTGATCCACGGTACAAGGGTAAGGTTGCAGACCTTATCTTGCCGTCGCAGAGGGAGCAGAGGATGAGACATCTCCGGGAGGCCTTGCAGAAAGGTCTGTGCAACGCGTTCCCAGAGACTGGGAGGTTACAAACTCCTGATCCTGGACAGCGAGTTGCTGAGGCTTCGGTCAGTCAGAGAAGGATCGGGGGAGAAGGTGGCCGTCTGACCGATGCGTTCAGACAATTTTTTAGTCCGCAGCTCCAAGGTATGATCGGGTCCAGCAACCATCGCCAGCGTCTGATTTACATGGTCCAGGAATACCTAGGGGCAAGGTCAGACTTGGACACCTTTCCCACCAAAAATCCTCTGGCTTACTGGGTCTTGAGGATGGATCACTGGCCAGAGCTTGCGCAGTATGCAATTGAGCTACTGGCCTGTCCTGCATCCAGCGTTCTTTCGGAACGCACATTCAGTGCTGCTGGAGGCTTTGTTACCGATCACAGGGTGTGCCTGTCCACCGACTCGGTTGATCGACTGACATTCATAAAGATGAATCAGTCTTGGATCACCACCAGCTACCAAGCACCTGAAGCTGATGTAACCAAATATTTTTTTTTTAAATATCACATCCCTTCAAGACTGCCTATGCTGATGCTGAGTGACTGTCCTGTTATGTTGACTGACTACCCTCTTCCTCCTCAATGATCCTGCTGATAGCTTGGAAGAACATTTTTGGTTCTGGGTGCCGCCCCCAGTTGCTAAGGTCCAATTTTTCAGCCCCTGTTTAACAGGGGCATGTTATTACAATATTTGATGCAATGCTTTGCAGCAGGGCTCATTACTGCACTCCAACTAGAGTATCTGGGAAAGGTTGCAGTGTTGTGGCACCAGCACCAGTGCCTAAGGCCCAATTTTTCAGCCCCTGTTTAACAGGGGCGTGTATTTACAGTTTTTTATGCAATGCTTTGCAGCAGGGCTCATTGCTGCGCTCCAAGTACAGTATCTGTGAGGGGTTGCAGTGTTTTGGCACCAGTGCCTAAGGCCCAATTTTTCTGCCCCTGTTCAACAGGGGCATGTAATAACAATTCTTGATCTAATATTTCACAGCTGGGCCCATTCCTGCACCCACCAAGAGTAACTGTGAGGACTTACAGTCTTGTGGCACCAGCACCACCACCACCACCAAAGGCACAATTTTTCAGCCCCTGTTCAACAGGGGCATGCAATTACAATTCTTGATCTAATAATTCACAGCAGGGCCCATTCATGCGCCCACCAAGAGTAACTGTGAGGGCTTACAGTGTTGTGGCACCAGCACCACCACCAAAGGCCCAATTTTTCCTACCACTGTTCAACAATGGCATGTAATTACAATTCCTGATATAATATTTGACAGCAGCGCCCACCAAGAGTAACTGTGGGCTTACAGTGTTGTGGCAAAACCAACACCTAAGGGGCAAATTTCTGCAGAGTCTATACGGCAGGCCCCTACTTTCAAACATCCAACTTACAAACGACTCCTACTTGCAAACGGAAGGAGACAACAGGAAGTGAGAGGAAATCTACCCCTAGGAAGGGAAATTCTCTCCTGTAAGACTTAAAGCGGAGCTCCACCCTAAAGTGGAACTTCCACTGATCGGAACCCTCCCCCCCTCCGGTGTCACAATTGACACCTTTCAGGGGGGAGGGGGGTGACGATACCTGTCTAAGACAGGTATTTGCACCCACTTCCGGGAGTCCGCTCTGCGGGAAATCTGCGGGAAGCATGTCACTTCCTCATTGTGTTCTGGGAGACACTCGGCTCCCAGAACACAGGGGACCATTCAGAACGGCGCAGCGCGACTCGCGCATGCGCCGTAGGGAACCGGGCATGAAGCTGCAAGGCTTCACTTCCTGGTTCCCTCACTGAGGATGGCGGTGGGGGCAGCAGAGTGACGAGCGATTGCTCGTCCTCTGCTGCGGACGTCGCTGGACTCCAGGACGGGTAAGTGTCCATATATTAAAAGTCAGAAGCTGCTGTATTTGCAGCTGCTGGCTTTTAATATTTTTTTTTCCGCGGCACCTTCGCTTTAATATGGGAAAAAGGTGTCTCCTCTCTACTGATGCTTTATCACCAATCCTTGTTTCAATAAAAACATTTGTCAGTGGGACGGAAAGTGAGGTGAAATGTTCTGAACAGGTGCACAGACAGCAAAACAAATGTTACAGGGGTGTTAACCCTTCCCTATGTACTCCAAAAAGCTTAAAAATTGTTTTTTTTGGCTAGAGCTACACTTAAAAAATGTACATGTTCCAAATTAAAAATAGATTCTACTTAAGAACAAACCTACAGTCCGTGTCTTGTTTGCACCGCCTGTATACTGCTGTTCAGAGTATATAGGGCCTTTTTTTATTTTGGGTGCGGGGTTCCCCTTAACCACTTCCATACTGGGCACTTATACACCTTCCTGCCCAGACCAATTTTCAGCTTTCTGCGCTGTTGCACTTTGAATCACAATTGCGCGGTCATGCTACACTGTACCCAAACTAAATTTTTATAATTTTGTTCCCACAAATAGAGCTTTCTTTTGGTGGTATTTGATCACCTCTGTGATTTTTATTTTCTGCTAAAAAAAAATAAAAAAAGACCAAAAATGTTGAAATTTTTTTTTTTGTTTCAGTTACAAAACTTTGTAAATAAGTACGTTTTCTCCTTCACTGATGGGCACTGATGGGGCTGCACTGACGGGCACTGATAAGGCGGCACTGATGGGCACCGATGAGGCGGCACGGATGGGCACCGATAGGCGGCACGGATGGGCACCGATAGGTGGCACGGATGGGCACTGGTAGGCGGCAAGGATGGGCACTGGTAGGCGGCACGGATGGGCACAGATAGGCGGCATGGATGGGCACGAATAGGCGACACGGATGGGCACGGATAGGCGGCATGGATGGGCACTGATAGGTGGCACGGATGGGCATGGATGGGCACTGATAGGTGGCATGGATGGGCACTGATAGGTGGCACTGTACTGTAATGTTTTGTACTTATGGATGCCAATCAGTGCCAAACAATAATGCCTGCCAATCAGTGGTGCCCATTGTGGGCACTGATTGGCATCCATTGTGGGCACTGATTGGCATCCATTAGGCATATCTAATTGGCATCCCTGGTGGTCTAGGGTGGCATACCTTAAGGTGGGCATCCCTGGTGGTCCAGTGTGGGCATCCTCGGGGGGGCTGCACTGATAATGGATCAGCACAACCCCCCCCCCTGTCAGAGGAGCAGCCGATCCGCTCTCCTCTCCTCGCATCTGACACGAGTGAGGAAAAGCCGATGACCGGCTTTTCCTGTTTACATCGTGATCAGCCGTGATTGGACACGGCTGATCACGTGGTAAAGAGTCTCCGTCTGAGACTCTTTACCTAGATCGGTGTTGCGGGGTGTCAGACTGACATCCCGCAACAACGATCGCCGCGATGCGCACCCCCGGGGGCGCGCAGCGGCTCAGTATCCTGAAGACGTCATATAACGTCCAGTCAGGGTATTGAAACCACTTTGCCGCCGTCAATTTGCTATAGGGCGGGCGGCAAGTGGTTAATATCCATACAAGACCCAAAGGGGCTGGTAATGGGCTGGGGTAGGGGTGGGTGATGGGGTAGCCATGCCATTTTTCTCAATGATTTTAATCCATATTGCCGGGACCAGACATTACATTAAAGCCGCAAGCAGTTTTAAATAGCTTTTTTTCCTTCAGAAATGTCATTTTGTGCAGGGACAGTTCTAAACACGGGAAACACATGCCACTTCACAGGCATACTTTAGACACCCCCGAGGTACGATATTTAAAGGAATATTTCACTTTTTTTTTTCACTTTATGCATCATCAAAATCACTGCTCCCGAAAAAAATACAGTTTTTAAAACTTCTTTTTGCATTGATACATGTCCCCTGGGGCAGGACCTGGGTCCCCAAACCCTTTTTAGGACAATAACATGCATATTAGCCGTTATAATTAGCACTTTACATTTCGAACGTTCGCGTCCATTGTATTTAATAGGGTTCTAAAGTTCGTGCGAACTTTCGGTCCGTTCGCAGGTTCTGGTGGGGTGTTCGGCTCATCCCTAGTTGGTGCAAGCGCATCATTATATCAGACAGGAAGAAAACCTTTCCTGCTGAAAAACGCAAGCCTCCACAAAAAAGTTTTTTTCGTGGACGAAGAGATCGTCCCCAAGAAGAGAAGAAAGACTACCCTAAAAATAACTGGACGGGTCACAAAGGGAAACCAAAGAGTAATGTCCTATTTGGCTCTTCTAACCAAACCACCAAACAATGACAACAGAGTGCCAGTAGGGGGAGGACTGGCTAACTTCCTACCTCAATGGCAGAAGACGACAGCCAATCAATTTATTTTGGACATTATCGCAAGGGGCTACTCCCTGGAATTCAATTGTCATCCTCCAGAGAGTTTTCTATTAACAAAACTTCCCAGGGATCCAGAAAAAGCCAAGGCTCTTCCACTGTTGCTAGGGTAGATGGTGGACCAGAAGGTCCTTACTCCAGTCCCAGAGAAGGAAAAAAGAATGGGTTTTTACTCTTATATTTTCGTGATCAAAAAAACATTCCGGGAAGTTTTGATTAATACTAAATCTAAAGCCCTTGAACCAAGCGATTCAATACAAAAAAATTCGAATGGAGTCCATATTTTCGGTCAAAAACATCCTGCAACCAGAAACGTTCATGGCGACCATGGATCTCAGAGATGCATATCTCCACATTCCCATCCCAGAAGAGTCCCAGAGATATCTAAGGTTGGCGGTGGAGATAGAGGTAAAGGAATACCACTTCCAGATTAGAGCTCTTCCTTTCGGGTTATCCTCGTCACCAAGGATATTCACCAAGGTGTTAACGGAAGCTCTGGCCCCTCTAAGGTTGATAAAGATGACCGTAATACCATACTTAGACGACCTACTGTTCGCAGCACCATCAGAAGCACAGCTGATAAAAGACCTCACAGAAGCTCAACTGTGGTTGAAGTCGCTAGGCTGGATTCTAAACATAGAAAAGTCCAATCTGTGTTCCACTCAGAACATCCGGTTCCTGGGGTATCTGCTCAACTCCATAGAACAGAAGACTTCCCTACTGGAGGAGAAGATCCAAAACCTCATCAAGAGGGTGAGTTCAATATAGAACAACCTCCTGATAACTATCAGGGAGCTGATGTCGGTTCTGGGTCTGATGACATCATCAATACCAGCAGTCCAGTGGGCAAAGTACCATCTAAGGCCACTTCAAATATTTCTCTTAAGAAACCAAAGAGAAGATCTGGACAGGTCGGTTTTACTCCCGACATCCGTGAAGAGGTCGCTGTGGTGCTGGAGGGTCCACACGAATCTAAATCAGGGTCTGGCTTTGTCATTTCCAATCTCACGGAAATTGACCACAGACGCAAGCAGTTGGGGTTGGGGAGCTCACCTAGCAGGGCAACCTGCTCAGGGGAGATGGTCCCCGGAAGAAGCCAAGGCATCTTCAAACTGGAGAGAACTTATGGCGATAGCCAAGGCCATAGAGTTCTTCCAAAACCAGCTCAGAAGTCGTCACATTCTGATACTTTTGGACAACGCCACAGCTGTGGCTTATGTGAACAAGCAAGGGGGCACAAGAAGCCCATCCCTAAGCCACATCTCCAATCAAATTTGCTGATGGGCAGAAAAAAAAAGAGCCCAAAAGAGCCTGGTTCTCTCAACTCCTCAGTCTCTCGGCAGAAGAGCTGTGGCTTCTACCTCACAGGACAGACCTGATGTGTCAGGGTCCCCTGACAGGCCTAAAACAAGAAAGTGTCAAATGGGCGGCCTGGTTACTGAGGAGGACATCTTGAGATCTAAAGGACTCTCAGATAAAGTGGTGGCAAAGCTTCTGAGCGCTAGGAAGCCAAACACCAGAGCCATCTACAAAAAGACCTGGAGGAAGTTTAACAGTTGGTGCACTGAAAACAGAAGACTAAAAATGGATACACCGACCATCCTTGAATTTTTACAGCAGGGCGCTGATAAAGGGTTAGCGCTAAGTACACTGAAGGTTCAGATTGCAGCGCTGTAGGTGTATCTGGAACAAACACTACAAGAGGACCTGTTGGTCTCTCGTTTTTGCAGGGCATTAGCAAAATACAAAAAGCCCAAGACACATGGATGTCCCACATGGGATTTGTCGGTGGTGCTCAGGGGGATCATCAAACCTCCCTTCGAGCCACTACAAGATGCATCTTTAAGACTATTGACTCTTAAAACAGTTTTCCTCGTAGCCATCATAACGGCAGGTAGGATAGGAGAATTACAGGCTCTATCTGTTAGAGAGTCTTTTCTAAAGATTCATGACGATCGAATTGTCCTTCAAACAGATCCGGGATTTACTCCAAAAGTGACGTCAACTTTTCATAAGTCCCAGGATATAGGCCTACCTTCATTTTGCAGTTCACCAAACAACAGCAAATAGCAGGAACTAAGTCTTCTTTATGTCAGAAGGTGTCTACTTCAATATTTAGAAGTCACTAATGAATTCAGAACATCAGATGCTCTATTTGTCTTGTACGCAGGCCAACTGAAGGGTAAACAAGCGTCCAAAAAGACAATAGCTAGATGGATCAAGGCAGCCACACTAGAGTGCTACAGTGTTAAGGCCCGTACACACGGTCTGACTTTTGCCCAACAAACTTTGTTTTAAGCAAGTTGGACCAAAAATCCGACCGTGTGTACGCTCCATCGGACAAACTTTTTTTTATTTGGTTTTGTTTTCATCGGACAAAAGTTGGGTCTGCAAACGGACAAACTTTTGCCCAACAAAAGTCAGATGGAGCAAAGTCCTACCGTGTGTACAGAAAACCATAGGACTTTTGTCCGATGGACAAAACAACTAATGTTAAAATCAACCAACAATAGCAGAAGTTGACCAAAGGGTGGCGGTAAAGAGCAGAAAAGTGCAGAAAAACCATGTGATGTTGCAAAAAGTTTTGGGAAAGTTTGCAGAAAAGTCCTGTGGTGTGTATGCTATGGGTGTGCCTGGCCAACTCCGTTCAGACAAAAATCCACGGAAATATCTGATGGAAGTCCGACCGTGTATACGAGGCTTTATGGAGATAACACTGCCTAAAGAACTTAAAGCTCATTCGACAAGGGCTTCAGCAGCCTCTTGGGAAGAAAAGGCAGGAGCCACTCCAGAACAAATCTGCAGGGCTCCAACCTGGTCAAGATTCTCGACCTTTGTTCAGCATTATAGACTGGATCTGATTTCCAGCCAGGACCAGGCTTTTGGTAGGAAAGTCCTCCAAGCCGTTGTCCCACCCTAGATCTGGTGAGTTCTTGGTTATCCTCTCAAGGGCTGACTTGGAAGACGATTGGGGGAAAAGCAGAGTAAGTTTCTTACCGGTAACTCTGTTTCAGTAGTCTTCCAAGGCAGCACAATCCCATCCTAAAATGTCTAACCTTGGGGGTTGTGTTGTGTATTTTGTCGTTTCAGATTCTGGCCTTCGGTTCTCGGGGATGACTGACCAGGGACCTCAGGGACCGCCTCTTAAGGGAGGAAAATTAATGGCAATGTGTTTCCTGATTGTGAGGAGGAGCTCCATCTCTCAAGGGCTGCCTTGGAAGACTACCGGAAACAGAGTTACCGGTAAGAAACTAACTCTGCTTTTCCATGTCGCCTCAAAAACTTCAAGGTGCATTTAAGGTGGTCAGATGAGACAAAAATTTAATTATTTGGCCTCAATACCAAACGATATGTCTGGCAGAAATCCAATACAGCTCACTATCCAAATAACACCATTCCTACAGTAAAGCATGGAGGTGATAATATCCTGCTATGAGGGTATTTCTCAGCAGCAGGGACTGGAGCACTTGTCAGGATAGAAGAAATATGGACGAGGCAAAATTCTATCAAATTCTTGAGGAAAATCTGCTGCCCTCTGCCAGAAATGTGTCAATAGGAAGAGGGTTTACCTCCCAACATGACAATGCCCCAAAACACGCAGCAAAAATTACCACCGTGGTTAAAGGAGAAAAAGGTGAATGTCCTTGCATGTAGAGAGCCCAGACTTAAACCCCATTGAAAATCTGTGGAATGACTTGAAGACT
The DNA here is from genome assembly GCA_029206835.1 of Rana muscosa. NCBI lineage: Eukaryota > Metazoa > Chordata > Amphibia > Anura > Ranidae > Rana > Rana muscosa. Next base: position 142,373,127 of record JARGYO010005626.1, read on the forward strand.
GCAGTCCACAAACGGTCACCATCAAATTTAACTGAACTTGAGCAGTTCTGCAAAGAAGAGTGGGAAGATATTACGAAGTCTAGATGTGCAAAGTTAGTAGAGACAAATCCCAACAGACTAAAGGCTGGAATTAAAGCAAAAGGTGGTCCAACAAAATACTGACACAAGGGGGCGATCCTTTTTCCAACTTTTTGAATTTTGTTTTATTTTTTTCTGACATGTTGTTGTTATATCTTTCACTTGAATGATATAATTTGCACTGTCTGTCTTCATTTCAGCAAAATGTGATTATTTTAAAGGGGGGGGGGGGATAATTATTTTTTATACCCACTGTGTGTGTGTATATATATATATATATATATATATATATATATATAGATACACACACACACCACTTTTTTATTATATTATTTATATTTATAATATTTTAGATTATTTTGTATATGTATTATTATGTAATAGCTTATTAGGAACTATGTGTAGCTTATATTTTATGTATAAAGCTTGTTTATATCATTTTTGTTTTTTTAATTATCATTATTTTTATTGCTTACAGCTGACATGTTATGTCTGAACATTGAATTATGAGCTTCTTTACGGAACTACAGTATATAATATATAAATAATGTATTGCACTGCTGGCCTTTGTTTTCAATAAAAAGGTTTATATCAGTCTTTGTTATCTGTAGAATATATATTTCCATCTTTGGGGGTCAGAAAATGTATTATTATTATTATACTAGTGTCAGTAAAATATGATGAGGGAAGCCTGAGAGTGCTAACCTTTCTGTCAGTGTCATTGGTAATCCTAGCTCCCCTAGCAACCAGCATAATTCTCCACTGTAAACTGCATGTCACCATGGCAACCAGCCTCAGTATTTTCCGCTACCACTGTCAAGGTCCTATGCATCAAAAGTGACAATAATATGAACCTGCCGTATTGCCGCTGGTTTGTATTTCTGCCTATCCAGTCTAGAGATTTACACAGCTCAGGTGGATGCTGCAGTTAAAGGATAACTTAACCCAAAACAAAAATATATTGCAACTTACTTAGATATGTTGGTTGCATTTGTTTTATTTATTTTTTCAGGCTAATAAAATTTTCGGCAAGTACAGAAACGAGCTGTTGATCCTGCCAGTCCTTGTCATTTCCTGTGAGATGAACTAAAATTACAAACAAGTGTTCCTTCCTTCTAAGTTCTATCCTGTAAACAACAGACCTCCCTGTAATGAAAATGAAGGGAGGAAGATGTGCCTGTAGTTCTGCCTAATGTGACAACCATGGTTCACTCCATAGAAACAGTGGAGTGAGTGAGCATAGCTACCCAGGGACAGGGAATGTGTTACTGTGACAGGAGTGGCTTTGTCCAGCTTCCCCGACCCCTCTTGTGTGTAGATCACCCTGTGTCTCTAACAGGGGCACAGGGTGAATGAGAACTCCATTCTGATCTGTACTAGATGGACTCTATTTACAGCAACACTGGAACCTTGTATATATTTATATATTGTGTGTTGTCTCATGCTGTTGGACTCATTTGCTGTGATGGTTTGTGGTGTGACTGTATTCTATTGTCTATTGCGGCTGTCTGCCTCAACTATTATGGGATGTAAAAGTGTCTTGTTGTGAGGAAAGAGGGAGGGGGGATTCCTCCAGCAGCCCCCCTGCGGATGAGACTGTTTACAGATGAGAAGTTTGAACACACCTGACCTGTGTGTCCCATGTCATTGGACAGTTTAACCCGCCCTGTTTTCCAAGGGTGGGGGGGAAGTGTTTTGAAGTGAGATATCTGTGTAACATGTGTGAAAATAAAGGAATCTGCTGTTTTTTACCCTACACTGAGGTGTTGTCTGGTGACTGGGGGGGGGGGGAGGGCTGGAGAGTCTTGGATGGTGCTGGTTCTGGACAGAGGAAGCATTGACGATGGACCAAGTACTGTTTGAGGACAGAGGGTTCGTCACAGTTACTAATTGCCAGGTTAAAATAAAGGAACACAAGCCTTCAAAAAGGCAACGGATGCAGTCACCCCATCTAAGAACTGGTAAACAATTTTTTTTGGAGTTTAGATATGCTTTAACTTCTTCCCACCCGGCCACTGCACTAATACAGCCAGGTGGGCCTTTCATCGTTCTCAGTGGACGTTCAGGAACGTCCCTCAGAATTAACATCCATGCGCGGCGGCCCCGAGGCCGCGCGATCCTGTGATTTCTGTGACCACAGGACACAGCCAAGATGGGATCAGGATATAGGAGCTGTGATTGGCCCTCCCGATTACGTGACGGCTGTGTCAAATCACAGCTTTCACAGTGTAAACAGAGTCACGTGTCTCTGTGACAGTTCTCCCTGCTGAGCTCCCTGCTGCTCCCTGCTGAGCTCAGTGTGGAGGGGGGGGGAGTGGGGGAATCTGCAAAATCTGTGACAGCTCTGTATGTAAGGATGACTTTACACACAGAGCTGTCACAGATCCCCCCCACACATAGTACACCAAGCACCACTGTTCCTGTCCCCATACACATCTGTCACAGTCCCCCATAAACATCTGTACCAGTAAAGAGCGAGCGAGAGCAATAGTTCTAGTACCAGAACTCCCATGTAACTCTAAACTGGTAACCAATAGACATGTGCGGTTAGTTTCGTACGAATCGAAAATTCGTACGAATTTTTCGAAATTCGTACATTTGTACGAATCCGAATTACGAATTTTTTTCGAATACGAATTTTTTCGAATACGAATTCTGTACGAAATTTTGAAAAATTTGTACGAAATTTCGTATCCAAATTATCCGAATCCAAACTACCAAATAAGACATGAAAATTCGACAAAGCGATAGGTAAATATTTTTTGGTCGAATGTAACTAACCTTAACTCTATTAGTCCAAGATTATTCTACATAGAGAGAAAAGATTCGACATAGAGAGAAAAGATTCGACATTATGGAGAGAAAAGATTCGACATTATAGAGAGAAAAGATTCGACATTATAGAGAGAAAAGATTGCTGCTGGAATTGGGTGGGGGAAGTACATTTGCGGTCGAATCATTCGTTCGTTCCGATTCTACATTATAGAGAGAAAAGATTCGACATTATAGAGAGAAAAGATTCGACATAGAGAGAAAAGATTCGACATTATAGAGAGAAAAGGTTGCTGCTGGAATTGGGTGGGGGAAGTACATTTGCGGTTGAATCATTTGTTCGTTCCGATTCTACATTATAGAGAGAAAAGATTCGACATTATATAGAGAGAAAAGATTCGACATAGAGAGAAAAGATTCGACATAGAGAGAAAAGATTCGACATAGAGAGAAAAGATTCGACATTATAGAGAGAAAAGGTTGCTGCTGGAATTGGGTGGGGGAAGTACATTTGCGGTTGAATCATTTGTTCGTTCCGATTCTACATTATAGAGAGAAAAGATTCGACATTATATAGAGAGAAAAGATTCGACATAGAGAGAAAAGATTCGACATAGAGAGAAAAGATTCGACATAGAGAGAAAAGATTCGACATAGAGAGAAAAGATTCGACATTATAGAGAGAAAAGATTGCTGCTGGAATTGGGTGGGGGAAGTACATTTCCGGTCGAATCATTCGTTCGTTCCGGTCGAATCGTTCGTTATACGTGTCGTACGGAATTCGTATTTCGTACGAATTCGAATTGAAATCCGTACACGGATTACGAATTACGATTTTTTTTTAAAACGGAACGGAACAAATTTTTCGACGGCTCCCATGTCTAGTAACCAATAAAGGCTTATGAAGCATCTCCTATGAAGATTTTCAAATACTGAAATTTGCCGCCATTTCACAAGCGTGCGCAATTTTAAAGCGTGATATGCTTGGTATCTATTTACCCGCCTCAACACTATATTTAATATTTTACCAAAAATGTGGGTATTTTATTGTCTCTGTGTGCATTGAAATTCAATAAAATATATTAATGCGTTAGTGTGTAAAATTTGCGTTAAACAAAAACTTCTGCGCAAAAACCGGGTGACATAAAAATTTGCAAAACCCACCATTTTATTCTCTAGGGCTTCTGCTACAAAAATATATAACGTTTGGGGGTTCTAAGTCATTTTATAGCAAAAATACAGATTTTTACTTGTAATCAAAAAGTGTCAGAAGAAGGTCTGGTCTTAAAGTGGATAATGGCTGAAGGAGCTCCTTGGATGTTGTGTTTCTTTATGAGGCCAGGCTGTGAAACGGTCTCACACATGTGGTATCACCATACTCAGGAGGAGTAGCAGTCAGAATGTGTTTTGGGGTGTAGTTGCAAGTATGCCTATGCTATGTGCGAGAAATAACTTATGCAAATAAATAACAATTTCTTAATTTTCCAAAGAATTGTTGGAAAAAAACTTCAAAAAAACTTGTCATGCCTCTTACTAAGTACATTGGAATGTCTACTTTCCAATAAGGGGTAATTTGGGGGATATTTGTAATGTCTTGACATGTAAAGCCCTGTACACGCGATCGGATTTCCTATGGATTCTAATCCGATGGATTTTTCCATCGGAAATCCAATGAAGCTGACTTCCATCAGTCTTGCCTACACACCATCAGTCAAAAAACCGATCGTCCCAAACGCCGTGACGTACGACGGCACTCTAAAGGGGAAGTTCAAATCCAATGGCGCCACCCTTTGGGCTGCTTTTGCTGATTTTGTGTTACCGCGTGTTAGTAAAAGTTTGGTGAGAGCCGATTCGCGCTTTTCAGTCTCCATGCTTTTCAGTCCGTTACAGGAAAAATTTAAAACATGTTCTATTTTTTTCACATCGATGGAAAAAAGACCGATGGGGCCCACACACGATCGGTTTGTCCGATGAAACCGATCGTGTGTACACGGCTTTAGAGATAGGCCATCAGTACATCAGGTGTGATCAGTTTTCAGTGATTGATCAGTACATCAGGTGTGATCAGTTTTCAGTGATTGGTACCATAGTTTGTGGACTCTATAAGGGCTCTTTCACACGGAGGTCCGTTCAGGTCCGCCTGTCAGTTTTTTAGGCGGACCTGAAACGGATCCTCCATGTACCCCTATGGAGGCACGGATGTCAGCGGTGACATGTCCGCTGACATCCGCTCCGCTCCGAAAAAGTGTGACGGAGGAAAATACTATTTTTCCTTCCGTCTGCGGAGCGGATCGGATGACAGCGGACTCTACGGTCCATCGTCATCCGATTCCCCATAGGGGAGAGCGGCGCTCTGACAGGGCGGTCCCTGCACAGTGTGCGGGGACCGCCCAGTCATCCGTCGGCTCAGCGGGGATCAACGGAGCGATCCCCGCTGAGCAAGCGGAGCTTCACGTGGCGGATCTTCACGGATCCGCCCCGTGTGAAAGAGGCCTAACTTTCACACAGACCAAATATTATACACTGATTTGGGTTATTTTTTTAGCAAAGAAATGTAGCAGTATAAAATTTGGTCAAAATTTATGAAGAGAAATTACTTATTTGCAAAATTTGATTGCAGAATTAAGAAAATTGTTTTTTTTTCAAAATTTTCGGTCTTTTTTTTTTTTATTTATAGCGCAAAAAATTAAAACCCCAGTGGTGCTCAAATACCACCAAGAGAAAGCTCTATTTGTATGGAAAAAAATATAAAAATTTAATTTGGGTACTCAAAATGTGAGAGCACAGAAAGCTGAAAATTGGCCTGGGTAGGAAGGTGGTGAAAGTACCCAGTATTGAGGTGGTTAAAGGGTTAGTTCACCTTTACCAAAAACTACCTATGCAGTGTAGCCTTGATCAAAGTTGGAAAATGGCCTTGCTATAGGTGTAGACCATTTACATACCTCATGTAACCTGACTGGAAAACTTCCAGGACGTTGCTAAGGAAGTTGCTATGAGAAGCCTAGCTGTTACTGTTATGGTCCTGGGCGTGATCCGAAGGGGGGCTGCGCTGATAAACTATCAGCACAGACCCCCCCTGTCAAGAGAGCAGCCGATCGGCTCTCCTCTACTCGCGTCTGTCAGGCGCGAGTGAGGAAAAAGCCGATCAACGGCTTTTCCTGTTTACGATCATCGATTTTCCTGTTTACATTGTGATCAGCCGTGATTGGACATGGCTGGTCATGTGGTAAAGAGACGCCGATCGCCGCGATGCGCGCCCCCACAGACGTCAATCTGCTATTGACCGGACGGGAAGTGCTTAAGGAGGCCTGCCCCCTGCCAATCCAAGTTGGGGATTTGTCAAGGCTCCTTAAGATACCCCAGACAGCCCCACCTCTCTTCCCCTCCTCTCCTTCTAGAACTTACTAGAAGGAAGAGGTGACAGTGAAGTGATGCCGCCTGTGAGTCACCAGCTGCTACACTGAGCCAGTCCCAGCCCAGAATGAAAACAAACAGGCCTAGCAGCCAGCTAGGCCTGCCAAAATTGACCTACTCTGAGAACGAAAAATCCACTCTAGCATCTACCTAACTAGAGGGTTATGATAAATGGCACTGCTGGGCATCACTGATGAGGAGATATTTGGCAGGCATTACTAGTGGGCACTGATTGGCATATTTTGGGCACTGTGTGGCATCCATGGTGGACATGGGGGACATACCTGGTCATCCATGTGTGGTGGGCATCCCTGGTGGTCCAGTGTGGGCATCCGCAGGGGGGGGCTGCGCTGATAAACAATCAGCGCAGAGCCCCCTTGTCCAGAGAGCCGCCGATCGGCTCTCCTCTACTCGCGTCGGTCAGACGCGACTGAGGAAAAGCCGATAAACGTCTCTTCCTGATTACACTGTGATCAGTCGTGATTGGACACGACTGATTACATGGTAAAGAGCCTCCGTCAGAGGCTCTTTACCGAGATCAGTGTAGCGGTGTGTCATACTGACACGCCACACCACTGATCGCCGCCCTACGTGCCCCCACAGGCACACGCCGGAAGCTATCCTGAAAGATGTCATATGATCAGGATAACTGAACCACCGTCCGGCCGTCATTATGCTATAGGCCGGACGGGAAGTGGTTAATGCAATGCACATTAATGCGTACATACCAGGAGGGCAATGTGCGGAAAATGCCAGAAACGTGTGCAAACATCAATGTGTATGAGCCCTGAAAATCATTCCATGCATTTATAAATGCCCTATAAATGTATGTCATTGCCTGTATAAGGGCTCATTTACACAAGCATTGCCTCTGAAAAGCAATCCGTGGAGGCGATATATAACCTCCTCATCGCCTGTTTTAACCCTTAAAAGCCTGCACTGCCATGCCGCAGCCCTATTCACGTGGTACTGTCCACTAATTGTGACAGGAGGTTAATTATTGCTGCACTGTGGCATGTGTATAACCCCATCAGGCTGTCTTTGCAGTTTAGGGGGGCAGGTGGTAATAAAGCGGTACAGCTGCCTGGTTTTACCGCAGTAAAGACCTTCTTTACAGTGGAAGTTCTTCTTCAAAAAGAAAAGTTTTCTTTGACCTCTTGCTATGCCCATACCCCGCACATTGTACATTTCATTCCGGCAGCAGCTCGGCGCTTTCAGGATAAGTCAGTGTCTATCTGTAATCAGAGCACAGTGATGATCCCCAGGAATGGCAGCTAACGAGCAGATGCAGCCTCAGTACCTCTTCACATCTCGTCTTTCTGTCTTCCTCTGTCTCAGTGTCAGCAGCAATCCTTGCAGTGCTCAGTCTGCACAGCAGTTATTTATCAGTCCATGTTACAGTATCTGACAGGCTGAGATATTGGAACTATCCCTTGGTCTCTTGATTTTACTATAATTCAGACATCTTCAAAGCCTCTTGCCAGCTTCTGTCAGAGTCTCTGTCAATCTCCAGCGGCAGGAGTTGCCTGTGATTTATCCCTGGCTTGCTATGCGTCCGACTCTCTATGTCCTATAGATTTGTGAGTCATAAGGTTCCTGTCAGTATTCACATCACTGCCGCAGTCGCTTTCCCTCTGACAAGTAAATAGATATTTTTAGGTGCATGTCACGGACAGTCAGCGGCGTCTTCCTTCCCTATGGTATCCATAATACACGGGTGACCGGGGCCAGTTTTTGAGCTCTACAGTTGGTAAGCATTCAAACCTTTGATGTGAATGTGATTCCAAATATCAAAAAGGATTTAATTCATGTATGCATTCAAATCTTTTTCTTTGTATCCTTACATGTGTAGCGCTACCCCCAGTTAAGAGAGCCGCTGAGTTTTGTTTCGGGCCCTGTATACAGCACCGCCAACCCCCGGCAATCTACTCAACCTACACTGGCACAGTTAGTCTAGGCATTGTTACCTCGTAATGGTCTATACCTGATTATACACAATCTGGCAGTATTGATAGATAACCACTATCTGCAAAGATGACACTAATACCAATGTGATAAAATATAACTGTATTTACTTTGGTATAAGGATTGGAAGGGGAGTATGGCCTCTATTTAAGAGGGGACGGTGTGCATTTGTCCACTGTGGGCATAGACATGTGGGTCCTGGGGGGCTCCAGGACGGGCTACAACATGCTTTAGGCGGTGGCGGGCCGCCAACGCGTAAGGTGTCACTGGTGGGCGTCTGTGGCAGGGGTCTCGGGTTCCTGATGGTGGTGGTATATATATATATATATATATATATATATATAGTTATATGTATATATCAGTTATGGGTGGTAGGGGTTGGGGCCTGTCTCGGGATGGGCACCTCCCCTATCTGATCATGGGCTATTGGTCATCGGGCTGAATGGTGGAAGAAGGATCGAGTCATTGTCTCTGAGCTGTGGATCGCGGCTGGAGGCCAGGATACTGTGGAGATCGTGGACAGCCGATGAAATAGCATTTGGTACCTTCTTTCAGGAACCCAGGCGCAGCAGTTAAGGAAAATCTGTTGGGAAAATGTTATGTGTTAAATATATATATATTTATGGAAAGATATATATATTTATAAAAATGGTTATTTTTGATAAGTTATTCTATATGTTATCTTTTGGAATTAATAAAGGGGCCTTTGTTGGCCATTTAATCCAGAAGATGTCATGGTCTTTTTCAGGAGTAAGTTAGCAAAAGTATAAGGGGTTGGTTGGTAAGCAGCATGCACAATAGCAGTGCACCAGTCATGATTAGTTGGTCAGCCAACAACTTGGCCTGTATACAGAATGCATTATTTGAAATGATAAAGTAAAGAATACGGCGCTATACATGTTCATGTGAAAAACTGGCACAAAGAAACACACTGCATCAAACTTAAAGCGGAGCTCCACCCTAAAGTGGAACGTCCGCTCATCAGAACCCTCCCCCCCCTCCGGTGTCACATTTGGCACCTTTCAGGGGGGAGGGGGTGCAGATACCCGTCTAAGACAGGTATTTGCACCCACTTCCGGGAGTCCTCTCTGCGGGTATTCTGCGGGTAGTACATCACTTCCCGCAGAATACCCGTTGTGTTCTGGGAGACACTCGGCTCCCAGAACACAAGGGGACCAGTGAGAACGGCGCAGCGCGACTCGCGCATGCGCCGTAGGGAACCGGGCAGTGAAGCCGCAAGGCTTCACTGCCTGGTTCCCTCACCGAGGATGGCGGTGGGGGCAGCAGAGTGACGAGCGATTGCTCGTCTTCTGCTGCCGACGTCGATGGACTCCAGGACAGGTAAGTGTCCTAATATTAAAAGTCAGCAGCTGCAGTATTTGTAGCTGCTGGCTTTTAATAAAAAAAAATTGGCGGAGCTCCGCTTTAAATGTGCACATAAATGAAAAAAGCAAGCATATAGTCCATAAGTGAATAAATCCCAACACCAAAACGGAATGCTCTGAGATAAAACTTCTAGATCTTCCACCACGAGTGCTCAGTATGAAGATGGCCACTCACCAGAGCTGTTTGACCCCTTTTTACAGGACGGTCAAAAATCCACTCCAATGGCCACTCAGGAAGGGGCTAGAACATAAAAAATGACTCCACAGGAGAAACGGATAAAAGTCTCAGTGGGGGTTATTTACTAAATTGCACTTGAAATTGCAGTGAAAGTGCACTTGGAAGTGCAGTCACTGTAGATCCGAGGGGGACATGCAAGGAAAATAAAAAACAGCATTTTAGCTTGGACATGATTGGATAAAATCAGCAGAGCTTCCCCTCATTTCAGATCTACCCCTCAGATTTACAGCGACTGCACTTCCAAGTGCACTTTCAGTGCATATTCAAGTGCACTTTGCACTTGTAGTGCAAAGTGGATTTGCCTTTCGTAAATAACCCCCATAGTGTAGTAATTTTTTAATAACGTAAAAACAGCAGCAATAATAGGAAGAGCCAATCACCGCAAAACATATGTTGGAGCAGAGGATCCGTCATTTCCGGGTCCATATTTGATACCCCATATCAGGCTTTGCCCTTCGGAGTGAGACGTGAAACGCACGCCACCCCCAGGGATCAGCTGACTCACACACGCTGTTTACACCTAGTGCCAGGCCAGGTACTATTACATGTGAGTGCAACTGCTATTATTGCTGCTGTTTTTACTTTATTAAAAAATTACTACACTATGAGACTTTTATCTGTGTCTCCTGTGGAGTCATTTTTTATATTCTAGCCCCTTCCTGAGTGGCCATTGGAGTGGATTTATGCCATTAGCGGAACCAGTCTGGTGTTCCCAAAGCGTTTTTTGACCGTCCTGTAAAAAGGGGTCAAACAGCTCTGGTGAGTGGCCATCTTCATACTGAGCACTCGTGGTGGAAGATCTAGAAGTTTTATCTCAGAGCATTCCGTTTTGGTGTTGGGATTTATTCACTTATGGACTATATTGCTTGCTTTTTTCATTTATGTGCACATTTAATTTTGATGCAGTGTGTTTCTTTGTGCCAGTTTTTCACATGAACATGTATAGCGCCTTATTCTTTACTTTATAATTCCACACAGTTTAGTGATTTGTTCACTTTAAAGGGGGCAGCTGTTGGTTTATATGTTCTTATCCCCAAAAGGCGCCTTTTTTTGGTATATAAGAATCCATTATTTGTTTATGTGAGTATACAAAGTAAAGCACGCATACAGCTCAGTTCATCGTCCATACATTCCAATATGCACAGTGCAGCACCCATACAGTTCAGTAAACCATCCATTCATGTCAGTATACACAGTGCAGCACACATACAGCTCAGTTCACTGTTCATACATGTCAGTAAGTGCCTAGGAACTTGTGAATGTGTGAGGAGCAATGCTTCATGGGACATGTGGTTCTGGGCAGGAGAAGGAAACTATTTAAAGTGCTTTTTTTTTTTAAACCTTAATGCATTCTATGCATTAAGGTAAAAAAAACTTCTGTGACCAGCCCCCAGCCCCTGTATACTTACCTGATTTCGATCCAGCTATGTGCCAGAGAGCAGAAGCACTGCTCTCTCTCCCTCCTCATAGAACTCAGAGGCAGCAGCCATTGGCTCCTGCTGCTATCAATCACAGCCGGTGAGGAAAGAGCAGGGGGCGGCCCCGGACCACACTATGCGAGTCAATAGAAGCACACAGTGCAGCTAGGCTTTCAGCCCACACGAGTGCCCACATAGTAAGCGGCTTGCTATGGGGGCACTCTAAAGGCAGGAGGAGGCAGAAGCACTGGCGGGGAGACCCTAGAAGAGGAGGACTGGGGCTGCTCTGTACAAAAAACATTACACAGAGCACGTATGACATATTTGTTATTTTTTTTTTTTAAATCCAACGTTTACAATCACTTTAAGAGGCCCCTTTCACGCGAGGCTGATCTATCCGAGTGGAATTCGCTTGCTCAGCAGGGGATTGCTCCGCTGATCCCCACTGAGCAGGTGGATGAGAGGTCCGTGTCTGCTCCGCTAGGCAGAGCGGACAAGGACAGAGCCCGCTCTCCTCTATGTGGCGGTCAGATGGAAAGCGACTGCATGTCAGTTTTCATCCGATTGTCATCCAATCCAACCTGCTGGACAGATGGTGAATGTATCGCCATCCCTCTGTTTTCAGCAGATTTTACCGGATCAGGTGACAGGCGGGTGTCAGCGGACGAAAGTCCGCCGACATCCGCCTCCCCATGGAGGACAATGGCTGGCCCGATCGGGTCCGCCTGAAAAACGGACAGACGGACCCGTCTGGTCCGATCGTGTGAAAGGGGCATAAGCGCTCTGTGCAGGGAAGATCAGCACTCTTTGTTTAAATCAGTATTTTTTGCTAGAAAATTAATTAGAATACCCAAACATTATATATATATATATATATTTTAGCAGAGACCCTAGGGAATAAAATGGTGATCATTAAAAAAAAATTATGTCACATGGTCATTGCATTTTTTCAAACACAATATTTTTGGAAAAAATACCCTTTAATAAATTTGCAAAAATACACAATATATAACCCAATTTTTTAGTAAAAATATAAAAGATGCTTTTAACATCAAGTAAATAGATACCTAACATGTCATGCATTAAAACTGCACACACTCATGGAAAGGTAACAAAGTACAATACTTAAAAATCTTCATAGGCAACGCTTTACAAATTTTTACAGGTTACCAGGAGGTCTAGTGTAAGAATTATTGCTCTCGCTCTAATGTTCGAGGCGATACCCCACATATGTATGGCGTTTACATATGCGTGCACGCCTTATGCTTGTGTTCGTTTCTGCACACGAGCACAGAGGGATTGGGGGGGGGGGGTGCTTTAAATTTTTCTGTTCATATTTATTTTATTTTTACACTGTCCCTTTTTTTATCACTTTTATTTCTATTACAAGGAATGTAAACATCCCTTGTAACAGAAATAGGGATGACAGGTCCTCGTTATGGAAAGATCCTCCCAAATCTCTCCTCTACCTTTAAAAGAAAAAGATCAAAATAAAAAAATAAAAATATGATCTTTTGCTTTAAAAAAAATAAATATATATATATTTTACTTCCGCCCTAGACCGTAAGTGATGTCATGTAGTCACTCCAGTCCTCCAAGGCCATAAAGGTGATCAGAGACGATCTGGTCCCTAGGAACATCTATGGCCAGCTGCGCGACCCATCAAATCGTTTCTCTGGTGCGCCGGTAAAAACAGCAATCCCGAGAAACACAAGCGAGCGATGGGAGGGGTGGGGGATGTCCCCTCCTGCCAGTTATGAAAGCGATCCAGCGGCTATTTAGCCGCTCGGCCTGCTTTCATGAGAGAGACGGCGCAAAAAAAAAAAAAGGGTTATGACTGTGCTACAGCCATATCCCCGATAAACCACTTGCAAACCCCAACGTGTATATATATATATGTATGTATGTATGTATGTATTGTGACAGCAGGAAGGTAAAGTCACCTGGTTGCATCCAGGGGGGTAGGTATATTTCTCCCAGATTCAGGCTTTATGCCGACTTATACAACTAGGGAGAGAGTTGATGAAGCCCAGCTGAGGCTAGTGGGCTCATGGATGATTCATACCTCTAGGGAGAGTGCTGGGCGTCGTGCAGGCAGGGAGTTGATGAGACCAGCTGAAGCTTGTCAGCTCGTTTAAGGCCTCTATAAAAACTCCCAGCTTCATTAGGTGTTTGCTCATGCCTGGAACCAGACCTGTGTGGACTGTCTAGGGAGAGTGAACCCCTGTGCGGTGAGACAAAGCCTGTGTGGCTATTTGTTTGGACATTTACTAAACCAGGGACTTAGGGACTAGGACAGCACCAGGCTGATCCCAGTTGTTAGTTAGGGAAACCTGCATGTTTAGTCAGAGGTCAAGCTGACCAGGATTTATTTTGTTTATGTTTCTTTTTGCTTTGCTGTGTTTTTGTCACTGTAAATAGAGAAATAAACCGCACCTTTTGATCTTGAAAACCACAACCTCCGTCTGCTGGGCCTGTTTTGTGTGGGGAGCCCATCCAGGGGGTCACACACACCCGCTACCGAGTTAACCCCCTCACAGTTGGTGGAGAACCAGTGGCAGTTTTTTTTAAGCCAGCATGGAGGAGATACTGAAACAGCTGGCTCTAGCAAATGCCAATCAACAGCAGACAAATGCAGGTTTGCAAAAGAGCTTCGCAGCCTAGCAACAAGCCCAGCAGCAATCTGAGGCCCGCTTCATAGACCTGTTGCAGAAGCAAGAGCAGAGACTACAACAACAGATGGAAGCAGTAATGCAGCAACGTCCGCAGACCAGTGAGGAAAGCCGTCCCACTAATACCGCGTCCTTTGGGGTGAGTCGTTTATTGACAAAAATGACTGGAGAGGATGATCCAGAGGTATTTTTGACCACATTTGAAAGGACTGCTGAAAGAGAAAAATGGCCTGAGGAGCAGTGGGCTGGACTGGTGGCTCCTCTGTTAACTGGTGAATCGCAGAAAGCTTACTATGACCTAGAGCCTGACCAAGCAAAAGACTATGGGATGCTAAAAGCTGAAATATTGGCAAGGCTGGGTGTCACCCTGGCTGTCCGGGCTCAGCGTGTGCATAACTGGACTTTCCAGCTTGGAAAACCCCCCAGGTCTCAAATGTATGATCTCATTCACCTGAGCAGGAAGTGGCTACAGCCAGAGACTTTGTCCGCACCGGAGATTGTGGAACGTGTTGTGATGGATCGTTTCTTGAGAGCTCTTCCTACCGCCATTCAAAAGTGGGTAAGCCATGGAGACCCAGAAACGGCCGCTAAACTTGTGGATCGTGTAGAGAGATACTTGGCTGCAGAGAACCTGACGGCCTCTTCCAGAGACTCTCGGACTTTCCACCCTAAGACCAGACCATCCCCAGGGGCGGATAAGATGATTCCAAGGGGTGAGGGTGGAGAGAGTGAGAGGGTGGGAGCTCTGCCCAGGGTTTGGCGAGAACAGCCTGGGAAGTCGGGGGCTCAAGAGGCAGCCAAAAGGATTGTTTGCTACCGCTGTCGGCAAGCGGGACATATTGCAGCAAATTGCCCGGTTGTGGAGGAACCCATGCAATGTGACTTTCTGACGGACAGACGTCAGTCGCTGTGTGCGACAGTCGCATGCACTGCCATTCGGGGAACTGAGAAACATTTATGCAAAATGTGTATTAATGGTAGAAATGTTGTGGTATTACTGGATTCAGGTAGCCTTGTGACCCTGATAAAGGCTGAATTAGTTAAAACAGAGGTCTCTGGGAATAGCAAGGTAGCTGTTATTTGTGTGCATGGGGACACCCGAGAGTATCCAGTGACTACAGTGTGTTTCAAGACCCCCAAAGGTACCCTCTCTCATCCAGTGGGGTTAGTATCTCAATTACCGCATGATGCCATTGTGGGAAGGGATTTTCCGAAGTTCTGGGAACTGTGGGATGATCCTGAGCCCCCCACTGGTGCCCCTATGTACCAGGAAGGTGATAGCCAGAACTCCTCTGAGAGTGGTGAGGACTCTCCAGAATTTCCCTTGTCAGTATTGGCAGGCGAGACTCAAGAAACTGGAGAGGAGCCCACCTCCTCAGACGAAAACCTACCGTCTGTGGAGTTTTCTGATCTTGAGGTTCACAGGGAAAATTTTGCCACAGAACAGTTAAAAGACCCCGCCCTAATAAAGGCACGGGAAAACGTAGTGGAAATAGATGGCGAGTTAGTGAACCCAGATAATACCTGCACTTACCCATACTTCAGCGTAGAGAAGGACCTACTGTATCGGGTGGCAAAAAGGGCAGAAGAAACCGTTGAGCAGCTTGTGGTGCCCAAACCTTACAGGAAGTTGGTGTTGGAGTTGGCCCATGGGCACATTCTTGGAGGTCATCTGGGGACAGAGAAAACCCGAGAGAGGGTATTACAGAGATTCTATTGGCCTGGGGTGATGAAGGACATAGAAAATTATTGTTCCTCCTGCCCTGTGTGTCAGAGGTCGGCCCCGATGCCACATTTCCGTAGCCCGCTGGTCCCTCTACCCATCATTGAGGTCCCGTTTGAGAGGATCGCAATGGATTTGGTAGGTCCTATAATCAAGTCCGCTAGGGGGCACCAGTACATATTAGTTATAATGGACTATGCCACCCGTTATCCAGAAGCGATCCCTCTCCGAAATACCTCGGCCAAAACCATAGCCAAAGAGCTATCTCTTGTTTTTAGCCGGGTGGGTATTTGTAAAGAACTGCTTACGGACCAAGGTACACCCTTTATGTCCCGGGTTATGAAAGAGCTGTGTAAATTGTTCAAAGTGACGCAATTGCGTACGTCTGTGTATCACCCCCAAACCGATGGGCTGGTTGAAAGATTCAACAAAACCCTAAAACAAATGTTGAAGAAAGTGGTGGATAGAGATGGAAAGGATTGGGACTGTCTACTTCCTTATTTGATGTTTGCTATTAGGGAGGTGCCCCAATCCTCTACGGGATTCTCCCCCTTTGAGTTACTGTATGGGAGACACCCAAGAGGGCTGTTGGATATTGCCAAGGAAACTTGGGAAAGTGAGAGTTCTCCCCACAGGAGTGTGATTGAGCATGTCGCCCTGATGCAAGATCGAATTGCACAGGTAATGCCCATCGTGAAGGAACATTTGGCCCAAGCGCAGTTGGCACAGCAGAGAGTGTACAACCGTGGAGCCAAGACCCGTACCTTTTCCCCGGGGGATAGGATATTGGTACTTGTCCCTACGGTTGAAAGTAAATTCCTTGCCAAATGGCAAGGCCCCTACGAGATAATGGAAAAAGTGAGCGAAGTGAATTACAAGGTCAGACAACCAGGAAGGCGAAAGCCCGAACAGATCTATCACGTTAATCTGTTGAAAGCCTGGAGGGATAGAGAGTCCCTAGTCGCAGAAACTTGGTCACCAGCTCAAACTGGTTGCGTGATTCCGGAGGTTGGAATAGCAGCCACCTTGTCACAACCCCAACAACAGGAGGTTAAGGAGTTTGTGCTTCGCAACAAGGAGGTGTTCTCTGAGCTGCCGGGACAAACATCTGGGGTAGAGCATGATATTATTACCCCGCCCGGTGAAAGGGTGAAGTTAAAACCCTATCGGATCCCAGAGGCCCGACGGGAGGCAATACGGGAGGAAGTACAGAAAATGCTGAACTTAGGGGTGATAGAGGAGTCCCAAAGTGATTGGTCTAGTCCCATTGTGTTGGTGCCTAAACCGGATGGGAGCTGGCGATTTTGTAACGATTTTCGTCAGTTGAACAAAGTTACAAAATTTGACACCTACCCCATGCCACGTATAGATGAGTTGATCGACCGGCTGGGAACAGCCCGATACATGACGACTCTTGACCTCACAAAAGGGTATTGGCAAATTCCCCTGGCCAAGTCGGCCAAAGAGAAAACCGCATTTGTAACCCCAGACGGGGCGTTCCAATATAAGAGAATGCCGTTCGGGTTACAGAATGCGCCGGCCACATTCCAGCGGAAAATGGACCAGATACTGAGGCCCCATCGGAAGTATGCTGCGGCTTACCTGGATGACGTAATTGTCCATAGCACAGATTGGGCCTCAGATCTGCCAAAAGTGCAAGCAGTCCTAGACTCTATCCGGGAAGCGGGGTTTACGGCTAACCCCAAGAAGTGTACCATTGGGCAGGAGGAGGCCAAATATCTTGGGTACACCATTGGCAGGGGAGTAATAAAACCCCAACTCAACAAAGTCGAGGCCATCCAGAGTTGGCCACGTCCCAACAGCAAGAAGCAGGTACGAGCCTTTCTGGGAATCGCGGGTTATTATCGGCGCTTCATTCCCCACTTTGCTTCTAAGGCTATGCCCCTAACCAACCTGACGAAAGGGAAAGGGTCGGTCATGATTAAATGGACCCCCAAGGCTGAGGCAGCGTTCCAATTCTTGAAACAAGCCTTATGTAGCCAGCCAGTGTTGTACTCACCCGACTTCTCTAAAGACTTTGTCGTACAAAGTGATGCATCAGATGTGGGGTTAGGAGCAGTATTGTCCCAGGTCTGGAACGGGGAAGAGCACCCAGTCATTTACCTCAGCAGGAAGTTGAAGTCCCATGAGGTAAATTACGCCACGGTTGAAAAGGAGTGTTTAGCGGTGAAGTGGGCTCTAGATTCCCTTCGGTACTATCTGCTAGGTAGGCACTTTGACATGGTTACGGATCACGCTCCGTTAAAGTGGATGGCTCAAAACAAGGAGACAAATAGAAGAGT
The DNA here is from genome assembly GCA_029206835.1 of Rana muscosa. NCBI lineage: Eukaryota > Metazoa > Chordata > Amphibia > Anura > Ranidae > Rana > Rana muscosa. The sequence goes on from JARGYO010005626.1 coordinate 142,391,095, forward strand.
AAATAGGTGGTTCCTGGCCCTACAGGAATTCAACTTCACAGTAAAGCATCGCCCTGGCGTTCAAATGGGGAATGTGGATGCTTTGTCTCGAGTACATGAATGCCTGATTGCTGGTGTTCCAACCCCAAGGTTAAAACAAGAGGGGGGGGGGTATGTGACAGCAGGAAGGTAAAGTCACCTGGTTGCATCCAGGGGGGTAGGTATATTTCTCCCAGATTCAGGCTTTATGCCGACTTATACAACTAGGGAGAGAGTTGATGAAGCCCAGCTGAGGCTAGTGGGCTCATGGATGATTCATACCTCTAGGGAGAGTGCTGGGCGTCGTGCAGGCAGGGAGTTGATGAGACCAGCTGAAGCTTGTCAGCTCGTTTAAGGCCTCTATAAAAACTCCCAGCTTCATTAGGTGTTTGCTCATGCCTGGAACCAGACCTGTGTGGACTGTCTAGGGAGAGTGAACCCCTGTGCGGTGAGACAAAGCCTGTGTGGCTATTTGTTTGGACATTTACTAAACCAGGGACTTAGGGACTAGGACAGCACCAGGCTGATCCCAGTTGTTAGTTAGGGAAACCTGCATGTTTAGTCAGAGGTCAAGCTGACCAGGATTTATTTTGTTTATGTTTCTTTTTGCTTTGCTGTGTTTTTGTCACTGTAAATAGAGAAATAAACCGCACCTTTTGATCTTGAAAACCACAACCTCCGTCTGCTGGGCCTGTTTTGTGTGGGGAGCCCATCCAGGGGGTCACACACACCCGCTACCGAGTTAACCCCCTCACAGTATGTATTTATGTTTGTATTGCGATTGGCAAATGATTAAGAAGATAATCATTAGTTGCGGCCTAAATAGCACTTTAAGCACCTGCTGACTGCCCTGTAGAAGATATACTGCTATAGGGCAGCTGCTGTGCGCACAATCACGTAAATATAATGATCCTGCACTTCAAGGTGGCTCACTCCCCCTGTGATTATGCACAGTGAAAGCTGATCAGTGGGTACACAGGCAGAAAACCAGGCTGCCTATGTAAACAAGGCAGACAGACGTTCTTATAAGTCCAATTGTGCTCTTCTTAACCTCCCTAGCGGTAATCCCGAGCGTGACTCGGGGTTGTTTTTTTATGCTAGGATCGGTAACCCCGAGTCACGCTCGGGGTAGACATTGCAGAGCTCGCAGCGGAGTTTCCCTACCTTCTCCTGGCGATCCAGCGATGATGTCCTCTGCTGTGATCGCCAGCGAGATCTCCGGCGAGTGTCGGCACTTTCGTCCCCATCTGACTTCCTAGTTCCGTTCCCTGCGAGCCGCAGCGGCGCAAGGGAGCGGAACTGGGCGCCAAATTCAAAAAGGTAAACACATAGTATACATACAGTATACTGTAATCTTACAGATTACAGTACTGTATGTAATAATTACACACCCCCTTGGTCCCTAGTGGTCTGTCCAGTGTCCTGCATGCACTTTTATATAATAAAAATCGTTCTTTCTGCCTGGAAACTGGAGATTGTCCATAGCAACTAAAAAGTGTCCCTTTATGTCAAAAGTGGTTTTAGACCAACTAGAAAGCAGCGATAATAAATTAGAATCACTCGCAGAATTGAGCGATAGCGATTTGTGGGGAAATTCGTCATCAAACACTAAATCTAATGACAGCGACAATTCTGCAACTGAGCAAATTTCAGTGTTTTTGATTTGATTACATTATTGAATAATTTTTATTATAATTAGATTACTATTTTTTATAATTATTTATAGTTATTTATTATATTATAATTTATAATTTTGTGTTTCATATTTATCATACCCGGGATGTCTACTAGACTCTGGTTTGCTTAGGTTTAAGTAAGTAATTACTAAGAATCGCAGGCCTATAATACATAACACCAAATTTTCATGCAAAATAATTGTACCGCTTTTGGTACATAATTCCAGAAAGAATCATACCGCCAGGGAGGTTAAAGTGGAGTTCCGCTCATTTGCCACATTTGGGGGGGTACCTGTTTTGTCAGGTACCGTTCCCCACTTCCGAAGACAGCGCCAAAGCGCCATCCCTTGGAAATTCGGCCTTCTTCCTCCGCCGCCAGGCCAATTAGAAGGCGCAGTGCGATTCGCACTTGCGCAGTAGGGAACCGGCTGTGAAGCCAAAAGGCTTCACAGCTGGGTTCCCTTACTAGGAATGTCGGCGGCAGCACCCGACAGCCGATCCAATGATCGGCTGAGGTGCCGAAGTTGCCGGCCCCCTGGACAGGCAAGTGTCCCAATATTAAAAGTCAGCAGCTGCAGTATTTGTAGCTGCTGACTTAACATTTTTCGTGAGGGGGATGTGGCTTTTCTTTAATAAAGTGATTGTGCTTTTTTAAACAAAACATTCGAGCTCCACTTCACTTGTGCTCAGGGCGCCCCACATGGATGTACACCCACCAATATGTTTGACCACCTATTTCTAGTGTGGTCTTTTGCACTTTTGGGGAAAAAAAAATCCCTGGGTGATTTTGCTGCATTTGGGCAGTGTATTTCTTTTTACTATTGGTCTGTTTCACAATTAGCGTACACTGGCACTGCAGCTAGTGTTACCAATAATCTGTTATCTGATTTAACTTTCATTACATATTCCTTTGGCACCTTAAGTGTTCTTTATTTCACTGTTAAAGTGGTTGTACACCCTGTACGCACTCTAGAAAGGGCACGCGGTGCCGTTTCTAGAGGGGTCATGCTGTGACTGCCGGCTCTCGCGCGACTCCGGCCAGTCACAGAGCCGGAGTCCACGGCCCCGGAAGGAAGAGGGGTGAAGAATGGACGCTTGCTGTACAGGGGACAGCGCTGACATCGCAGGCTTCGGTTTCAGGTAAGTGACACATAATGGGCTACTATGCGATGCATAGTAGCCCATTATACTTTACCTTTGCAGGGAAATAAAGAGAAAGTAAAACCCCTCTTTAAATTATACACTATTTAGGCCTCATGCCCACGGACGTTTTTACAGCCGCGTTTTTTACAGCTTAAAAACGCCTGTCCATGGGGCGTGGCCTGGCGTTACATGGAGTAGGACGCAAGCAGAAGAGCTCCGCTCATTAATCCTACTATCCACGGTATCCTTCATCCCACAAACGCTGTTTCGTCTCAGGAACCATCCCCGGGGTCACCCCAGATCCCACACTACATGTCGCCGACGAAAGCGCAGAAATCGGCAGCTGCCAGGCTCGAGCAATACCGCCGACAGGAGAAGACAGCGATGGAGGAAGATGGCGGACAGGATAAGGTCAGTGAGGAGCGCGCGGTGGGAGACACTGACAAACTCCTAGAAGCAATAACGCTATGTCGCACCTCGCTCACAGCCCAAATAGAGGAGGTGAAGGTGGACATATCCCTCATCAGGCAGGACTTCCAGAAGCTGCGCGGCATGGTTAAGGAGACGGAAACCCGGGTAGGCCTCATGGAGGATGCACTACCACCACTCCAGGCCTGCACGGACCGCATGCAGCGGCAGATACATCAGCTTTTTACTAAGCAGGACGATATGGAGAACAGGATCAGACGATGTAATTTGCGCCTGATCGGTCTCCCAGAAGGGGCAGAGGGGAAGGATCCAACTACGTTCCTGGAGCAATTGCTCATTACTACATATGGCAGGGAAGCCTTCTCCCCCATGCTAGCTGTTGAACGTGCACACCGCATGCCAGCCAGACCTCCGCCGCAGGGTGCACCCCCTCGCACCTTTATTGCCAAGTTACTTAATTATAAAGATCGAGACGCGGTGTTGAGGCTATCCAGAGAAAGAGGCAATATTCCCTTTGGAAATGTCAGGATTGCCATATTCCCAGACTTCTCGGCTGAAGTACAGCACCGACGGCAGAATTTTATGGAGGCTAAAAAGAGATTGCGCCTGCTACACATAAAATACGCCATGTTATTCCCAGCAAAACTGCGAGTGGAGCATGATGGTAAAGTCTCCTTCTTTGAAGACCCGGAGGAGCTGATAGCATGGATTGAACGCAGAGCGACCCCAGAAGAGGCGGACTGACCAAGCTGTGAGTACATTACTATTGCCACGGTTGCAGCTCCTATCGCATGTTAATACTGACATTCTAACCCTGTCCACATTGCCGTATGTGAGCGGCCTGCAAGTCTGGCTAATTTCACCTATTGATGCATCTGTGTAACTCTCACACCAGACCCCCTGAATGCATTGAGCCTACACCTAGACTGTTATTACCTGAAAGAATACATCTCTGACACACTCCTGACAATGTGGGTTAACACCCCTTTCTTCTTGATTAACCTACCTTTGTCCCCCAATGGGAGACGCGATACGCATAGCTACAATGGTAGCTGGAGCTCGGGACTGTAGGAGTCCTACCTTCCAAATGTAAAGTGCAGCGGAAGTTGCCCCCGCGCATTGTTGTGACATGCAGCCCTTGGTCTTTGGGTCTGAGCGAATCCATGTCTACTTATGGTCTAAAGAACCAGCACACCCGTATACGCAGCGTGAGGATCGTGTTGAGGTCGGGAGAACATTCTGAGTATGACAAGGGAGTACTCAAGCTGTCAAAATACCCTGAAGACAAGTTAGACCACGCAATGGTTTTTGCTGGGCTGCAGGTCAAGTTTTGGTTTGGGAAAATGCCCGCGCCAGTTGGGGAGGGTGCAGGGCGGGGAGGGGGGGGGGAAGTTAACGGTTTTTATGCACTCAAAAACTCAGAGTACAGAGGACTCACAGGTAATCCAGAACTGCTTCCTTGATACACGTTATGACTATACTGTATTTTTGATATTCATCCTTCAATATTTATTTAGTTCTTGTTTAAATGGCATCACTTAAGTTTCTTACCTGGAACGTGAGGGGTCTCCGAGACAACATTAAACGCTCGGCGGCCCTCACGTTCCTGAAAAATCAGAGGGCGGATGTTGTTGCCCTGGTTGAAACCCACATCGAGGGTTCCCTACAACGGGCACTTAGGAGGCCATGGGTGGGATGGATTTACCACTCTGTGTATTCATCCCACTCTAGGGGGGTGTCTGTGCTGATCGCTAAATCAGTCCATTTTGAGTTGAGTGAGGTCTGCACAGACCCTATGGGGCGGTATGTATTTGTTTCTGCAAAAATGTATGGGGAACCCTTCCTTATTCTGGCCTCGTATGTCCCTCCCCCATTCTCCACCACTACCATTACAGAAGGCCTCAAATTCATAACTAGATACCCGACTGCCCAGGTGGTATGGATGGGAGACTTTAACACCACGTTAAACGACGACTGGGATAGGCTAAGGACTACCCCGACTACATCAGGGGCAAGGGGCGACTCCAGACTCTCCAAGATTATCTCCTCATTCAACCTAACAGATTCATGGAGATTTAAATACCCGCAGAAGCGCTGTTACTCTTGTTTCTCCTCCACACACAACTCAATGTCGAGGATAGACTTTATTTTTGTATCACAGAGGCTTGCCCCACGCCTCGTGGAGGCATCTTTTGGTCCCAGGCTGCTATCAGACCATAACCCATACACCATTACTATTAGTATGCCTTTAGACAAACCAATTAGGACGTGGCGCTTGAATCCCTTTTGGTTATCCTTACTGCCAGAGGACAGTACACTGGACGGAGAGCTAGGCAGATTTTTCATAGAAAACATGAATTCGGCGTCCTTTGATGCAGTGTGGGACTCTTTCAAGCTATTTGCTCGCTCCGCCCTACAAACACATATAAACCAAATTAAATCTACCTCCTCGGCAGCTCACGACAAGGCAATCTTAGCACTAGCCAAGTCAGAACAGAAATATAGGGAAAACCCATCCATTCACCACGCTGACATAATAAAACTACAAAACAGAGTAGTGACACAATTACAGTATGAGAAAGCTAAACAGAAGCTGTTTTTCAGCAAACAGAAGTATTTTGAAAATGGGGAAAAGGCAGGTAAACTCTTGGCCTATCACGCTCATGGTGAGGATAGGCCACCAGTGGTCATCACATTACAGGATTCACAGGATGGGCCGGTCTCTGACCCCAACATTGTCGCCTCTAAATTCAGAGAGTTCTACAAAGAATTATACACATCCACGACCCAGGGGGATTTGTCTTCAATGTTCCAGTTCTTGGAATCGGTCCAATTCCCTCAAGTGTCCCAGGAACAGAGAGATATGCTAGAAGCCCCCCTCACTCTGAAGGAAATAGTAGGAGCGAGTTTCGCCAACTCTAAGGCCCCGGGCTCGGATGGCCTACCCATAGAGTTCTACTCACACTTCTCCGACACGATCTCGCCCAAACTACTCTCCCTATACAATGATATGTTTGAAGCATTCACTCTCCCCCTCTCTATGACAGAAGCCACGATAGTTCTTATACCTAAACCCGGTAAAGACCCAGGTATCCCAGACTCTTATCGCCCCATTTCTCTTCTCCAGGCGGATGCAAAAATTTTGGCCAAAATACTCGCGCTCCGCCTTAACCAGGTAGTCCTCTCTCTAGTACATGTAGACCAAGCAGGCTTCATGCCAGGCCGCAATACTTCATTCAACCTTCGGAAATTGTTTATCAACCTCCAAGCTCCCCATGCTAATGCTGGATCCAGGGTGGTAGTCACCCTGGATACAGCCAAGGCGTTCGACTCCTTAGAATGGACTTATCTCTGGAAATGCCTGGAGGGATATGGCTTTGGCCCGAGATTTGTTCGGTGGATACAGCTCTTATATCAAAACCCGAAAGCCAGGGTGGTGGCTAATGGATGGCCCTCCTCGCAGTTTGACCTCGGCAGAGGTACGAGACAGGGCTGCCCGTTGTCCCCCCTATTGTATGCCCTGGCTGCAGAGCCCTTGGCCATATCTATCCGGGCAGACGAGGAAATCGAGGGCCTTCAAATGGGTCCTCTTATTGAAAAAATAAGTATGTACGCGGATGACACTCTTCTATATTTGGCGGATTCTGGCCCCTCACTATCCAATGCCCTCACCACGATTGAAAGATTCGGACAATTCTCGGGACTTAAAATCAATTGGGGTAAGTCCCAAATTCTTCCAATTGACAGTTCCCCCCCCCCCCCCCCCCTGAATCCCAAGCTAATCTACAGTTGCAAAGGGTTGAGACAATTAAATATCTAGGAGTACATACCTCTAAATACCCGGCGGACTATATTAAGCTTAATGTAGAACCACTGTTTCCCTTAATTAAAAATAAGATACAGGTGTGGTCCCGCTTACCACTGGGGGTCTGGGGTCGTATCAACCTTATAAAGATGATTTTACTTCCAAAAATCCTTTACGCACTTTGGCATGCCCCGATTTACATACCGCTTAAGTACTTTAAAATAATCAAAACACTTCTTAAACCCTTCGTGTGGGGGAAGAGTAGACATAAACTCACTTGGCATGCACTTATAAACCCCACGGATATGGGGGGCACGGCACTACCTGACCTGAATAGATACTACATAGCATCCCAACTTTCCCAACTCTATCATATTGACAAAGTAGATAAGGACAGGTTTCTCCAACTTTTGAACTCCAAAAAGACTCAACCGACAGACGACCCGATATACTCTGTCATCATTGGGGGAGGAACGAAACCGGACAGGGATTCCCTCACCGGTCACTATAAACGAATATGGGACTTAGCAATGTCCAAACTGAACGTCCCCCTCCTCAACGACTACACTCCATTATGGTATAATAGGACATTGCAACATTTTTTTGATTTTCATGAGGCAAGTCTTTGGATTAAACAGGGAATTTTTTACGTACACCACCTTATTGAAAATGGGTTGATTAAATCATTTGACACGCTAAAAACTGATTTTGCATTACAAGACCACATGCTATTCAGATACATTCAACTACGACATGTGACACGGGCACAGTTCCAGCAGTCTCTTCCGACACCTACCCCTAATCCTATCATTGCTGTGGTTAAAGGAAAGGATCCCAAAAAACTAATTTCTTGCTTCTACAGCATGCTCGGCGCACTATCCTCAGCTAAAATAGCATATGGATTGAAACCTAGATGGGAAAGGGATCTGGGTCCACTTGAGGATGAGGAGTGGGAGGAGGCCATGGAAACTAGTAAGCAAGTGTCCCCCAAGCTTTCTGACAGGTTGTCTCAATTATACATCTTACATCGGGCCTACCTCACCCCACTTAGGGTAGCTAAATACAAAAAAGATCAAACTATCACCTGCCCCATGTGTAATGCGGCCAATGGAACCTTCTTCCATCTCATTTGGGCTTGCCCAAAATCGCAGGGATACTGGCAACAGCTGGTGACGTTCCTCCATGACAATATGGGCTCCCCGCTGGCATTGGACTCTAAACAATGCCTCCTGGGGATTTTCCCAGTTGGGATTGATAGGCACACCAGGACATTCCTGCAAGAGACTTTGTTTTCAGGCAGGAAGGTGCTGGCGAAGAGGTGGATGAGGCCTCAACCACCTTCCTTTTCAGAATGGCTGAGGGAGGTGAATGCTTCCCTCCCATACAAAAAAATCCTATATATAAACAGGGGTTGCCCGGAAAAGTATTACAAGATCTGGGATCGGTGGCTCCAGGATTCGGGTACATGCACCTGAGGTGGTGAAAAAGTTAATAAAAATGTAATATTCCCTTTTTTTTTTTTTTTTGTTGTTGATTAAATGAAGGGGGGGAAAGGAATAGAATGACGTTATTCATCCTTTTGTGTATGATGTATACCTGTGATTTAGTCCCAATAACGTGTACATTCATGTTGTAACTATTATGTACCTGTACTCAATAAAACCCTTTTTTTTTTGAGTGAAAAAAAACGCCTGTCCATGTTATTGTATACATTTTTTAACCTTTTCTTTTTTTTTCGAAAAAAAAAAAACAGAGAAAAAAAAACCGTCGGAGCTCAAAAACACAATTGCAGCGTTTTTGCGTGTTTTTTATCGTTTTGACGCTTCGCGGTTTTTTTTATGCCTAACGCCGACGCCGAGGAACGCACTGGTCCTAGGTTTTTTTTTTACAGCTTAAAAACGCCTATGCTATTTGCAGCTCAAAAATGCCTAGGTGGGCATGAAGCTATAGACTAACATGGACAGGTGTTTTTAAGCTGTAAAAAACGCTCAAAAACGCGGCTGTAAAAACGTCCGTGGGCATGAGGCCTTAGTGTTTATACTTTAGCTGCCATGGATTTTTTTAATTATATAGGGAGTAGGAAAATAGATGTAGGAGATTTTTTTTAAAATGCGGATAACACTCAATACACAGATTTGGAGTTTTAATCTAAAAGAAAGCTCTATTTGTGGGAAAAAATGATAAAAATTTAGTTGGGGTACAGTGTTGCATGACCGCGCAATTGTCTGTGGACAATTTTCTCTGGACAGCCTAAATCTTGACAAAGTGGGTATTAGCCTTCCTTCAGGAGTGACTAGGCAGAATGTGTTAACTTCAAAGCTGAACAGCCCCGCCCAGGGGGCCGTCCTACTGGCTATATCCCCTCAGCCTGCACTAAGCAGCTCAGTTCATCAAAAGCAGTACAAACTTAAAAAGGAGGGGTGGGTGCTGTGTCTGTCCATGAACTCAGAGAAAAGGATTTTACGGTGAGTATAAAAATCCTATTTTCTCTTTCGTTCATGGACGGACACAGCCTAAATCTTGACAAAGTGGGACGTCCCAAAGCAGTGTCAAAAACGAGGGGTGGGAACAGCATTAAAACAACTTCACCCAAAACAAAACAGAGCTCCTCAACTGAGGAGTTGTAACTCTAAACAGCCGCCTGCAAAACTTTGCGGCCGAAGAAGCATCCGAAGATGCACTCACATCAACTTGTAAAGTTTAGTGAAAGTGTGAACGGACGACCAAGTCGCCACCTTACACACCTGGGAAACAGACGCTTGATGTCGGAAAGCCCAAGAGGCACCTATTGCCCTGGTCGAATGCACCGTGACAGGATAAAGGGAGGCGCCCGACCCTTTATGGAGAAAGCCTGATCACGATCTGTCGGATCCACCTCGGAATGGTGGCCGACGAGACCGCTGGGCCCTTCTTGGGACCAGCCACCAAAAGAAACAGTGAGTCTGAACTCCAGAACCGAGCAGTAACAGACAAGTATTCTCTCAGAGCTCGGACAACGTCCAAGGAATGCAAAGTCGTCTCCTGAGGATTCAACGGATGAGGACACAAGGATGGCAGTACAATGTCTTCCTTGAGATGGAAGGTCGAAACGACCTTAGGAAGAAAAGAAGGCTGCGGACACAGCACCACCTTATCCTTGTGGAAGATCAGATAGGGAGCCTTGCATGACAAGGCTGCCAGCTCAGAAACCCGTCTTAACTGACATAACAGCCACCAAAAGGACCACTTTCTGAGAAAGTGTCAACAAGGGAATCTCCCTGATGTTCTCAAACAGTGGTTTCTGAAGCACCGAGAGGCCATGCCGTTAAAGCCAGCGACTGTAAGCAGGATGGCGTATGGGACCTTGCGACAGCAGGTCCTCTCGTAGCGGTAGACGCCAAGGGACGTCTGCTATACAAGCCCCACGGAGGTAGTGGAGGGCAGACCGGAGGGGCCGCATGCCGAACCCCCTGTACAAATGTTCTCACTAGAGAGTGAGCCACCAGGGGTCGTTGAAAAAAGACAGCCAGGGCAGATATCTGCCCCTTAATTGTACTTAAAGCAAAGATTTTGGTCCACCCCACGCTGTAAGAACAGCAGGACTCTGGAACTAAATAAGTACGCGGATGCCACCTCATTTCCTCACAAATGGATATGTAGGTCTTCCAAGTGCGATGGTAAATCTTCCTAGAGGACAATTTCCAAGCACTCCTCATGGTAGAGATCACTGAGTCTGACAGGCCCCGGTCTCTTAGCACCTGGCTCTCAATAGTCATGCCGTTGAAGCCAGTGACTGTAAAACAGGATGGCGTATGGGACCTTGCGACAGCAGGTCCTTTCTTAGCGGTAGACGCCAAGAGGCGTCTGCTATCAGGCGCACTAGATCGGTGTACCAAGGACGCCGAGGCCAATCCAGAGCAATTGGGATCATTGGAATCCTCTCTGCCTCCAGTCTGCGAAGCAGATGAGGAACGAGCTTCAGAGGAGGGAAGGCATAGATTAGCCGGTACTGACTCCGCGGTGCCACCAACGCATCTGTCGCGTCTGCCCATGGGTCTCTTGACCTGGTCACAAACCTCAATACCTTCCGATTGAGTCGAGAAGCCAGGAGATCTATGTCTGGCGTGTCCCATCTTTGGAAAAGGAGCTGAAACTCCTCCGGGTGTAGAGACCATTCTCCTTGGTCCAGCATCTGGCGACTCCGCCTGCTAGTTTTCCACGCCCGGAATGTATACGGCCGACAGGGCCGGTACGCTCCTTTCTGCCCACCTTAGGATGTGAGCGACCTCCGATGCTGTAGCTGAGCTTCTTGTTCCTCCTTGATGGTTGACATACGCCACCGCCATGGCGTTGTCCAACTGGATCCTGACTGGACACCCCTGTAGCCTCTGAGACCATGTGGATCGCCCGGAGTTCCAGGACATTGATCGGCAAGTGGGAGTCCTCCGGAGTCCAGTGACCCTGGGTCGACCCCCCCAGAGTCCCCCCCAACCGGTAAGGCTGGCGTCTGTCGTGACCACCATCCAGTAAAAAGAAAGGAACGACTTCCCGGACAGAAGTGCCGGTGATGTCAGCCACCAAACTAGGGAGGTACTGACTAGGTGGCTCACCCGGATTTGACAATCCAGGGATGATGGGCACTTGTCCCTTCTGGACAGAATTACCTTCTGTAACACTAGCGTGTGAAATTGCGCATACGGTACCGCCTCGAAGGAGGCTACCATGAGGCCCAGGACTTGCATGCAAAAGCGGCGTGACGACCATCTTTGGGATGTCAACTGCCGCACCGCAGCCCGAAGGGTTTTCAACTTTCCCATAGGGAGAAAAACTTTCTCCTCTGAGGAGTCCAGAATCAACCCCAGATACACTAGGAGTTGAGTCGGTACCAATACTGACTTCTGAGTGTTCAGCACCCAACCAAAGTATCGGAGGGTCTGACAGGTTATAGACACGCTCACCTCTAATTCTGAGCTTGAAGTGGCCCTCAGAAGAATATCGTCCAAGTAGCCCACTATAGCGATGCCAAGCAGTCTTGGTAAGGCCAGAATCAGGGCGAGCACCTTTGTGGACCCTCAGCTTGCGAAAACAGGCACGCTTCTGTCCCTCAGCAGGCGCTTTAATCGGCCTGGGATCGTTTACTTGCCTCACTAGGCGGACGGAGAAAACGCTTGTTCGCGGTGAAGGATGGCCCTAGCCTACGGATTGTGGGAGCAGCATGCTCTTACCTCCTGTGGCATATTTAATAATGTCATCCAGGGATGCTCCAAAAAGTCTTGTCGCCCTTAAAGGGCAAATCCATCAGGGCCTTTTTGGAAGATTGGTCCGCCGACCAACCTTTTAGCCAGAGCAGACGGCGTAACACCACCGCATAGCTTGAGGCTCTGGACAGCAGAGGAATAGTGTCCAAGGCTGATTCGCAGACAATTTTAAGGCCCTGTATCAACTGGTCGGCCATAGCCACCTCGTCCGAGGGAGCCTCATGTGCTTTAAACCCATGGAGAAGCATTTTTGCCCCTTCAGTGAATGTCTGAGAAACCAGGGCCCCAACCATCGTTGGGCGCACAGCCGAGCCGTATAGGTAGCGGATGACCGCTTCAGCCTTCCTGTCCGCAGGGTCCTTGAAAGCAGGAGCCCTTTCCACCGGAATTGTGGTTACCCCGTTTAATATGGACACCTGAGGATCCACTATCGGAGGAGAGGTCCATCTTTTCAGGAAACTCTCCTCAAAAAGGTAACGCACCGCCAAATTTTTTGGGGACCGAAAACCTTCTGTGGTTTGTCCCACTCCTTGTATAAAAGCTTGTCTAGATCACAAGGAACGCCTTAGCAGTGCGGGTCGGCTTTACAGAACCCGAAAGGGACCGACGCCTCTGGCGTTTCTGCAGGCTCCTCTATCTTTAGAGTATCCCGCACTGCGGTGATAAGGTCACCTGTCAGAGCCTTATCGCTTGGTGACCCGGACCCCGAGTCATCCTCACTGTCCGACCGGCCACGGTCCGCATCCTCTGATACGTCAGAACCAGGGCCATGAGCCGTAGCTGGGCCCGTCTCCGCATCAGAGTTGTCCCCAGAAGATGGCGAGGGGAGGGGGCACTTTTTACCCCCCGTGTTCCCACGCGCCGCTTCCACCTTGGCAACAAACCAGGACGCCGACATAGCGTCTATTGACACAGCGGGTGCAGGAGCACCAGATGCCAATTCAGGTGTATCAGGGGGAGAAGCGTCTGCTTCTGATGCCATGCTGACCTACGCACCTGACACAAGGACTCCAGTCAAGGTACCAACAGCCCACCCTCCTAGTTGCGACAGAGACGAGGGTTCCCCCCCAGAGGACTCACCACCCTTGAACAGTAGTATGGCTGCCGTCTGCTTCCTAGTAGAGCTGCTACCTTGTCAGCTATGTCAGTCTGACCACTCTGCAGCGTGTGTCTGTAGGCTTGCACCGTCTAAATGTTGTTTGATCGGCGTGGACCGTGAAAAAATGACCGCCCTGTGGCAGATAGAGGCCAAGAACGCAGCGGGCCACAAGAACATGGCCGCCGAGCGGCAGGTAGAGGCCAACACAGCGTGATCACAAGAAATATGGCCGCCGACCGGCAGATAGAGGCCAATACAGCGCGGGCCACAAGAACATGGCCGCTGAGCACAGATAGAGGCCAACCACAGCGTGGATCACAGGAAAAATGGCCGCCGAGCGGCAGATAGAGGCCAATCACAGCGCGGACCACAAAAACATGGCCGCTGAGCGCAAGTAGAGGCCAAACACAGCATGGATCACAAGCAAAATGTCCGCCGACAGCATTGGAGCAGAACACACAGGTAAGCAAACTTTTCATGGCAGCTCATAACATTTGTTTAGCGGACGTACATGCACAGTTCCCACACAGGTGGAGCCCCCCCCCCAGGTGAACCCCTGCCCCAGCAGCCAGCCTAGCTCAGAGAGCCTAGGGAGGAGGGAAGGAAGGGAGGGAGGAAGGGTAGGATAGAACCTCTTACTCACCTCTTCAGGAATGCCCAGCTATGTCCTCCTGCCGAAGCAGGGGATTACTACTTACCCTTCCTGTGTGGATTGTGCTGGAAGCATCCCAGACAGACCATCTTCCGCATGGTGACGGAGGTGACTGTCGGCCCGACTGCTGCGACTCGGCCCTGTAGACCGGTCGTATGTATGCCCTGGAGCGTGTAGCTCACGGGCCACCCGTAGAGCGACGGGCATGTTGTGGATAGGGTGACCACATTTTTAAACTACCATTCAGGGACACCCCCCTTCCCAAAAATCAGCTTGTGCTGTAACGAATCACAGCACAGTGATTGGACACAAGAGTTGGGATTTATGATTTCTCCAATCACAAGCAGGGGGTGGGGATTGTGCTCCTCCAGGCATTCCCGGCCAGGACAAGTACTGTCAGTGAGTAAAGAGGTGATGTGGCAGCCTTTTTTGGGGATATCAGATTGGCCTGGGGAGTGGCTGTGTCAGTTTCATTCCGGGACACTGTATTGTCTTGGAATGAAGGTGCCTGGGAAAGACCTGCAAAATGCGGGACTGTCCCAGGCAATCTGGGACACGTGGTCACCCTAATCGTGGACGACCCAGCGTGTAGCCACGGTTGGCACACGGTCGATGGCCGAAACTGGGGAGGCTACAAGGATCTGGGATCCAGCCTGTCAACCAAGTCGGAAGTTGATCGAAGATCACAGGAACAAAAAATAAAATAATAAAATTTCAATCTGAAATAAACCTCCAGGCCTATGGGCCCGAAGGGAGCCATGTCTTCTCCTTAGCTAGGCAGAAAAAAACTGAGCTGCTTAGTGCAGGCTGAGGGTATATAGCCAGTAGGACCGCCCCCTGGGCGGGGCTGTTCAGCTTTGAAGTTGTTAACACATTCTGCCTAGTCACTCCTGAAGGAAGGCTAATACCCACCTTGTCAAGATTTAGGCTGTGTCCGTCCATGAACGAAAGAGAAAATTCCTTTAGGCTGCATTCACACCTGAGCGTTTTCAGCTTTTAAACTCCCGAAAAACGTCCAACAAGCAAAATCCTATTAATTTAAATGGCCCCTGTTCACATTTGAGTGTTTTGTAGCTTGAAGAATGTAAGAAAAGAAATGGCTGCACATCCAGAAATTCCGATTGCCTTTTATTGTTAAAAGTAATAACACCAAAGGCACCAACACGAGGTCACGTAGGACGCGTTTCACACAAACACCTTGTGCTTAATCATTACAATGACTAAAATAACTGATAGATCTTAAATAGACTGCCCCAGTAACTGCAGGTGTTCTGGGGGCGGTGATAATCAGCAATAGTACACAGTCCGAACAATCACAAAACTTCAGCCCCAAAGAACATCTGAGTAAAGATTCAAATACAAAATCAAACTGAAGGTCCAAGTTCCTGGGCACACCGAGAGATCTCCCATACACACAAAGACCTGGACCAACAATCGCATAGAAACATTGTATATAAAATACATGAACAACACCACTAAATAATTTGGAAAAAGGAATATAAATACATATAGTGTAAAGAGAAAGAAGAATAAAAACCATAGTAAATATAAAAACATTTGTCTAATATGAGCATGTATGTGCATGCAGGTGCACACACACATGCACAACACATACAAGAGACATACATGTTAAAGCGGATGTTCTGCGGTCCATATTTTTATTTTTTTATATTCATTCAATGTTAAAACGTTAGTAATCTAAGTACTCACGTCTGCGGCACTTTAAACCCCCCCCCCCATCCGTTTTGCACTAAAAAAAGAGTTTATAAAACTCTTCCTGCTTTTGCCATTTTGCTTGTGGGCATCTTGAAGCCCACAAGCATATCCTTCCGGGTAGAGATAGTTACATAGTTACATAGTTAGTCAGGTTGAAAAAAGACACAAGTCCATCCAGTTCAACCGTAAAAAAAAATAAAAATAAAATAAACATATATCGTACAATCCCATATACCCAATTCTATACCCACAGTTGATCCAGAGGAAGGCAAAAAAAAACCAGAAGAGCATGATCCAATTTGCTACAGCAGGGGAAAAAATTCCTTCCTGATCCCCCGAGAGGCAATCGGATATTCCCCGGATCAACTTTACCTATAAATGTCAGTACCCAGTTATATTATGTACATTTAAGAAAGAATCCAGGCCCTTCTTAAAGCAATCTACTGAGCTGGCCAGAACCACCTCTGCAGGGAGTCTATTCCACATTTTCACAGCTCTTACTGTGAAAAAACCTTTCCGTATTTGGAGGTGAAATCTCTTTTCCTCTAGACGCAAAGAGTGCCCCCTTGTCCTTTGTGTTGACCGTAAAGTGAATAACTGAACACCAAGTTCACTATATGGACCCCTTATATATTTGTACATGTTGATCATATCCCCCCTTAATCTCCTCTTCTCAAGAGAGAATAAATTCAGTTCCTCTAATCTCTCCTCATAGCTGAGCTCCTCCATGCCTCTTATCAGTTTGGTTGCCCTTCTCTGCACTTTCTCCTGTTCCCCAATATCCTTTTTGAGAACTGGGGCCCAAAACTGAACTGCATATTCCAGATGAGGTCTTACTAATGATTTGAACAGGGGCAAAATGATATCTCTCTCTCTGGAGACCATACCTCTCTTAATACAAGAAAGGACTTTGCTCGCTTTGGAAACCGCAGCTTGGCATTGCATGCCATTATTGAGCTTATGATCTACCAAAACCCCCAGATCCTTCTCCACTACGGATCCCCCCAGTTGTACTCCCCCTAGTATGTATGATGCATTCATATTATTAGCCCCCAAGTGCATAACTTTACATTTATCAACATTAAACCTCATCTGCCACATAGTCGCCCAATTAGACAGAGCATTGAGGTCGGCTTGTAAATTGGCGACATCCTGTAAGGACGTCATTCCACTGCATAGCTTGGTGTCATCTGCAAAGACAGAAATGTTACTTTTGATCTCAGACCCAATATCATTTATAAACATATTAAAAAGTAAGGGTCCCAGCACTGAACCTTGGGGTACACCCAGGGCCGGCCCTACCATGGGACCAGGTGGTACCATTGTACCAGGCGGCACTTTTAGGGGGGCGGCAAAGCTGTGAGCAGAAAAATCTATCCACAAAATGTAGCTGTAAAACTTGTATGCCCCTGTTGCCTGCCTAATTTAGGGATTATGCGCTCCTGCTCACTGCTCTGCGGCAGCAGATGCACCCCTTTCTAGGCTCCCTTCTTGAGTTCCTATGAGTCTCCCCCCCCCTGGATCGGAGCTGGTACAGTCCCAGCGAAAGTGCATGTGGGCGGAGCAGAAAGAGAACCTCACACTGCAGCATCGATCTTTGGTTCCCGCCCAGCACACAGCAAAGCGCTCCTCCTCCTCCAGAGCAGAGTGAAGATGTGTAAATCACGGATGACAGGCTGGATCCTCTTCTACTGTGAGTCCCGACTGCTCTGCATTCCATATACTGTGATTATAAACGTGCCCTGAACTTTTCACTGCAGGTTTATTGAAAGTAAAATTCTTAAACAGGTTAGGAATTAGTGTGACATTTCAGGTGCTACATTATATGTAATCCACATACACATTATATCTTCTAAAAAGAATGATTTTTTAATAAGATATAATGTGTATGTGGATTACATATATGTAGCACCTGAAATGTCACACTAATCCCTAACCTGTTCAAGAATATAACATTACACAGCAAAGGAGGTGATTTCTTATCCCAGCCCAACTTCAAGAAAGTCCACTCTTGCAGTGTGGGGGAGGGGGGAGAAGGGGGGCACTGTATAGTCTTTTTTTACTTGATTCTATGCTTCAGCCAGCTCCAGTGCTCTCCTCCTCCTCCCTATCACATATAGAGGAAGATTAACCCTGTATGGTCTAAATTGGAGGCTGGAGTGTGACCACTGTCACTCCTAACTGACACAGGAGCTGCAGGGGACCAGTAACAGAACTGCAGAGAGCCCGCTGAAGCAAAGTACAAGGTAAAACTGAATACACAGCAAAGAATTCATTGGGTTCAGCAGGGTCTGAATTTTTGATCGATGTGTAACCCTCTCTGTTAGACAGAAACCGATTTGTTATATCCACTTCTGCTGGAAATCCTTGTTCGATTAGCTGTTTGCAGCCAAACGGAAGCAGTGCTGATCAGTGTATTTTGATAGGGGAGAGTCCCTGCTGTCAGAATACAATTCCCACATCCATCCAACTTGTGTGGATGGAGGAATCTGTCAGCCACTTGCTTGAGCCCCATCTCGATCCAGCAATGTGCACAAGAGCACTTGCTCTCTAGTGCAGGGGTCTCCAAACTCTCCTAAAGGGCCAGTTTACTGTCTTTCAGACTTCAGGGGGGCCGAACTGTGCCCAGTGGGACTTAACAATGTGCGATCTGGTGTCGTTGGGAGGAATAGTGCCCCTTTTTTTGTCAGTAGAAGGAATTATGCCCCATCATTGGTGTCATTGGCAGGAATAATGCCTCAAGGGCCAGATAAAGGCAAGCAAAGGGCCACATCTGGCCCCAGGGCCGCAGTTTGGAGACCACTGCTCTAGTGGACTGTTTTTTTATAGTGCACTTTAATATTACTTTGCACTGTGTGTTTGATTTGCAGCACTGGGAGTTTGGTAGTAACTCCAAAACCAAATTGTGTACAAATGAACCATAAGAATTTGACTAGAGTTATTTGAATATTTGGGAGTTATTCATGTTATATGTTATAGTATTTTACATTTTTTATTTACAGTTCCCTCACAAAATGTTTTTGCAGCACAGGGATTTTGGTCCCACATGTGATATGTAATTGAATATTTATGAGTTGTTCGCATTATATGTTTTGGGATTCGCCCCTTCATAATTTTGTTTGCAGCACTGGTATTTTGGTTCCATATTCATGTGCTATATATTTCACTTGGTCAGATTTGATAATGACACATACACTAAATTTGATATAATTTATAGGGGCTACTGCTATGCACTAGGGTGTATATACTCCTGGTCTCTGTACTCTGCAGTTTACTGCTCTTGACTTCTGCACATTGTATATTACTGTACATACTCTACCTCTGAACACTGTACACACTGCTCCTGATCCTTGTACTTTGTAATCTATTCAATTCTGACCTCTGCACTATATATATATATATATATATATATATATATATATATAATGTATTTGTGTGTGTGTGTGTGTGTGTGTGAGATAATTGGTCATGGGGGGGCGCAGCTTGGCATGTTCGCCCTGGGTGCTGGTTGACTTTGTCCCGGCACTGCCCCCTGCACTGTGAGGCAAATTGCCCGCTCCACTCCGCGCTGCACTGCAAGCATTTTTATTATTAACTTTTTTACTAGTAATGGCAGTGATCTACGACATTGCGGTGGACAGGTTCGGACACTTTTGACACATATTTGGGATCATTGACATCTATACAGCGATCTGTGCTATAAAACTGCACTGATTACTGTGTAAATGTCACTGTCTGGAAAGGGGTTAAATGGGGAGGTGTTTCTAACTGGGGGGGATGGGACTGACTGGAGGAGGAGAGAGATCTCTGTTCCTAATCACTAGGAACAGCAGATCTGTCTCTCCTCCCCTGTCAGAATGGGGATCTGTCTGTTTACATTGACAGATCCCCGTTCTGGCTCTCTGTGGAGCGATCGTGGGTGGCATTGCGGCCGCCGGCCAAGCACAGGTCCTTTTATACTCCAATATACATGTATAGAGCCATGACAGGTCCTCTTTATACTTCTATATACCTGTATAGAGCCATGACAGGTCCTCTTTATACTCCTACATACATGTATAGAGCCATGACAGGTCCTCTTTATACTCCTACATACATGTATAGAGCCATGACAGGTCCTCTTTATACTCCTACATACATGTATAGAGCCATGACAGGTCCTCTTTATACTCCTACATACATGTATAGAGCCATGTAAGGTCCTTATTATACTTCTATATACACGTATAATGCCATGACTGGTCCTCTTTACACTCCTATACATGTATAGAGCCATAACAGGTCCTCTTTATACTCTTATATACATGTATAGAGCCATGACAGGTCCACTTTATACTCTTATATACATGTATAGAGCCATAACAGGTCCTCTTTACACTCTTATATACATGTATAGAGCCATGACAGGTCCACTTTAGTTATCATAATATAAAATAATGGATGTGGGGGCATTTTGGTGGGCGTGATTTTTTTTTGGGGGGGGCAGCATTTCATTTTTGGTACCAGGCAGCAAAATGTCTTGGGCCGACACTGGGTACACCACTGATTTAACCTTGGACCATTCAGAGTAAGAATCATTAACCACTACTCTCTGAATTCTGTCTTTTAGCCAGTTTTCTATCCATTTACAAACTGATATTTCCAATCCTGTAGACTTTACCTTACACATGAGCCGTGTGTGGGGATCTGTATCGAACGCTTTTGCAAAATCCAAATATACCACGTCCACTGCCACCCCTCTGTCCAAGGTCTTACTTACCTCTTCATAAAAAGAAATCAGGTTTGTTTGACAACTTCTGTCTTTCATGAATCCATGCTGTCTGTTGCTTAAATAGTTTTTTTCCAGCAAGAACTCATCTATGTGGTCTTTTATTAATCTCTCCAGTATTTTCCCAACTATAGAAGTTAAACTAACAGGTCTATAGTTACTTGGTAAACACTTAATTCCCTTTTTAAATATAGGCACCACACTGGCCCTGCGCCAATCCAGTGGTACTATTCCTGTCATTAATGAGTCCCTAAAAATTAAATACAATGGCTTTGAAATTACAGAGCTCAATTCTTTTAGGATCCGTGGGTGTATGCCATCTGGTCCAGGTGCTTTATCCACCTTTATTCCATCTAAATATTTCTGGACCATATCACTTTTGAGCCATTGTGGATTTGGGGCTGTGTCACTACCACCCCCATTTTGGACATGAGCTCCCCCATGCTCCTTTGTATACACAGAACTGAAGAAAGTATTTAATAAATTAGCCTTCTCTTTGTCCCCAGTCACCCACTCTAGATTATTTTGTAAAGGGCCTACATGCTCAGACTTGACCTTTTTACTATTAATATATTTGAAGATTTTTTTGGGGTTTGTCCTACTATCTTTTGCAATCTGTCGTTCATTTTGAATTTTTGCATCCTTGATTTCCTTTTTACATATCCTGTTATATTCTTTGTAACATTTAAATGACACTAGTGTTCCCTCATTTTTATATTTTTTAAAAACTCTTTTCTTATAGTTTATAGCTTTTTTAACTTTGGCAGTGAGCCACATAGGTTTTATTTTTAGCCTTTTAAACTTATTGCCCATGGGAATATACTTTGCAGTGAGTTCACAAACAGTCTTTTTGAAGAATTCCCATTTCTGTTCTGTGCCCATTGATGCCAATATTCCTTCCCAGTCTAAGTACTGGAGAGCAGCGCTCATCCTTGGAAAATTTGCTCTCTTGAAATTAAGTGTTTTTATCTTTCCTGTATGTGATTTTTGCTTACAACTAACATCAAATGAAATCATGTTATGGTCACTGCTACCCAGGTGTTCCTTTATCTGAACATTAGTAATACGCTCTGCATGGTTTGAGATTACCAGGTCCAACAGAGCATCATTCCTAGTTGGGGCCTCAATAAACTGGACCATAAAATTGTCCTGCAATAGGTTTATAAATTTTTGCCCTTTAACTGTCTCCCAGCAGTTCCATTACTCCAGTCAATTTCTGGGTAGTTAAAATCCCCCATTATTATCACCGTCCCAGCCCTTGCAGCCCTTTCCATCTGTGCAAGGAGCTGAGTCTCTAACTCCTCATTAACATTGGGTGGTCTATAACAAACTCCAATGATTAGCTTTGAACTACGCACATCTGTATGCAGTTCCACCCATAATGCTTCAGACTCATCACACTCTCCATCCACCAGGTCCTCTTTCACACTCGCTTTGAGATCACTTCTCACATAGAGACAGACCCCTCCACCCTTCCTTTTTACCCTGTCTTTCCGAAAGAGTGCATAGCCAGGAATATTAATAGCCCAGTCATGTGAGGAATGAAGCCAAGTTTCAGCAATACCGATTACATCATAGCTCTCCTCATGCACCAGAGCTTCCAACTCACCTATTTTGCTTGGCAGACTTCTGGCGTTGGTGAACAGACACTTTAATGCATTAATATTATTTGACCGGTCACATACTATCCTCTTGGGTGTTCCCAGATTGCAACTAGGACTTGCTACTATACTTACCTTGGGTTTATGTTCTTTGGTTACCCTACCACTAATGCCCCTAATACTACCCTTTAGAATATGCTTCTCTCCCGGCATTCATCTCCGAATCTCGCGCACGCGCAGTGTTGACGGCGAGCAGCGCCATCAACACTTACTGGTTGCCATCACAACGGGCATCAACATTTAAAGTACACGCCCAGTACACGCCCAGTTGTAATGGCAAAATACACCTGCGTGCCCTTATCTAAAATGGCGGAATTAGATCCGCCCTCGTCACGTGACCGGTTACACGAGTCACGTGACGATACACTTATCGTGAGATCTGAATGGAAGGAGGTTACATATTACTCCTCCGAAGCAGGACAATTTGCTCCCAGGAGCCACTGCGATATTAGGAGCAGAGGAAAGGACACGCCTACTCCCGTGGGAGGAAATCCCGGAAGTAGCAGTAACGAAATAAGATATAAAGAAAACTACTGAGAGAAAAAAAAAAGGTTAGTGCACTGTTTATTTATGTGATAAGAGGGACTGCTGATGTTAAACTTAAATTTATGGGTGAACCTCCGCTTTAAATAATTTATTCCTCCATGCAAAAGACTACTCTAACACTATGAATGCATAAACAAATGCACCCATGTATACATCATAGAAGAACTACCTCCATTTTGACGCCTGCAATGACGCATGTGTCCCAATACGATTGTAAATATCGTATGGTAATTTGATACAGACCCTATATACAGGTACCATACATGTGATTGTCATGGATATGCAGTAGTGTTTGTCTGTCAGCTTACCTTCCTTCCCATGTGTTCATCTTAGAGGCCTGAGCCCTTTCACCTGGCTTCCTTTATAATCTCCTCCCAGCCTGACTCCACCCCAGGCCCTATCACAGAACACTATATTAACCTGTGCACTGCAAGCCTGCTTTGCTGATCAACGTGTTTGTTAGGCATTGTGTGTTTGGGTTCCTGCCTGCCGTGTGCTACGTCTGTCTCTCTGTTACGTTATTGGCTTGTCCCCGACTATCCCTGTCTGCTCGTGACCCTTGACCTTCGGCTCGTTCTTTCGTTATCCTTGTCTGCTTGTGGCCCCTGACCTTCGGCTTGTTATTCGGTTCTCCCTTATCTTGTGCTGCTGCTTCCCCTCTGTTTCCCCTTATCCTACGGGGCGTGAGCTAGGAAACTCCAGGGGCCGCGACCTGGTCCCAGCCTGCAGCTAACATCCTCACCACTAGAGGCCCTGGAGAAGACCAGCTGGGTCTTAGACTCCGCGCCCTGGGGAATCTTGGCTCTAGCTTCCGTTTGGATCCCGGTTGTGCTCCTCTGGTCCCGCTTTCCACAACCACCCAGTTTCCTATCCGCAGAAGCCAGCCATAGGGTTCACTACCTCGCGGTGCACTCCTGTCCCCCTACGGTGTGTATCTGTCACCTGGCCACAGGTGACCCTGACAGTGATAATGTCCACTTTGGTCCAATGCGTCCACACAAAAGTACACGGAGATAGTAGGAAATACTTGAGGCTAAATATCAAAAAAATTAAAATAAACGATAGAAATAAAAAATCATTTAATGAATACTGTCTCACAAGTATATCCATAAATGCCTGAAGCTCAAAAAAGTATGTAGCGGGGTCTCCTTTAAGGCCCCGGGACTACGTTACCCAGAACCCCGTTCGGCACCCAGAGTGCAATTAGCCACCGCAGAGACTCATGGGAGGGGTTATTTAAGGAGGAGGCGAGGCGGAACTCGGCCTTTTTGGACACCGCGCTGCAAGCAACAGTTTCTTCCTGTGCGGATCTGCTCCAGTGCAAGGCCTGAGGCCTGGGGCCTTGCGCAACTTCCAAAGAGCCTTCCACCCCACTGCGGAGCCTGGGTGGCACCGGACTTGTCGAGTGAGGACATCAGTTAGATCGGGGACCCAATCGTTGCAGACGCTGTGTGCGGAGACACAGCAGGTGGAAGTCCCGGACTGGGATCGCGTCCGGAGGGGTGAGCGAGCACTTGCTCAAGCCAATAGACTGTACCGTGTTTAGGCCTATAGACTGCCTTGGCCCACCTATCATTGTTTGTTGTTCCATTAGGAGACCAGTAGCAGGACAGAGTTAAAGGGTCTCCAGTATAGTGTTCCTTGAGACTGCCTACTTGTGGATTACAAATACTATTTCATCAAGTGCACCACCGAAAGTTTGCATGCAAAGAAATAACAAGTGAAAAGACTGAGATTTCTTCTATGTCAGGCCTGACCAGGGAGGGGAGATAGAATATTGTTTGGTGCGCCACAGGGCGCGTACACCATAATAGCTGCGTGTGGTGGGTTACCGAGCTGGGCCATTGTTGTGTGCTACACCTATTGCTGCAGGGCTCTGTAAGCAAGTTGCATGTGTTCTGTTCTGCCTATGCTTTTGATATAAAAGTAAAGCTGTTGCATTTGATCTCTCGCCTCAGTGTGTTGTCTTACTGCAAAATGGATTGCCCCTTGCAATATTACTGAATGTGATATAAGTTTAACCCTAGACTAACTGTGCCAGAGTGGGTCGAGTAAGATTGCTGGGGGTTGGCGGTGCTGTATACAGGGCCCGAAATCAAACCAGCGGCTCTCTTAACTGGGGGTAGTGCTACAAGTACATGAGCTTCTTTTTGGGCAGATTACAGGCATTTTTCTGCTTTTTACATTGGTGAACTTTTGACCTGCGCAAAAACGCGGTAAAAAAAAACACGGTAAAACGCTACATATTTTTGGTAAAAATCCCAATAAGCGTATATTGATTGGTTTGCACAAAAGTTATCACGTCTACAAACTATGGGATATATTTATGGAATTTTTATTTTTATTTTACTAGTAATGGCGGTGATTAGCAATTTTTAGCGGGACGGCGACATTGCGCTCAATAGGGACACGTTTAACCCTTTGCTCGCCCCTGATATTAGCCCCTTCCCTGCCAGTGTAATTAGTACAGTTTTGCCCATTGGGACTTTAGATGAAGCGCCACACAGCCAGTAATAAAAACATAGTATAGGTTTATTGAATAGGCCAGCAATAGGACTGGGAAAAATGTCAGAATGCCAAACAGTTGGCCCAAATCCATTACATAGTTACATACAGTCATCAAATAATCCATAGTAGGTGTGTCATATGTGTATAAAATATAATATATATATATATATATATATATATATATATATATATTTTGTGATATTGGGGTGTTTTAGCTCAAGTGGATAGATGCATTTTTATGCAGTGAGTCCATATGAGACAGGCATTCTAGTTAAGGGCCTGGTAGCCCACGTTTATTTAAACAGAAATACAAAAGCAAAATGTCCCTTCAGGATTCCCACGCAGGGGGTTTAACTTCATTAAGCAGTCCAAAAATAAGAAAACATACCAAGCCACCTGGCTCTCTTGTTAGCAGTTCCTCTGCTTGCTTTAAGTACTGGTGCCTTAAACCACCAGATCTTCCAGTCTCACAGTCTTGGATGCACACAGCTTTGGACTTTTTAAACGCACACAGCTTCTGGCTCCTTGGACGCACACAGCTTAAAGTGGTTGTAAACCCCGGTACACTTTTTCTAATTTCAACATATTATGGTGCTCTATATCTAGCTGATGCTTCTGCAATGTCTTATTCCTAAAAACGATGCCTGCAAATAGCCGAAAATACCTTTTTTGTTTCTTGTCATTTGTGTTCATTTCCGGGTATCCAAATCCCCATTGAAACTCCTGTTGTTGGAAGCTAATACCGACGTCACTTCTGCCCTCACTCTGTCCCTGGCTCGAAATCTCGCGCTCTAGTCACATGGGGTAGTACAAGGAAGTGCTTGCAGGTTGATATTAGCGCGAGACTTCTCCTCTGTGTCTGACAGAGGGGAAGTTCACGCATACTAATTAGCCGGAAATGTCATGAATGAAATTCGGCTAGCAATACTAGCCGATTTTCAGGCGGGCATCTGCGCATGCGCAGTGACGTAATTGAAAAATAAAAATGTAATTTTACGACAAAGTATAGCAGTGAGTACAGTGACACAGGCAGCGATCAGCTGCCTGTGTTATGTGTAATCGAATTAGACAATGTTGTTAATGAGGGTTTACAACCACTTTAAAGCCCTTCGACTCACACAGCGTTTATCCTCACACAGAGACACTCACTAGCAGCCACTGCAGTTAGCAAGCTGCTCACCATCCTCCACTCTGCTCTCACCAGCCCCTCATTATATTGGTTGTGTGCACCTGAGCACACACCATGCTGGCTGTCCACAAGACCCGGACACAGGGTTGGAGATCCCATCCCACCCAAGACTCTGAAGGATTTCCAAGCCACAGAACCCCATGCAGAAATAGCAAAATCTGAGAAAACTGCCAGAGCAGTTTTCTCGGTTTTTAAATTTACGCTCTGTAGCTCTGCACTCAGGCGATATGCAGCCTCTGTGTCCACTTTAACCTAATTTTCATTGGGACAGAGCCTCGCTCTGCCACATACCCCCCCCTCTTGTTTCGATCCGGAGGGAGGAACACCAGCACACGTCAACAGGGTTGGGACACCTCTGTGCCGGCTGTCAGCCGCGTAGGCCCAACCTTTTTTTCGGGTGCGTTTCCAGGTAAGTCCAGGTAAGTCTCCATGGGATCCCACTCATTTTTATTCTACGCTTTCTCCCTCTTCTGGGGTTCCTGAGCTTATTTTCTTTTCTCGGGGGAACTCTGCCTTCCCTAATACCCTCACTTTCTTGACATAGGGGACCTGTTCCTAATACTTTGTCTGATGGGGAACCACATTTTCCCTCACCGATACCAGTTTTTCCCATCACAACAAGTTTTTTTGGTTTAACAACTTTTCTGAGGTTACCCACAGCAATTAAACCCTTGTTATCAGTACCAACCAGTGACAGACCACAAATTCTGATGTTGCCACTTCCAATACCATCAGTGCTTCCCCCCACAGTGTCTCCGGGTACTTTAATTTGTACCTTTGTGCGAATGACATGAAAAATCTCTGCTACTGCCACGTCTATTTCGGTCCCTTCCTTCACGTGAGGTCTAGTGTGTGAGGCAGTGTCCGTGCCCTCTGCTGACCACTGCTCAGCAGCACTTTGGACCGCACCAGCAGAACTTTTCCTAGTCACCGCATTATGCGGAGAGACCTCTGATGTTTTCAAATGTTCTCCTGAGCGCCTTCCATCCAAACCGGTAACTGGAAGCACCCTCTCAGAGAACCTTGAGACCATTTGCCACACTGCTATAAATATGGTACCACCCAGTTCCTCTCGTGATTAACATCAAGCATGGCTTGTACTACTTGGCTCCACCTACTGGTACTATGCAGTACCACCTTGTCCGACCATGGTGGAGACACCCAGATGTACAGCAAATGTGTTTTTTGGACTTTAAGAATTTTCAACAACACATTTGTCATCTTAATGCGATCCACATCAACATACAAGACCTTTCTAGGGATTTTTCCCTTATCAATGACGTGGAGGGGCTCATCCACTGAAGCTGGAAAGGTAGGGATATTTACAGTGACCTCCACCTCACTGGTGGTATCGGTCTTCACAGCCTGGTGCTCAAATGGAGCATTGTCAGATGTGCGTCTCACATTTACCCTCTCTGTCCTAGCATCAGCGAGCTGCTGCAGGTCATATGTCACATTGCCATTTTTGCACTCACTATTTTCCAGCGGTTGGGCTGCATATAACCCAACTGCCATGCATGCGCCCTTTATTGGTCCTTCTGATTGGAGGGGGCCAATCTCTGCCGGGGCCAACATGCCCTTGGCCACTGGCCACCCTGCAATCCCTCCATTGGGCATAGCAGGTGTCATGTCCACACCTGTGTTATGTAACCTAGCCTTATCCAGCATGGCCAGCAATTGTTTGGCCCAGCTGTCCCAGTCAGTGGTACTTCCCTGACAGGTATCCTGAAGCAGTGCCTCACCTGTTCCAAGAGGCAAAAAAGGAACCTGGGACTCATTACCCAATACTGTACATTTGTCATCTCTATACGCATCACATTGTACAAGCACAGTTTCACTTATGTCACATTGGGACAATGCGTCGTCACAGAACGCAGGGTGCAATACGCTATTTTGACCAGATTGTTCTGGGGGTGCTACCATCACATCCAGCTTTACACTACCAGCTTTAACAGGGTGAATAACTTGTTCACCAATCTGGTCACATACCAGGCGGGTGGTCTGCACCCACACACTCTCATTGTGTGGTGCAGTCCCTCCTTGTTCCCCCAGAGTAGTGCCAGAGCGGTCCTGGATAACCTCCAGTTCCAACACAGGGAGATCCCTGGAGGTTTCCACAGACAACCCTGCAGCTCTGCCGCCAACCTTTTTAGTAAAACACATTACCAACATTATTTTCAAACATGACATTTCCAGAAATACATTTCTCAACCTTTAGAGGATCATCATGACACTTAGACATAGCTGTAGCTATTGTGGGTGGCCCTTTACCCACTTGAGCAACTCCACAGCTAAACTGGGAAACCCTCTGCTCCAACACTGTGGGCTCCTGGGAGGTTTCCCTGGGCAACCCTGCAGCACCTGTCTCTGTCACTAGGGAACATGGTATATGGATTTCTTTGGTCACCCCTAGTACAGCTCTTCCAGCACTCTGCTGGATTCTACCAGGTACATACAGAGTCCTCATGTCCTTTTTAGTCTTTAGTCCTGCTGCCAGTTGGGCTTTACCCTTTGCCTCCCCCCTACTCTGGGTAGCACACTGTAGCAAGTCCACCTGTACTGCGGATCTCCCCGCTGAACACACTTTCATTTCATTCGGTTCTGTCCCATAAACTGCAACAGTCTTACCAATTCCTGTAGTCGTTGTCATAGCCTTCATTTGATTGAGTTGTCTCATCTGTGGTGTCTCCACAGGCTGACTCTTCCATGTGGTCATGGAGCAACACTGCAGCCTTTCCAGACCCACCAACACCCCCTGCTTGTAACACAGAATCCCTGTTGCTAGGGGTAACAGCAGACCAGCACTCCAAAGATGGTTGGCTACACCTTATGGTGGTCACAGACTGTTGTGCCCTTCTTTCTGGGCTGATTACTTCACATAAGCGGCCATAATACACAGCTTTATATTCCTCATTAGCACCCCCTGCAGGCCACACAGACTTCTTGCCACTGTTGCCAGGGGTGACAACTGATATGTTTTCAGAAAACGCAGGGCTGGTATACTGATGCACACTCATGCTCTCCTGAGCCATTGCTTGATTGGTGCTTTGTTGTCGCAGTATTGCCTCTCCCGTTGCTATGGGTGATGACCTCCCTTTGCTGGAGCGTTGCTGGCAGCCCATGATGCGATTGAACTCTCCTATAAGAAGGATTTCCTCTTTAAACTGGCGGTAGTCATCCTGGTTCCCGTCCATCAAATGGTAAACTGACCGGTACTCTATCAGTAATAAGGTTTGCAGCAATTTTGGCCACCGGTCTCTAGGCCATTTCCTCCTTACAGCGACTTTTTCAAATTTTTCCAGGAAGTCCCCAACCTCCTCTGTGGGCAGCATGGGTTGTATGTAATCAGAGGCCAAGATCATAGCCCCTTGAACTGCATCCGACTCTTTAGTCTGGTTCCGCTTGAACCACTCATTCACGGTCTCATACACCATTGGCCCCTTTTGACTGGCCCTCCTAGGTGGAGACATCTTCTCAGGCCACGCTGAGCTCACTTCCCTTTTAACTTGATTTAACATGAACTTCTTGTGTTTTGACTGCCTCATCCTTGCAGTCACATGCACAGCAGTTTGTTACACAGTTCACAGCAGTAAAAAAAGGGATTTTTATAACAGCTTACCTGTAAAATCCTTTTCTTGGAGTACATCACGGGACACAGAGCGACTTAGTCATTACTAATGGGTTATATAGATACCTTCAGTTGCTGGCACTGGCAACTTCCAAAACCGGAAGTACCCTCCCCTATATAAGCCCCTCCCATCCGGGAGTACCTCAGTTTTGTAGCAAAGCAATAAGTGTCGCCAAAAAAGAGGGGTGGGAGCTCTGTGTCCCGTGATGTACTCCAAGAAAAGGATTTTACAGGTAAGCTGTTATAAAAATCCCTTTTTCTTTTTCGTACATCACGGGACACAGAGCGACTTAGTCATTACTAATGGGACGTCCCAAAGCAATGCCAAATGAGGGGGGGATACACTATACATAAGCTGGGCGCCATCAGGCATGAGGATCTTTTGCGGCCTGCAACACACTGCGCCCAAAGGCGACATCCTCCTGACTTCTAACGTCCACCTGGTAGAACCTAGTAAACGTGTGTACTGAAGACCATGTTGCGGCCTTACAGATTTGAGCCAGGGAGGCCTGGTGATGCACTGCCCATGAAGTTCCAACTGCTCTTGTGGAGTGCGCCCTAACTTTGAACGGAGGCGGTCTCCTTTTCAAGCCATAGGCTTGTATTATGACCTGTCGAATCCACTTGGCTAAAGTAGATTTTGATGCTGCCTGACCCTTTCTGGGGCCTTCCGGCAGAACAAACAAAGTATCCGTTCTACGAATCTGAGCAGTGGCTTTTAGATAAGCTTTAACTGCTCTTACTACATCCAAAGAATGCAATAACTTTTCCTCTACCGAGGTAGGTTTGGGAAAAAAAGAAGGAAGAACCACATCTTGGTTCAAATGAAACCTCGATACCACCTTAGGAAGAAAGGCTGGGTGAGGACGTAATACTACTCTGTCCTTATGGACAACCAGATATGGCTCCTTACAGGACATCGCGGCTAATTCCGATACTCTTTTAGCCGAACAAATGGCTACTAAGAAAATCAATTTCCTGGTGAGAAGAACCAAGGAAATGTGCTGCAATGGTTCAAATGGTTGTTTCTGTAGAACCGACAGAACCAGGTTTAAGTCCCATGGACATATGGGAATACTAACCGGAGGGCTAATACGCATCACTCCTTGTATGAAAGCTTTGACTAATGAATGCAAAGCCAAGGGCCTTTGAAAAAATATTGACAAGGCCGAAATCTGACCCTTGATAGTACTCAAGGCAAGCTTCCTATCCACAGCCCACTGTAGGAAGTCCAGAATCTTACCTATTACGTACTTACGCGGATGCCATTTCTTGGCCTCACACCACGCGATGTACGCCTTCCAGATCCTATAATAGATCTGCCTGGATACCGGCTTCCTGGCATTGATCATGGTAGATACCACCGGATTAGAGAGACCTCTCTTTTTTAGAATGTGGGCTTCAATAGCCAGGCCATCAAACCTAGGGCTTGTAAGGAAGGGTGGTATATCGGTCCATGCGAAAGCAGGTCCGGGCGATGTGGGAGGGTCCAAGGACTCCCCACTGACATCTTTACGATCTCCGCGTACCATGCTCTTCGGAGCCACGCTGGAGCCACCAGAATCACCGGTTTCTTTTCTACCCGGATTCTGCGGATTAATCGCGGTAACAATTGTGGCGGTGGGAATGCATATATCAGCTTGAACTGATCCCAAGGGAACACTAGGGCATCCGAGCCGCAAGCTAGGGGATCCCTTGTGCGAGACACAAATCTGTCCACCTTTGTGTTGAATCTGGATGCTAGCAGATCTACATCCGGTGTTCCCCACCGCTGGCATATTGCCTGGAAAACCTCGGGGTGAAGAGACCATTCCCCCGGGCATAATTGCTGGCGACTTAGAAAGTCCGCTCTCCAATTTTCCACTCCTGGGATGAAAACCGCAAATATGGCTGGGACATATCTTTCTGCCCATTTCAGGATGCAATTCGCTTCCCTCTGGGCTGCACGACTCCTGGTGCCACCCTGGTGATTGATATATGCCACTGCTGTGGCATTGTCTGATTGAATTCTGACAGGGGACCCTTGGAGTTTGGATGTCCATGCTACTAGGGCATACCGGGCTGCTCGTATCTCTAAGAGATTGATGGGCAGGGCCTTCTCTGCTTCTGACCACTTGCCCTGGAGAGACCATTGCTCCAGTACTGCCCCCCAGCCTATGAGGCTGGCATCTGTAGTGACCACCTTCCAAGAAACCGGACTGAAGGGTTTCCCTTTTTCCAGATTCTGGGGCACCAACCACCAATGGAGGCTCTTGCGAACGGAAGGGGACAGGGACATTGGTAAGTCTAAAGCCTGAACTTTTTTGTTCCAGGCTGACAGTATGGCCCTCTGCAAGTTCCTTGAATGGAATTGACCGTAGGGTACTGCTTCAAATGAAGCCACCATTTTTCCCAGCAGCCTCATGCACAGGCGTATGGATGGTTTTCTTTTTGTACCCACTAAGTGGGTCAAATCTTTCAAAGACGACACCTTCTCTGGAGGTAAGAAAATCTTTCTCTGATTTGAATCCAGCCTTAGCCCCAAGTATTCCAGACTTTTGACTGGTCTTAGAGCTGACTTGTCTCGGTTGATAATCCAACCGTGATATCCCAGATACTTGATTGTCTCGTGAATAGCTACTTCCAGTTTTTCCACTGAGTGGTCTATTAGTAGCAGGTCGTCTAAATATGCCATTATCGTTACACCCCGTGTTCTTAGATTGGCCAATAGTGGGGCCAGAATTTTTGTGAACACTCGTGGTGCTGTGGCCAGACCGAAAGGTAAGGCTCTGAACTGAAAATGGCGCCCTTCTACTGCAAAGCGTAGAAATTTCTGATGGGCCGGAAAGATGGGAATATGCAGATAAGCATCTTTTATGTCGATCGAGGCTAACCATTCCTGCCCTTGTAGAGCGGTGGCCACCGATCGGATCAACTCCATCCGAAAAGTCCTGATATGTAGGAATTTGTTTAGCCCTTTTAGATTTAATATGGGCCTCACGTCCCCATTTGGTTTGGGGACTGTGAAGAGGTTTGAGTAAAACCCGAACCTGCATTCTTCCAAGGGAACCTTCATGATTACACCTTGGAGCAATAGTTGTTCTAGTGCCAGAAGGAGGGATCCTCTCTTCTGGGGATCGCTTGGCACGTTTGACCTCATAAAATGGGCAGGAGGAGTGTCTTTTAACTCCAGCTTGTATCCCAGACTTACTGCGGAGATCACCCATCTGTCTCTGATGGTGTCCCGCCAGGTCTCTGTGAACAACTGAAGTCTTCCCCCCACCCGATTGAGTGGGGGCAACCCTTCATGACTTGGGGGGAGGTTTCGTACCTCTCTTGACCCAGGGTTTCTTGTTACCCTGTGATTGTCCCTGATTTCTGCCCCCTGGATTTGACCGCGGAGGCCGTCGGAACTGTTTCACAGCCGATGTGCCAGGGACTGGAGAAGTAGGCCTCTTAAAAGAAGGACTTCTAACTTTGTTCTTAACCGGCAAGAGTGTACTTTTACCAGCAGAAAATTTTCTGGATATACTTGTCCAGATCTTCTCCAAATAAGCGTTCTCCATGAAATGGGAAGCTAATCAGCAATTTCTTACAGGGAGCCTCAGCAGACCAGTTTTTGAGCCATAGAAGCCTACGCATATGTACTACAGACAGCGTAAAGCGGGAGGCCTGTTGGATTGTATCCTTTATGGCGTCCACCGCAAAACACAAGGCTCTGGGTAGGTCAGCTAGGGCAAGAGCCTGCTGATCTGGTAAGTCCCTTAAGACTTGTTTCAACTGATCCTTCACTGCTTGGCAGACCCCAATAGCTGCTACTGCAGGTTGTGTCACCATGCTTGCTGTAGAGAAAGCAGATTTTAGTAAAGACTCCAATTTTTTATCTATTGGGTCTTTGAACATTGGAACATTATCTACTGGACATGTCAGTGATTTATTCACAAAAGAGATGGCTGCGTCCACTGTGGGCACCTTCCATTTTTGTATGAACTTATCCTCCATGGGATAGATCACCGGAAATCTCTTGGGGGGAGTAAATATTTTATCAGGATGCTCCCAATCCTGGTAAATAAGCCCTTCCAATAAGGGGTGGATTGGGAAGGAACAGACAGTCTGGGGAGCTTTTAGCGACCCCAGCGAGGAGACAGTAGTGGTTGATGGCTCCGCAAGAGGCATTTTAAATGCTGATCGGACCATGTTAGTCAGAGACTGAACCCATAATCTTTCAGCCTGAGATGCTGAGAAAGGTTCTTCCACTGTTGATTCCTCTATAACCCCCCTTCAGGTAGGTCGATCTCTGTGTGGGGCTGTTCCTCCACTAACAGGTACTCTGAAGGAGGAGACGGAGATCGGACGCGCTTTCCCTATGACAGGGAAGCAGCGATCAATGCTGTTAATCTCTCTTCCAATCCTCCCAGAGCTGAGGAAAAAACCTCCTCTGTTATATATACAGGAGCAGGTGGACTGGGGACAGCCGCAGCACCAGGTACTCCTGCGGGGTTCCTACGGCTACTAACCTCTGAAATTTCAGGGGAGATTGGTGCAGTACAAGCATGCCCAAAATCCTCAGAGCCCGATGGAGACCCCTTTTGCTTCTTGGAAGATTTATTTCCAGAGCGTCTGGACGACATATCCTTTAAGCACAGAGCTGAGGTATTCCCGTCGTCATACACCACTTTTACTGGTAATAGTCTAGCACAGTTGCTGCTATATACCAGTTGGTGTCCACTAAAGTGCCTTTCTATGGGGATGCCTGCATCAACCGCCTCTGTGTGCCACCGTTTTGTTGCTAGCTCTGTTTGCATCCAGCTGACACTTGTACTGTGTCTTTTATCCATGCTGGGACGCCTGCACATGCGCAGAAGCGCCGCGGCGCGCATCGAGCGTCATCCACCAGCCCCGCCCCTTTTTTTCCCGCTCATCTCTACATAGGAGGCGCGTGCACGTGCACACGCGCGCGCCCGTGCGCCTTCGGCGCTTTTTTTGAAAAATAAGCAGGGACTAGGAGCCAGGGCCCTTTTTGCCGGAGGGCCTGTGCGGTGGATGAGCGCAGCAACAGGGCAGAGGAAGTGGATTCCCACAGAGAACTTACCAACTGCCTGGATCTTTTGACTTGAAAAGAAAAAGTTCCACATGACAAGAAAAAATGGACCACAGCGGCCTCTAGTGGTTTAACACAGGTACCGCGGTCTCCCTTTTTTTTTTTTTTTCTTGACTACTATTAAAATTTTACATTTTCCAGTAGTTACAGGCATGCACAGATATTTAGTGGGAATACCGTTAGGTAACAGACAGAAAGACAAATTAGGCTTGGGGGTCCCCCAATAGAACCAAGTTCCTGGGGGCCGCCACTTACCTCTTCCCCGCCGCAGGACTTTGTTTGGTCCACAGAAGCCCAAACTTCACCTATCACGGCAGGCATTGTAATTAAACCTTCAGGGACCGGGTTCCCAAGGATTCCACTCCCCTGGACCTGTATAGCACCCTGCACAGACAACATCTTGGTCGTGGGTATGACCAGAGCTCTGGATCCCAGGGTCCAGCCCTCCTAAGAGAGGCATTACAGGCAAAACCTTGCTCTTCTGTTGCAAGGCCCGGGTACCGACCGTTTAGCTATGAAGCTTTTTTGGTCGGATCCGGAACAGCTTACTGAGGCCCATAAAAGAACCTGTACGCAAGCCCAGTGAAAACACATGTTACTCTTTGGCCAACACCTTAGACACTGGCAAAAAAACTGAGGTACTCCCGGATGGGAGGGGCTTATATAGGGGAGGGTACTTCCGGTTTTGGAAGTTGCCAGTGCCAGCACCTGAAGGTATCTATATAACCCATTAGTAATGACTAAGTCGCTCTGTGTCCCGTGATGTACGAAAAAGAAAGAAAAAATTCTCACAGGTGCACTACCTGCATGCAACAGTCCATCAAATAAACTTCTGCGCAATGCAGTTCGCCTGGCTGCCACACACAGCTAGCAGCAGTTCACCGCAGAGAGAAAAAAAAATTACTTTTCCTTTACAGGTACACCACCTGCAACACGCAATGCCTTTTGCCTGGCTGCACTTCCATAGACAGCCAACAGTTCCTGACCTGAACTCACTATGGAGCAAGGACCCGGATTCCACCGTAGTGTTGCCCGCTGAATCCACCACTGTGATATTGGGGTGTTTTAGCTCAAGTGGATCGATGCATTTTTATGCAGTGAGTCCATATGAGACAGGCATTCTAGTTAAGGGCCTGGTAGCCCACGTTTATTTAAACAGAAATACAAAAGCAAAATGTCCCTTCAGGATTCCCACGCGGGGGTTTAACTTCATTTAACAGCCCAAAAATAAGAAAACATACCAAGCCACCTGGCTCTCTTGTTAGCAGTTCCTCTGCTTGCTTTAAGTACTGGTACCTTAAACCACCAGATCTTCCAGTCTCACAGTCTTGGATGCTTCTGGCTCCTTGGACGCACACAGCTTAAAGCCCTTCAACGCACACAGCGTTTATCCTCACACAGAGACACTCACTAGCAGCCACTGCAGTTAGCAAGCTGCTCACCATCCTCCACTCTGCTCTCACCAGCCCCTCATTATATTGGTTGTGTGCACCTGAGCACACACCATGCTGGCTGTCCACAAGACCCGGACACAGGGTTGGAGATCCCATCCCACCCAAGACTCTGAAGGATCTCCAAGCCACAGAACCCCATGCAGAAATAGCAAAATCTGAGAAAACTGCCAGAGCAGTTTTCTGTTTTTAAATTTACGCTCTGTAGCTCTGCACTCAGGCGATATGCAGCCTCTGTGTCCACTTTAACCTCATTTTCATTGGGACAGAGCCTCGCTCTGCCACAATATATATATATATATATCTGCGCTAACCCAAAATAAAAGTATTGAAATGGGCTCTGCTAATTCAATAGCCTGAAAACAGAGCTACACAGGTATATACAGTGCTGTGAAAAAGTATTTGCCCCCTTCCTGATTTTTTATTGTTTTGCATATTTATCACACTTAAATTATTCAGATCATCAAACTAATTTTAATACAGTGGAACCTCGGATTGAGAGTTTCGCAATACGAGCAAATATAAAAAAAAATCCTGACTCAGTTTGCGAGTGTTGTCTCGCAAAACGAGTAGGATTCAAGCCTCTGCGGTGCAGGGGCGCCGGAGCCGATCAGAGCCGTTCGGAAATACTCAGAAATACTCCGTTCCTGAGCCTTTCTGAATGCATCCGAACGGTCTCTGAGTATCTCTGAGTCTCTCCGGCGCCCCCGCCCCCCACCTCTGGCCACATGCGGTATTGAATGTCACAGAAGTCAATGTGGAGCAAATTACAGTAAAACCTTGGTTTGAAAATAACTTGGTTTGAGAGCGTTTTGCAAGACAAGCAAAAATCTTTAATAAATTTTGCCTTCATATACAAGCAATGTCTTGATATAAGAGGAGCGTCAAGTCACAACTGAGTATCAAAAAAGAAGAGAGGCACCTATAAGTGTAGCAATATGGTTACATTTAATGAAGGTACAACATTTAATAACTCACATGGTTTATGATTAAAACGGACACATCTAAGAATGCAGGCATCCGGGATAAAGGTGTCCACATAGACCTTCCTCCGCACCGCCATCGACCTCATCATCCCTTCCACACTGCGCTCCACGAGCCCTTCAAGTCTCGCTTTCAGTCTTTCCGGTCACAATTGCACACTGACAGCAGTGAGAGTCGGCGGTGCGGGGGGATGGTCTATGTGGAAAGCTTTACCCCAGATTCTTGCATACGGTACTTAGATTTGATGTAACCATATTGCTACACTTAGAGGCGTCTCTCTTTTCTTTTACACTCTGTAGCTCCTGCTGGATTTTGCTTCTAATCCCCTTGTGGAGGCTGCCATTTGTGGATGGACATTTTATGGTTACACAAGTTTCCATTATTTCTTATGGGAAAATTTGCTTTGATATACAAGTGCTTTGGATTGCAAGCATGCTTCCGGAACGAATTACGCTCGCAATCCAAGGTTTTACTGCATTTTCCTTTTACTTTGACTTCTATGGGGAAACTCGCTTTTGATATGCGAGAGCTATGGATTATAAGCATTCTCCTGGAACAGATTATGCTTGTAATCCAAAATTCCACTGTATTACACAAACATAACCCGAGTAAATCCAATATACAGTTTTTTTAATTATTATTTCATTTATTAGGGAAAAAAGCTGTTCAAACCTGCCTGGCCTTATGTGAAAAAGTAATTGCCCCCTCCCACGTTGAATCATTAATGAACTGTGATCAACCACAATTTTTGGGAAAGCCGAGTTAAATTTTGCTTGTCACACCCAGGCCTGATTACTGTTGAATCAAGAAATCACATAAAGTCTCTCTGACAAAATGAAGCACGCTAAAAGATCACAAAAGGCCACACATCATGCCACAATCTAAAAAAATGTAAGAACAGATTAGAAACAAAGTAATGTACTTGTATGGGTCTAGGAAGTGTTTCAATGCCATTTCTAAGGCTTTGGAACTCCAGTGTACCACGGGGAGAGCCATTATCCACTAATGGAGATAACTTGGAACAGTGGTGATCCTTCCCTGGAGTGGCCGGCCTACAAAAATTACTCCAAGAGCATGAAGATGACTCATCCAGGAGGTCATAAAAGAACCCAGAACAACATCTAAAGAACTGCAGGCCTACTTACCTCAGGTAAGATCAGTGTTCATGATTCAACAATAAGAAAGAGACTGGGCAAATATGGCATCCATGGGAGAGTTCCAAGGCCAAAGCCACTGCTGACCAAAAAGAACACAAAGGCTCATCTCACATTTTACAAAAAACATCTCGATTATCCCCAAGACTTTTAGACAAATATTCTTTGGACTGACGAGACAAAAATTAAACTTTTTGGAGGGTGAGTGTCCCGTTACATCTGGCATAAAACGAATACAGCATTTCATAACAAGAACATCATACCAACAGTCAGACATGGTGGTGGTAGCGTGATGGTCTGGGGCTGCTTTGAAGCTGCAGGATCTGGACGACTTATCATAATTGATGGAACCATGAATTCTGAGCTCTACCAGACAATCCTAAAGAAGAATGTCTGGCCATCAGTTCGTAACCTCAAGCTCAAGTGCACTTGGGTTATGCAGCAGGACAATGATCCGAAACACAACAGCAAGTCCACCTCCAAATGGTTCAAACAAAGCAAAATTTTAGGTTTTGGAGTGGCTTAGTCAAAGCCCAGACTTAAATGCAATTGAGATGCTGCATCATGTGTAGCTGGCCAGCTAAGACCTGTCCTAGGTTGCTAATGTGGCTTACATGCATATATAGCTAGACCTGCTAATAATGTTAAAACAGTGCATATGCTCATTTGTGAGAGATAACAGCAGAGTTATTTACTGTGACTTTATATATGGATGTCATATAACAGTTGTATATTGTGTTCACAGAAGAAAAGAAAAAATATACCTTTAAGAGTCATTTCTATATGCAGAAAGGTAAGCTTAATAACACAGCAGAATTGCAACCAGAAAGCATAGAGTTAAGCTTTTGTGACTCATCAGGAGTTTTAGCCAATCACAACCAATCTCACTGAGCAAATGTCTCTGGCCAATCATAGCCAGCATTTCACTCATGTTCTGTCTAGGAAATCTCATATCACATGTCTAGAATTGCATTTTACATCAGAGTGTGGAGCTGAACAGTTCAGATCCATCCAGAGTTCAGTTTTATGGAAGCAAGTGGCCAAAATAGGTATTTAATACAGTTATATAAGTTCCTATTGTAAATAATGTGATTAGAACTGTATACTGAAACTAGTTATGTGTTCACTTGTAGTTCCACCAAACCAGGTTTGCAAACAATCAAACCAGCAATCAAACCAGGAATCAAACCAGATTCAAACCAAGTTTCAGAGCAAACATCAGAGCAAACCGCATTATAGAGCAAGTCCCAGATAGATCATAAAGTGTCTAAAGTATTTTAAAGTGAAAGTACAGATACTGAAGAGAGAAATATATCTACCATTTTATGTAGAATTACAAGATTGAACAGTTGAACCGACATTTGTTATACTTTATTCAACACGTGTTTGTACATGGACTTTCTGCTGCGAAATTGTCAGTGTTATATATGAAGAAAAGCTGAAGTGAATAAAGAAGTTATCTTAAAGGTTTGGTGTGCTCTTTAAACCTACTGCTTCCATAGAACGGCGCTAGAGGAATTATAAAGTAACAGATAGTCTTGTTTGGACTAAAAGATCAGAGAAATCAAAATTCTTCTAATGCCACAGCGCATAAAGGCACTTCATAGTGCTGCGCCTGCCACAGTGGAACTATTAGCCCATAGTGGAACTATTAGCCCAAAGTGGAACTATTAAGCCCAAAGTGGAACTATTAAGCCCAAAGTGGAACATTGAGGGTGAAGCGATTGTTCTCCTCAACTTGCACAGTAAAGAGCGCATTTGAGCAGCGGAGCTACCATAGACGCCATAGGACATGTGTTTTAGTCAAACTGCAGCCGACTCTTAAAGTGTCAGAACGGCAAAGGCAAGATAGTCACAGAGAGAGCGCCAACCCTCCTGCGATCCCTAGAGAGAGAAAAAGACGCATGGTGGGAGGCCAAAGTCCAGAGTTAGAGTGCCTGCACCGCTACCCACAAAGAGGCCACATACTGCAGCCAGCTATTTCCCCGCCACTAGGCACAAAGCCTGCAGCACAAAGCATCGCACGTCAGCAAAAAGCATCGCAAGTCAGCGCAGAGCATCGCAAGACAGCACAAAGCATCGCAAGACAGCGCAAAGCATCGCACGTCAGCGCAAAGCATCGCACGTCAGCGCAAAGCATCGCAAGTCAGCGCAGAGCATCGCAAGACAGCGCAAAGCATCGCACGTCAGCGAAAAGCATCGCAAGTCAGCGCAAAGCATCGCAAGACAGCACAGAGTATCGCAAAGCATCGCACGTCAGCGCAAAACATCGCAAGACAGCACAGAGTATCGCAAAGCATCGCACGTCAGCGCAAAGCATCGCACGTCAGAGTAGAGCATCAGATCAAAAAGACAAGTCTCCTTTAAGACTATTTGTTCCAGCAACCTACAGATCACAATATTCTGCTCTTCAGAATAAGGTCAGAACTTTCCTTTATTACTATCATTGCACATAGGCTTGACACGAAAGAGACATTTTCGTGTTCAGGAGTAAAAGGACTGTAAGTAAAGAACAAGGGACAGTTGTAGTACACAAACTCTAAAGTATTTTAAAGTGAAAGTCATTTTTACTGCCTGCACCTATTGCTATTGCATTTAAAGTGAAAGTCTTCTTAATAGTCGTATTGATTGTTATAGCACTTAAAGTAAAAATGTCTAAGCCTAGTATTGCTATGCCACTGTTTGAGGATACAAGGATAGATAAGATAGAAGGTGAAGAGCAAGTGAACCTGTTTGAGGTAGAAGAGTCTGATGCAGCATTAGTCTTGCCCCAAACAGATGAACTAAGACGTTCAGAACGTATCAGAAAACCGACCCTAAAGATGCTGGAAAATTTGGAGCAAGAAGCAGTATTGAAAGGAAAAAAGTTCACCAGAATGTATGATAAGTGGAAATCCTACATTAAAGATGTTCGTAGAAAGCTAAAGCAAGAAAGTATAAAAGGAAACTTGAGTGATATAATAGAGAC
This sequence comes from Rana muscosa, assembly GCA_029206835.1. NCBI lineage: Eukaryota > Metazoa > Chordata > Amphibia > Anura > Ranidae > Rana > Rana muscosa. Next base: position 142,432,807 of record JARGYO010005626.1, read on the forward strand.
AGTAGAAGAATCTGAAGCAGAGCTTATGGCAGCATATGTCAACCTACGGTCTTCTACAACACCTCCCCAGGATATTGTAAGGAACATGGACACATGTACTGAAGTCACTAAAGGTTTAGTAAAGCTCATGAGAGAACTATCATCTGAAGCTAACTATGATGAAGTTAAGGCAAGAAAGAGAATGAATGAGCTTTTTATGAGAGACTATGCTAGGTCCTTAGGAGGAACCACAATCACAAGTAGGACTTCTTCCACTAGCAGAAGTGCCAGTAACAAATCAGAGTCCTCAAGTACTTTAATAGCCAAAAGAAAGGAACTTGTCGAACAACTTGCTGTCAAGAGAGCAGAAATTGAGATGGAATCTGCAATCGAGGCGCAGCGTCTACGAGTAGCAGAAATGGAAAGGCTGAAGGAAGTCAAGATTATAGAAGCCAGACTAAGAGTACACGAAGAGGACATGAATAGTAATCATAAGTCCAAATCTGTACTAAGTGAAGATGCAGACTCCTACTTCCTTTCATACGCCCATGAGAATGGAAGGAAATCTCCAGTATGTAATGAAGCAAAAAGTCATTGCCCTTCCATCCCTGCTCAGAAAGACGAAAAGAGAGACTCACCCAATTCAGAACTAAGTGAAAAAATAAAACAGGATAATTCTGTTCCTAGATGTCACTGCAATAATCAGGAGAATGTTGCGACTACAGTCCCAGCAAAAGGACAAAGAACAGTCCCAGCAAGACTTCCCGTTCCAGAACCTACTGTATTTTCAGGAGACATACTGAAGTTCATAGAGTGGAAGGCAAGTTTTGAAATGATCATTGAGCATCATTGCTCCAGGCCAGTTGACAAGTTATTCTACCTTCAGAAATATGTTGGTGGAGAAGCGAAGAAAGCTCTTGAAGGTAACTTCTATAGAACAGATGAAGAAGCCTACAAGCAAGTTTGGGAAAAGTTAAACGCAAGATATGGTCATCCTTTCTTAGTACAAAGAGCCTTTAGGGAGAAATTGAATAACTGGCCTAAAATAGGTCCTAAAGAACATTTCAAACTCCAAGAGTATGGTGACTTCCTGCAAGCATGCAGCAATGCCATCCCACATGTACGAGGACTAGAAGTACTGAACGACTACCTAGAAAACCACAGGATGCTAGCTAAGCTACCTGAAGAAGTGGCTTCTAGATGGAATCGCTATGTGACTGAACAGTTAGATCTAAGTAAGGACTTCCCAAGTTTTGAAAAGTTCTCTGAGTTCATTAATAAGGAAGCACGAATAGTATGTAATCCAGTAACAGGATCTTACGCCTTAAAGTCCTTAGAAGAAAGGCCTGCGAGGGATATAAGACGTGCAAGAGCAACTAGCTTTGCAACCGACACAACAGAAAAAGGTATAGATACCTACGAGAGCAAGTTCAAAGTTACTACTGGGATCAGTAGAGAGACAGAACCGACAAATCCTCAGACTACTTTTAAGTGTATGTTCTGTGGAGAGAACCACTCTATACACAAGTGCCAACAATTGAAGGAGAAATCTCCAAATGAAAAGAAAAAGTTTGTACTTGTTAGCCAACTGTGTTTTGGGTGCCTAAGGAAAGGCCATATTACTAAGGAGTGTAAGAAAAGGGCCACATGCAGCGTTTGCAAAGGACGCCATCCTACACCACTACATGAAGAACGTCCAAAAAAGGATAAATCCTCAATAGCTAAAGATGCTGAGGAAGAGAAGAAAGCATCGGTATTCTCTTGCAGAGTGAGGGAAAGCAACGGCACATCAATGGTTGTACCAGTGTGCATTTCAAATCCTAAAAGGAAGAATAAGAAGGTATATGCCTATGCACTACTGGATGCCCAAAGCGATGTCACCTTCATCGATCAAGAAATCTGCAAGAAATTACAAGTGGCTACAGAACCAGTGAAGCTCAAACTCACCACAATGACGGGGAGAGACACATTAGTGAACAGTCAAAGGGTCAAAGGATTGAGAGTTAGAGGACTTCATTCAAACCTCACATTGGATCTACCTCCAGCTTATACGAAAGACGATATACCTCTAGATCGAGATCGCATACCTACCTGTGAAACAGCCAATAAATGGGAGCACCTATCTGTCATATCTCATGAAATGTCCCCGCTGAAGGAGTTTGGTGTTGGACTGTTGATAGGTTATGATTGTCCCGAAGCTTTGGTACCACGAAGGGTAATCACAGGAGGAAAGGGTGAACCCTACGCTGTTCAAACTGATCTAGGATGGGGCGTTGTTGGAGGAAAACAGCAGATTTCAAACTCAAGACAGGTGAAAGGATTGTGTCATCGAATATCTGTCCAAGAGTTACCAGCTGTAAGTTCAGCGGAAGTAATCAAGATCCTTGAATCTAACCCAGCAGATCATGCTTCAAGAGGCCTGAATGTAACAGAATTGAAAAATTCAAACTGGTTCACCGGTCCAGAGTTCCTTTGGGAAAAGGAAATCATACCCAGTGAAGGTTACACAGAATTGTCTGTGGGTGATCCAGAAGTAAAAGTTGTACAAACATTGAGCACTGCCGCCAAGTATCAAGATGACATACTTGAAAGACTAGCCAGATGTTCAAAATGGAATACAGTCATAAACGTAGTAGCTCGAATTCAACGTTTGGCAAAGGGAATCAGAAAGAAGGAATCATTGAATGTAGCGGAAAGAAACGGTCATAAGACTCATTCAACAGAGATTCTATAGTGAAGAGTTGAAGAGACTTAGTCAAGAACCTAAAAGGCTTCCCAACAACCACCCATTGTACAAGCTTAATCTTGTTCTACAGGATGGTATACTGAAGGTGGGAGGGAGACTGGAAAATGCATCGTTACCCAGCAGAGTGAAGCATCCAGCAATTTTACTCAAAAATTCTACCTTCACAAGATTGATTATCGATCACTACCACAACAAATCCTTGCATCAAGGAAGAAGCTTTACCCAGAACTGTTTGAGAGAAGGTGGTTACTGGATAGTAAAAGGAAGAAAAGTTATAGCAAAGTATATAAGTAAATGCGTAACCTGTAGAAAGGCACGTAGACCTACCGAAGAACAAAGAATGGCAGATTTACTGGCAGATCGTGTAAACCCATCACCACCATTTCTTTATAGTGGTATGGATTGTTTCGGCCCATTCATCACCAAGCAAAACCGCAAGGAGTACAAGAGATATGGACTAATATTTACATGTCTAAGCTCCAGAGCAATTCATCTGGAGATGTTAGAAGATATGTCAACTGACGCATTCATTAATGCCTTGAGATGTTTCATAGCCATTAGAGGTACTGTCAGAGAGCTTAGATCTGACCAAGGATCTAATTTTGTTGGAGCAAAGAATGAATTGACGAAAGCTCTAAAAGAGATTGATAAAGAAAAAGTAACTCAGTATTTGTCAAAAAATCAATGTGATTTTCATATGAATGCTCCACATGCAAGCCACACGGGAGGAGTTTGGGAACGACAAATCAGAACTGTAAGAAATGTGTTAAGTTCAGTGTTGAGAAAGAGCCCCGGAAGAATAGATGATGCTTCACTTAGGACCCTATTCTATGAAGTAATGTCTATTGTTAACAGTCGTCCACTTACAGTTGACAACATCAATGATCCAACAAGTTTGGAACCTTTAACTCCCAACCATCTACTTCACCTTAAGTCTGATTACATACAACCACCACCTGGCAAGTTTACCAAAGAGGATTTATATGCCAGAAAGAGATGGCGAAGAGTCCAATATCTATCAGAACAGTTTTGGAATAGATGGAAGAAAGAGTACTTAGCCAATCTTACGTTAAGAAGTAAATGGCAAACACCCAGAAGAAATGTACAAGTTGGTGACATAGTATTAGTGAAAGAAGAAGATTTACCTAGAAGTCAATTGAAATTAGCCAAAGTTCTAGAAGTTCAAAAGGATAAAGACAGACTAGTAAGAAGAGCGTTGTTACAAATAGGAGACTCAAAACTTGACAAAAAGGGAAAATGTCTCACTATTCTACTCAGGTTGGAACGTCCTATACAGAAGTTAGTTGTTCTACTTGAGAGTGATAAAAGACACTTGGAAGTTGAGAACCTGATGGAAAATTCCCCAAATTCATGTTCAAATCCTACTATAGAGAACATAGAATTATAGGTAATTTGGTGGGAGTGTAGCTGGCCAGCTAAGACCTGTCCTAGGTTGCTAATGTGGCTTACATGCATATATAGCTAGACCTGCTAATAATGTTAAAACAGTGCATATGCTCATTTGTGAGAGATAACAGCAGAGTTATTTACTGTGACTTTATATATGGATGTCATATAACAGTTGTATATTGTGTTCACAGAAGAAAAGAAAAAATATACCTTTAAGAGTCATTTCTATATGCAGAAAGGTAAGCTTAATAACACAGCAGAATTGCAACCAGAAAGCATAGAGTTAAGCTTTTGTGACTCATCAGGAGTTTTAGCCAATCACAACCAATCTCACTGAGCAAATGTCTCTGGCCAATCATAGCCAGCATTTCACTCATGTTCTGTCTAGGAAATCTCATATCACATGTCTAGAATTGCATTTTACATCAGAGTGTGGAGCTGAACAGTTCAGATCCATCCAGAGTTCAGTTTTATGGAAGCAAGTGGCCAAAATAGGTATTTAATACAGTTATATAAGTTCCTATTGTAAATAATGTGATTAGAACTGTATACTGAAACTAGTTATGTGTTCACTTGTAGTTCCACCAAACCAGGTTTGCAAACAATCAAACCAGCAATCAAACCAGATTCAAACCAAGTTTCAGAGCAAACATCAGAGCAAACCGCATTATAGAGCAAGTCCCAGATAGATCATAAAGTGTCTAAAGTATTTTAAAGTGAAAGTACAGATACTGAAGAGAGAAATATATCTACCATTTTATGTAGAATTACAAGATTGAACAGTTGAACCGACATTTGTTATACTTTATTCAACACGTGTTTGTACATGGACTTTCTGCTGCGAAATTGTCAGTGTTATATATGAAGAAAAGCTGAAGTGAATAAAGAAGTTATCTTAAAGGTTTGGTGTGCTCTTTAAACCTACTGCTTCCATAGAACGGCGCTAGAGGAATTATAAAGTAACAGATAGTCTTGTTTGGACTAAAAGATCAGAGAAATCAAAATTCTTCTAATGCCACAGCGCATAAAGGCCAGGGCCGGCCCTACCATGGGACCCGATGGGACCATAGTCCCAGGCGGCACTTTAAGAGGGGCGGCAACAGGGGCGCACTGCCTGAGGACCTGGGTTTCCCTCCATCTAGTGTGCATTGTCATACTGTACTGCATCGCCGGCGCCGCTGTCACTGTCCGCAGTGGCAAGACCCACTTCAAGGGTCTCTCCAGCGGCCCCTGCTTCACTGCCCAAACTGGTTGCTAGCCGCGGACCGCTTTGTGTCTAGCAACCAGTGACGTAAGGAGAGAGAGGCCCATCATTCATTGCAGAGAGTATTTCACTTCCTCCTCCTCCGCTAGCTCCACCCACCTCCTCCCTGTATGTAACAGCATGAGATCGGAGCGGCTGTGTGTGTGTGTGTGTGTGGAGAGAGAGCAGCTGCGGGCTCTTCTCCCCCTCCTTCTCCTCCTCATGCTGCTGTTCCTAGGACAGCCACCGCTATGTTTCTTCCCCCTTTTCCTCCCATTGGCCAGGGAAAAAAACTAAAAGGAGAAAAGAGGATTATGGGATATGTAGTGCAAATGGCTGGCCCATTGCAATTCTAGGGGGGAAACTGCAGCCCCCAGCATGCCCATCTGAAGGATAGGGAGAGAGAGCCAGGCTGAGTGACAGGCTGCATCTGGTGACAGGCATCAGTGACAAGTGACAGGCTGCATCTGGTGACAGGCATCGGTGACAAGTGACAGGCTGCATCTGGTGACAGGCATCGGTGACAAGTGACAGGCTGCATCTGGTGACAGGCATCGGTGACAAGTGACAGGCTGCATCTGGTGACAGGCATTGGTGACAAGTGACAGGCTGCATCTGGTGACAGGCAATGGTGACAAGTGACAGGCTGCATCTGGTGACAGGCAATGGTGACAAGTGACAGGCTGCATCTGGTGACAGGCATCAGTGACAAGTGACAGGCTGCATCTGGTGACAGGCAATGGTGACAAGTGACAGGCTGCATCTGTTGACAGGCATCAGTGACAAGTGACAGGCTGCATCTGGTGACAGGCAATGGTGACAAGTGACAGGCTGCATCTGTTGACAGGCATCAGTGACAAGTGACAGGCTGCATCTGGTGACAGGCATCGGTGACAAGTGACAGGCTGCATCTGTTGACAGGCTGCATCTGGTGACAAGCATCAGAGACAAGTGACAGGCATTGGTGACAAGCAACAGGCTGCATCTGGTGATAGGCATTGGTAACAAGTGACAGGCTGCATCTGGTGACAGTCAATGGTGACAAGTGACAGGCTGCATCTGGTGACATGCATTGGTGACAAGTGACACGCTGCATCTGGTGACAGACATTGGTGACAAGTGACAGGCTGCATCTGGTGACAGGCATCGGTGACAAGTGACAGGCTGCATCTGGTGACAGGCATCGGTGACAAGTGACAGGCTGCATCTGGTGACAGGCAATGGTGACAAGTGACAGGCTGCATCTGGTGACAGTCAATGGTGACAAGTGACAGGCTGCATCTGGTGACAGTCAATGGTGCCAGTGACAGGCTGCATCTGGTGACAGGCATTGGTGACAAGTGACAGGCTGCATCTGGTGACAGGCATTGGTGACAAGTGACAGGCTGCATCTGGTGACAGGCATTGGTGACAAGTGACAGGCTGCATCTGGTGACAGGCATTGGTAACAAGTGACAGGCTGCATCTGGTGACAGTCAATGGTGACAAGTGACAGGCTGCATCTGGTGACAGGCATTGGTGACAAGTGACACGCTGCATCTGGTGACAGACATTGGTGACAAGTGACAGGCTGCATCTGGTGACAGGCATCGGTGACAAGTGACAGGCTGCATCTGGTGACAGGCAATGGTGACAAGTGACAGGCTGCATCTGGTGACAGTCAATGGTGACAAGTGACAGGCTGCATCTGGTGACAGTCAATGGTGACAAGTGACAGGCTGCATCTGGTGACAGGCATTGGTGACAAGTGACACGCTGCATCTGGTGACAGACATTGGTGACAAGTGACAGGCTGCATCTGGTGACAGGCATCGGTGACAAGTGACAGGCTGCATCTGGTGACAGGCAATGGTGACAGGCTGCATCTGGTGACAGGCATTGGTGACAAGTGACAGGCTGCATCTGGTGACAGGCATTGGTGACAAGTGACACGCTGCATCTTGTGACAGACATTGGTGACAAGTGACAGGCTGCATCTGGTGACAGGCATCGGTGACAAGTGACAGGCTGCATCTGGTGACAGGCAATGGTGACAAGTGACAGGCTGCATCTGGTGACAGGCAATGGTGACAAGTGACAGGCTGCATCTGGTGACAGGTATTGGTGACAAGAGACAGGCTGCATCTGGTGACAGGCATTGGTGTCAAGTGACAGGCTGCATCTGGTGACAGGCATTGGTAACAAGTGACAGGCTGCATCTGGTGACAGGCATTGGTAACAAGTGAAGGCTGCATCTGGTGACAGGCATTGGTAACAAGTGACAGGCTGCATCTGGTGACAGGCATTGGTGACAAGTGACAGGCTGCATCTGGTGACAGGCATTGGTGACAAGTGACAGGCTGCATCTGGTGACACACATTGGTGACAAGTGACAGGCTGCATCTGGTGACAGGCATTGGTAACAAGTGACAGGCTGCATGTTGTGGCAGGCTATGGGTGGCAAGTGGCACAGCTGCATCTGGTGGCAGGCAACGGTGGCAAGCAATAAGCTACATCTGGTGGCAAGCAATGGTGGCAAATGACAAGCTCAGGGTTCCCACTGATTCCGCATTATGGTGAGTTAAACTATTTCATTATATATTACAATGTAGTAATAGAAATAATGTGATTTGATCATCCTGACACCATATCGATCATAATGTTAGGATGATTTAAGTGCTAACACCAGCCATTCGCCCGACAAATCACCCGCTGCCAAATTCCCTGTCAGCGAGACTACACCCCCCCCCCTCATCTTTTTTGGGAAGGAAGGGCGGTATCCCTGAATGGCAGTTTGGAAATGTGGTCAATGCAGCGCTGTTGTTGCGGCATGTTGCATCACTGAGCTGGGATCAGAGCGTAGCTGGTCGGTGGCAGTGGAGAGAAAGGGTTGAGCTTTCGTGGTGCTACACAATACTCTTTGCAGGAAGGAGCTAGGGTGACCACATTTTTAAACTACTATTCAGGGACACCCTCCCTTCCCAAACATCAGCTTGTTCTGTAACGAATTACAGCACAGTGATTGGACACAAGAGGTGGGATTTATGATTTCTCCAATCACATGCAGGGGGCGGGGATTGTGCTCCTCCAGGCATTCCCGGCCAGGACAAGTACTGTCAGTGAGTAAAGAGGTGATGTGGCGGCCTTTTTTGGGGGCATCAGATTGGCCTAGGGGGGTGGCTGTGTCAGTTTCATTCCGGGACACTGTATTGTCCTGGAATGAATGTGCCCGGGACAGACCTGCAAAATGCGTGGTCACCCTAGAAGGGGCATGTCTCTTTGCTGAATATATGGGATGTCTCTTGCTGAATATATTGGGCTGTCTCTTTGCTTTATGGAAACGTCTCTTTGCTGGATGGGCATAGGATTTTTTTTTGGGGGGGCAGCATTTCATTCTTGGGCCCAGGCAGCACAATGTCTTTGGCCAGCCCTGATAAAGGCACTTCATAGTGCTGCGCCTGCCACATCATGACCTTACACAGGCCGTTCATGCTGGAAAAGCCTCCAATGTGGCTGCATTAAAACAATTCTGCAAAGAAGAGTGGGCCAAAATTGCTCCAAAGCGATGTGAAAGACTCATTGCCAGTTATCGCAAACGCTTGATTGCAGTTGTTGCCGCCAAGGGTGGCACAACCAGTTATTAGGTTTAGGGGGCAATTACTTTTTCACATGAAGCCAGGTACGTTTGGACAGATTTTTTGCCTTAATAAATGAAACCATCCTTTAAAAACTGCATTTTGTATTTACTCGGGTTATCTTTGTGTGATAATAAAATTTGTTTGATGATCTGAGTCATTTAAGTGTGACAAATATGCAAAAAATAAATAAAAAATCAGAAAGGGGGTAAATACTTTTCCACAGCATAGTATATAGAAAAAAAGCGCGCATCCACTAATAAACAAGTGTTGTTCAAGGAAAGAATAAAGGTGAATTAATAATTAATAATTAAAGTCCTGAAGACAAGAAAGTGCATATAAATGGTCACAAAAAAAGGGGTGCAAACTAAAAAATTAATCAGTAACTGATGAACAAAAATTAATATACTAGTGACAATTATAAATTCATATAAGTGTGGGGAACAAAGTCCATGAATGTTCCGAACATGGCAAATTGAAACAAAGTAGTCGTCTGGTGCTCTTGTATCAAAAGGTAATAAATCAGCGCCAGATCCTGTGGATCTCAGGTTATAGAGATCAAACACGCTGAAGCATAAAGCAGGTCATACATGGTCGAATTTCGAACAAATTTTTTTTTCAAAATCAGAAAGTTAATTTTTTTTGTGATCCGATGATGCCACCATTGATTTTCGAAATTCGACTGACCAAGCCTTCATGTTGCTACAGAAAATAATTTGTTGCCGGGAATATTCTTTTCTCTTCGGGAATTTTTTTTTCTTGCACATGCGCATTTCTTTTTCTATTACATTTCTAGCACGATTCTCCCATCAATGATTAGAAAATCGTTTGTATTTCAAAAAATTTTCAACATGTCCGATGCCTCAAATTTGAATACCGCACGAAAATTGGCTGTTGCTGCAGCCCACTAAAGCCTCGTACACACGGCCGAGAATCTCGTCGTTAAAAACATGTCGTTTTTTTCGACGAGATCCTTGGACAAGAAACTTGTCCCGGCCGAGTGTAGACACGCTCATTTCAAAGAACCCGCGGTTCTTTGAATGGAGCGTACGCGGTGACGTCATCGAATACGACGAGCATGCGCTCGTCACAATCGATGCTGTCGCCGCCATCTTAGTTCACCCTACCTATGCCTAGGAAGCTACCGCGCATGCGTCAAAGTCATTTCGAGCATGCGCGGGCTTCCCGGCGAACAGGTAAGTGTACACACACACAATTTTCTCGTCGAGAAACAAGCTGACGAGAATCTCGACGAGAAAATAGAGAGCAGGTTCTCTATTTTCTCGTCGAGATTCTTGTCACTTTTCTTGACGAGAAACCATACACACGAACAAATTTCTCGGCAAGAAATATCTGCCAGCAAGTTTCTTGCTGGTTTTTGCCGAGAAACTCGGTCGTGTGTACGAGGCTTAACGGTGCAAAATTCGTACGAAAATTCTTTGATACGATTTTCTAAAGAAAATTCTTTCGAAATTCGAACCGTGAATGGCCGGCAGAAGTCTGTCAGCAGGGATAATCTCCTTCTTGGAATCCTCTCAGGGGAAAAGACCTTTTCTGGTGCAGGTGGGGTATCCAATTAGATAGAAAACTCAGAGAGATAAGTCATCCTTTCCCAGAGAGAGATATCATTTTGCCCCTGTTCAAATCATTAGTAAGACCTCATCTGGAATATGCAGTTCAGTTTTGGGCCCCAGTTCTCAAAAAGGATATTGGGGAACTGGAGAAAGTGCAGAGAAGGGCAACCAAACTGATAAGAGGGATGGAGGAGCTCAGCTATGAGGAAAGATTAGAGGAACTGAATTTATTCACTCTTGAGAAGAGGAGATTAAGGGGGGATATGATCAACATGTACAAATATATAAGGGGTCCATATAGTGAACTTGGTGTTCAGTTATTCACTTTACAGTCAACACAGAGGACAAGGGGGCACTCTTTGCATCTAGAGGAAAAGAGATTTCACCTCCAAATACGGAAAGGTTTTTTCACAGTAAGAGCTGTGAAAATGTGGAATAGACTCCCTGCAGAGGTGGTTCTGGCCAGCTCAGTAGATTGCTTTAAGAAGGGCCTGGATTCTTTCTTAAATGTACATAATATAACTGGGTACTGACATTTATAGGTAAAGTTGATCCGGGGAATATCCGATAGCCTCTCGGGGGATCAGGAAGGAATTTTTTCCCCTGCTGTAGCAAATTGGATCATGCTCTTCTGGGGTTTTTTGCCTTCCTCTGGATCAACTGTGGGTGTAGGTTTGTGTATATGGGATTGTACGATATTTTTTTTTTTTTGGTTGAACTGGATGGACTTGTGTCTTTTTTCAACCTGACTAACTATGTAACTATATGTAACTATGTAACTATGATCCTAGGTGATCTCATTAGCAGAGGATGAAAGAAAACGGCTTCATGGTGTAGTATTTCCAAAGAATTTATTTAAAAATTAGCAACACTTATTAGAAGATGGTGGAAAAAAAAAACGTTCAAAACAGCCACGACTCTGACCAGCTGGCTGCTATGTGGTGACGTCAAGGATAAGTGCTCTACCCAACGCGTTTCCCCATACGTACTGGGAACAGAGGCTCTGATGAAGCGCCACACATCCAGCAATAAAAACATAGTATAGGTTTATTGAATATGCCAGCAATAGGACTGGGAAAAATGTCAGAATGGCCCAAATGTACAAATCCATTACATACAGTCATTAAAATAATCCATAGTAGGTGTGTCATAGCATCTATGGTGACCCAACATGTTTCATCAGTCTCACTGTCCCCGCTCATCTCATTATGGATGGGCGGTGCCAGTGAGATGCATCAATGTCGGGTACAGCATCCGGCACATGGCACCGGCCCTGCCGACATGTCATGGTGCCGGATCATGTGACGTTCATCACATGATGCTGTGGAGGGGCTCGAATTTCTGCGCTGTGCTTTCCCCTATGGCGACCAGGGCAGGTGGGGTTAACCTATTGTCCCACCCTCTCCCTGGGCGTCGACCACCTGGTGTGGGGGAGGATCCTTTGATGGGTCTGGGGAGCTATAAATAGGAAGGCTCAAACACCAGTTTATGCAATGACTCCCAGGTGGTTGGACACACACAATTTTTGGTTAGCATTATTTTTGAATCTGGTAAGTACAAATCCTTATTTGTCACACACGCACTTTTCAACCTGTTTTGACCTTGCATATTGGGGTATTCCCATGCACTGGTGTCACTGCTTCATCAAGTTGCATTTTATATTATACAACAGTAAGATCAATAAATTAATTCATTAGGATCAACAGCACAACCATTGGTCCTTCCACACATGCCAGGGTGTTTGGTGTAATCCTTGACTCTGACCTCTCTTTCAGCCCCCACATCTAATCACTGGCTAAATCCTGCCGCCTTAACCTCTACAACATCTCCAGAATTCAACCCTTCCTGACTAATGAAACCACAAAACAACTTATTCACTCCTTGGTTATTTCCCGCCTTGACTACTGCAACTCTCTCCTTAATGGCCTACCCTTACGCAGGCTATCCCCCCTTCAGTCTATTATGAATTCTGCTGCTAGACTAATACACCTCACTAACCGATCCGTGACTGCTGCTCCTCTCTGCCAATCCCTTCATTGGCTTCCCCTACCCCACTGTAAAAAAAAGAAAAAAAAGAAAAATGCTAACCACAACATACAAGGCCATCCTCAACATCGCCCCATCTACATCACTAACCTCACCTGCAGATATCGTCCAAATCGTCCCCTGCGCTCCTCCCAGGACCTCCTGCTCTCTAGCTCGCTTGTTACCTCCTCCCATGCTCGCCTTCAGGACTTCTCCGGAGCCTCTCCTATCCTCTGGAACTCCCTGCCCCGGTATGTGCGATCAGCCCCTACCCTGTCCACCTTTAGGAGATCCCTGAAAACTCATTTATTCAGGGAAGCCTATCCCACACCCACCTAACAACTGTCCCTGAGCCACCCCCATCAAATCATTCTCTGCAGCTATTACCTTTTGTACCACCACCCCTCCCTTTTAGAATGTAAGCTCTATGAGCCGGGCCCTCCTGTACCTTCTGTATTGAACTGTACTGTAATTGTGCTGTCCCCTCTCTACATTGTAAAGCGCTGCGTAAACTGTTGGCGCTATATAAATCGTGTATAATAATAATAATATATATAACACGTATACTTAGTTTCACTTGTGAATTCTCATTTAACTCAGCTGTGTAGGTCATTTTTACTATTCCTAATTGTACCATGTGGCTGTTTCTGGCCTTTCCATCATACTGTAATATTTTTTCACTATTTTTCAATTCATAGTGCAGATCATTACCTCTACACACTCTTTTTTCTAGCCACCATCCTGGCAGGCCATGCTGGACGGTTTTGTTTGCCCGTTTTCTGCCTGTTTTGCTCTGCTGGCCCATCATTGGATCCTTTACCCACAGCTCCCGGGTGAGACGTCTCTGGCGCCTGCCGGTGAGACTTTGGCATGCATCACCTTGCATCTTTGTAAGTATGGATCCCCCAGTCTGATTCCCACAACTCAATTTATTTGGCATATTTCCATAGATCATGTCTATGCATCAACCCCTGAAGAGTGAGACTGAACTCCCAAAACATGTTGGGTCACCATAGATGCTATGACACACCTACTATGGATTATTTGATGACTGTATGTAACTATGTAATGGATTTGTACATTTGGGCCAACTGTTTGGCATTCTGACATTTTTCCCAGTCCTATTGCTGGCCTATTCAATAAACCTATACTATGTTTTTATTACTGGCTGTGTGGTGCTTCATCTGAAGTCCCAATGGGCTAAACTCTGTATTTGTATTTATAATGGGTCCTATTTCTTAGTCATTAGTACAGTGACAGTGCATTTTTTTTAGCACTGATCACTGTATCGGTGTCACTGGTCCCCAAAAAGTGTCACTTAGTGTCCAATTTGCCTGCCGCAATGTAGCAGCTGAAAATCGCTGATCGCCACTATTACTAGAGGGGATATGATTTAAATTTACAAATACTGTACTGGTGACCCCACAATAGGGATAAAACTTTTTCCTGGAAGGGAATTTAATAAGACATGCGGCCACTCGTTAAAATTAGAAGAAAAGAGGTTTAACCTTATACTACGTAGAGGGTTCTTTACTGTAAGAGCGGTTAGGATGTGGAATTCCCTTCCACTGGCGGTGGTCTCAGCGGGGAGCATCGATGGTTTCAAGAAACTAATAGATAAGCACCTGAACGACCACAACATACAGCGATATACAAGGTAATACTGACATATAATCACACACATAGTTTGGACTTGGACTTGTGTCTTTTTTCAACCTCACCTACTATGTAACTTTGTAATAAAAAATAAATAAATAATTCCATAAACCTATCCCATAGTTTGTAGACGCTATAACTTTTGCGCAAATCAATATACGCTTATTGGAATTTTTACCCAAAATTTGTAGCAGAATACATATTGACCTACTGTAAATTGATGAAGAAATTCGATTTTTTAAATGTTTGTGTTTTACAGCAGAATTAAAAAAAAAAAATTATTTTTTATTTTTCAAAATTGTCGGGCTTTTTCACTTTTTTGTAGCGCAAACCCCCACCCCCCAAAAAAGGCAGAGGTGATTAAGGCCCCTTTTACACTGAGGTGCTTTTCAGGTCGCTTTTGCGCTAAAAATAGTGCTTCAAATTCAGTTCAATAGATGCTTTCACACTGGCGGGGCAATGCAAAAAGTTCTGCAAGCATCATCTTTGGGCCATGTTTGGAGCGCTTTAAAAAGCCCTTTAAAAAGCGCATGAAAAACGCCCCTGTCCATTGAAATGAATGGGAAGCGCTTCCTAAGCGCTTTAAAAGTGCCGCAAAATTGCTCTTTTTTTTTTCTTTTAAGCTTCATGTACACAATACATTGTTCAACCTCCCCTGAACAATTTAACTTGACAGCTAGAAACTGACGTCTATAAATGTCCGATTAGCTTTGTTTACATGCCGCGTTTGCATCTAGAAGTGTCAGAGGCATTGCTAGGGGGGTGCGGGGGGTGCGGTCCGCCCCCGGGTGACACCCGCTAGAGGGGTGACACCCTCCCTTTTTTTTTATTTTTTTTTATTTTTTTTTTTACAGCTGACCCATTCATTGATTAATTTCACCCCGCTGGGCTGGAAGCCTGGAACAACACCTCCAGCGCCGCGGCCGCGCCTGGTGTGTGTCCTCCGGCTCCTTATTCTTCCTATTCCTAAATTCCAATCCTCCTCCCTACCCTACAGAGCCAGCGAGCGACTCAGCCTGTCACATCATCACACTGCACTGTGATGATGTGACGACACGTCACTGCAGCACACACACAACTTTCTCCGCCCGGGCGGCGCGGCTGCTGTGTGTGACGGTCGCTGCCCACAGTGCCCAGCCCTCCTCCTCTCCACTCTCCAGGAGTACAGACTGTCTGAGACTCCAGCTGGCGGCGGCGCGGCGCACAGAATAAGAACAGGTGGGGGGGGGGGGTTCTCCACCGTCGGCCCGCCGGAGCACAAGATGAGGTGTGTGTATGGGGGGGGGGGGGGGGTTGCCTTTGTAAGAGAGCTAGTGTGGGACAGTGGGAGGACTCAGTTTCAGTGTCTGGCGACCTGCCCCTGACGGCCTGTATATGATATGATAAGGAAGGGGGGGGGGGATGCAAGGTGGTCTGCTGCTAGACACAGCTATAGATTTTATATATATATATATATAGATATATACTATGTAATATAGCTGGTCCAGCCGCCCCTCCCCCCACCAGACCAGCTAACTCCTGTGCTACTGTGCCTATTATATGTAATATAATATATCTGTGTCCAGCAGCCCCCCCCCCCATTATCAGACAGCCAACACTCACAATATAATTTATATTAGCTGACTGAGACACCCCCAGCCTGAGCTGGTCTGATGATGATGATGATGGGGGGGGGGGGAATGCTGCTGGCCACAGATATATTATATTAGATATAGGCACAGTAGCTGAGTGACACACCTACCCACCCTGAGCAAGCTGGTCTCATGGGGGGGGGGTGCTCTGTGTCACCAGGTATGATAGCTGAGCGGAGCCGCCCTAATCTGGCCTGATAAGGGGGGGGGTGTCCACAGACCACAGCACAGGTGTAGACAGACAGTGACCCACACCCACATCAGATCCATCCAGCAAGCAGAAGGTCACAGCAGCATCTTCTCGTCTTCTCTGTGGCCATCAGATCCGGTCCAAGCAAGCAACACGCCTTGTTGTCAGCAGGTCACAGCATCTTCTCGTCTTCTCTGCGGCCATCAGATCCAGTCCAAGCAAGCAACACGCCTTGTTGTCAGCAGGTCACAGCATCTTCTCGTCTTCTCTGTGGCCATCAGATCCGGTCCAAGCAAGCAACACGCCTTGTTGTCAGCAGGTCACAGCATCTTCTCGTCTTCTCTGCGGCCATCAGATCCGGTCCAAGCAAGCAACACGCCTTGTTGTCAGCAGGTCACAGCATCTTCTCGTCTTCTCTGCGGCCATCAGAACCGGTCCAAGCAAGCAACACGCCTTGTTGTCAGCAGATTACAGCATCTTCTCATCTTCTCTGCAGCCATCAGATCCGGTCCAGCAAACAACACACCGTTTCAGCAGGTCAGTTCCAAAATCCAAATCATGCCAATGATGCCATTATCTGCTGTCCCCAGGGACAGATCCAATCCAGAGATCACCATACAGTGGGATCTCTGGATTGGATCTGTCCCTGGGGACAGCAGATAATGAAAAGTGTGGGGGCAGAGCTGCGATGAAGTCACTCATCGTGTTGGAGCCCTCGGTTAAGCCCCTTTTACACTGGGGCAGTTGGTGCGTCGGCGGCGCTTTACCATCAATTTCACGGCGCTTTTAACCCCCGCCAGCGTCCGAAAAAGAGTTAAAATCACACACAAAGCGCCGCTGCAGCAGCGCTTTTCCGGTGGTATAGCCGCAGTGCCCATTCATTTCATGGGGCAGGAGCGGTGGAGAAGCGGTATACACACCGCTCCTTCACCGCTCCAAAGATGCTGCTAGCAGGACTTTTTTTAGCATCCGGCCAACGCACCGCTCCAGTGTGCGGAGCGGCTCTTTTAGGGTGCTTTGCAGGCGCTATTTTTTGCGTTATATCGCCTGCAAAGTGCCTCAGTGTGAAAGGGGTCTTACAGCACAATACTCTGAAAGTCCGGCGCGGTATGCTGGACCTTCAGAGTGCATACGCCAGTGACGTTGCCGGATGCATCTAGTATGAATATGTCTTAAACGGTGCCCGTTTAGGAGATATTCATTTTACCTACAGGTAAGCTTTATTATAGGCTTACCTGTAGGTAAAAATCACAAAGCGGTTACTAGGCTCCCTTTCTTTAGTACTGCACTGTTTTTTATCTTTAAAATGTTATATCTTATATTGTTTTCCAGCAATATTGTGTCAGCAGCTTTACTAAGTTGAATTTTAGGTAACCCTAGTGCAACCTAATTTGTGTATTATATAATTGCCACTGGGATTGATTACAGTAAAATATTATAAATAAGAAATTATGGCTACACATTCATCACACATGATTAAATTACACAGTGCAGACATTTTTTTTCATACATTCAATGTGTAATGGGACCATCCAAAAAGGATGTGTGAAAAAATTCCGTGCACTTTAATAATTAGCCATAATATATTATAGTTTGCTTATGATATGTACTAATGTGTAGCCAAAATGTATTATATATAATATTTTATTGTAAGCAATTCCAGTAGCAGTGTCTAGGCCTGTCACTCAGCTCACTGGAATTGATTACGCTAAAATTGTTATATATAATTATACTCTTACTAAATACATCAGACTTTCTACTTTACAAAAAGGTCATTTGGGGGGTATTTGGACTGTCCTGGTGTTTTCGGGTCTCAAGAAATGAAATAGGCCGACAATACATCAGGATTGATCAATTTTTACATAAATTCCATAGATTGTGGACTATAACTTTTCACAGACTAAATAATATACTCTGTTTTGGGTTATTTATTTTCACCAAGAAAATGTGGTCATGATGCAAATCTCCCGGTCACATCCCAAAGGGTCTCTATTGGATGAGATGTGGTGAGTGTGGAGTCCATTGGAGTACAGTGACCTCATTGTCCAGTGGTGAGATGATAGGAGCTTTGTGACATGGTGCATTATCCTGCTGGAAGGAGCCATCAGAAGATGGGGACACTGTAGTCATAAAAGGATGGACATGGTCAGCAACAATACTCAGGTAGGCCGTGGTGTTTAAACAATGCTAAATTGGCACTAAGGGTCCCAAAGTGTGCCAAGAAAATACCCACCCACACCATTACACCACAAGCCTGAACCAGTGATACAAGGCAGGAAGGATTAATGCGCCAAATTCTGACCCCACCATCTGAATGTCGCAGATGAAATTGAGACTTATCAGACCAGGCAACGTTTTTCCAGTCTTTTATTGTCCAATTTTGGTGAGCCTGTGCAAATTGTAGCCTAAGTTTCCTGTTCTTAGCTGAGAGGAGTAGCACCTAGTGTGGTCTTCTGCTGCTGTAGCCCATCTGCTTCAAGGTTCAAGGTCTACCCATTCTCCTCTGACATCACCAAGGCATTTTCCTCCAAACAACTGCTGCTCACTGGATATTTTCTCTTTCCCACCATTCTCTGTAAACCGGAGAGATGTTGTGCATGAAAATCCCAGCTGATCAGCAGTTTAAAAAAAATATTTAGACCAGCCCATCTGGCACCAACAACCGTGTCACGTTCAAAGACACTTAAATTCCTTTTCTCCCCAATTCTGATGCTCAGTTTGAACTTCAACAATTCATCTTCACCACGTCTAGATGCCTAAATGCATTGAGTTGCTACCATGTGATTGGCTGATTAGCAATTTGTGTTACCAAGAAATTGAACAAGTGTACCTAATAGAGTGGCCAGTGAGTATATCATACTTTATTGTAATCACATCGCTGAGATTGACAAGGCAGGCCATAGGGCATATAGCCTGGTTAATGACACTGGGTCTTCTCAGGCATAATCTGAAATACAGAATATATATCTGAACAGAATATGTTGATATTTACAGCAGGAATGCCACATGGAGTACACAAGTCAAAGAGACAAAGTGGATACCAGCAAAGGAAAGCAAAGGAGGCAAAAATGAAATCGATAAAAACACTTGCGGGATCCATGCTTCAATATGTGAAAAGACCAGATGATGGGCAGGGTTCATCAAAAGACCCTGCTTGTCAGTCTCCACTTGAAGCTGATTCTTCTGATGCTTTTGCTAGCATGCATTCTGCAGAAGAGCAAGAAGTGGAAATGGCAGAATCTGATGCAGAAGTGCAAGAAATGGAAATGGCAGAATCTGAAGCAGAAGAGAGTTCTGAGAGTGACTCTAGCCACAGTCATGATACTGTAAAGGAGATGAGTGCCATTCAGAAGAAAGATTTCCAAATGTTATCTGATGTTTCTTTCTGGGAGATACCAGTTCAAGATCATGTTCGGGTTGAAATAATCAAACAGGGAAGTGCTTCTTTCCAGAACAAGGAGGGCCCTTTCAGTGTTGCAAAAAGGCAAGATACAAAAGCTGCAACAAAGGGACATGTGCGGCAACTTTCAAAAGAGTGGTTTTACAAGGTGATGCCAAATGGTGAAAAAATTTTGCGGTCATGGATGGTTTACTCACCTGTCAGTGAGAATTTATATTGTTTTTGCTGCCGACTGTTTGCCATTTGTACTCTAGATACAGCATCCAAATTTGTGACTGGGTTTCAAAAATGGTGGAAGCTAAGCCCGAAAGTACACAATCACGAGACCTCCGAAGAACACCTAAACTGCCTTGAAAAATGGAAAACCTTGGCAGCAGGACTTAGGCTGCACCAAACTATTGATGCTGGAGCTATTACTGTGATGGAGAATGAGAAGAAAAAGTGGAGGGATATCTTACACAGATTGCTTGACATCACATTGTTTCTTGCCAAGCAGAACCTAGCATTCCGTGGCCACAAGGAAGATGAGTGCTCATTTAATAAAGGGAACTTTCTTGAGATGGTTGAAATGCTATCAAAATATGATTCAGTACTCAAAGAACACCTAATTAGATTGAAGCGGAGCACCTGTAAACTTAAAGTATCGGTCTCATATCTTTCTCCACAAACTCAGAATGAGTTTATAAGTGTCCTGGCAAATCACGTGAAGGAGAAGATTGTCATGGACATAAAGTCTGCAAAGTACTTTGGAATCATGTTTGATAGCACACCCGACATATCACATACTGACCAGATGTCCGAAGTGATCAGATATGTGAACATCAAGAATAGGAAAGTTGAAGTAAAAGAAGTGTTTCTAGGATTTTTCCCTTTAAAGGGGAAAAAAGCTGCTGATCTCAGTGTGGATATCTTTAAAAAATTAGAGAGTGATGGACTGGACATAATGATGTGTCGTGCTCAGGGTTATGATAATGCTGCTACTATGGCTGGAATTCATGGAGGTGTACAATCCATTATTAGGGAAAAAAACAAAAAAGCGATTTTTAATGGCTGTGTGGACCATTCACTGAACTTGTGCGGTCAGCACTCTTTTGCTGAGAATGCTTCATGTGTGACATTTTTTGGAACACTTCAGTCAATGTTTTCTTTTTTTGCTGCTTCCACCCATCGATGGGATGTGTTAATTCACCATACTGGAGTGTCAGTGAAAAGATTATCAACAACACGCTGGAGTGCTCATCATGCTGCAGTTAAGCCAGTAAAAGAAAAATTGAATATGTTTGTGTCTGCAATCGAAGCGCTTTGTGATCCTTCTGAAAATATGGACACAAGAGGAGCAGCAGAATGTCTACTGCCTGCTGTCTGTGATTTTACGTTTTTGTGCTACCTATACTTCTGGGGTGATGTACTTCAAGAAGTTGATGTTACACAACAGTACCTGCAGACCAAAGGCTTAAGTCTGGACAAGGTGGTGACAAAGCTAGAGTCACTAAGACTTTTTCTGTTTGAAGAGCGCAGTCACCTAGTGGAACATGCAATTAAGCAGGCACATTTAAAATCTAAAGAATATGGAATTGCCGTAGAGAGAAGAGCCAGGTTTAAGAAGAGGATGGCAGGGGAACAGGCACGTGATGCTGGAGGCATAAGTCTACAAGACGAGAACAAGAGGGCAATGCTTGAGTGCATTGATCGCTTCCATTCTGAACTCCAGATCAGATTAAGAGCCATCATGGAAGTTGCAGCCATGTTTGAGGCTGTTCAAGCAAAGAGTCTCATATATGAAACTGAAGAAACATTAAAGGTGTCCATTCCAAAACTGACCACTTTTTATGACGAAATATCTGAGAGTGAGCTGTTAATGGAAATACCCAGACTGAGGAGACATCTCAAAGCAGCCAAGATCAACCTAGAAGAAGTCAAAGATTGGTCGGCTTTACAAGTTTTGACCTTCATAGCAGAATGGGACTTCATTGAATCTCTTCCAACCCTTTCACTATGTCTAAAAATATTTCTGACAATCTGTGTGTCTGTGGCTTCATGTGAGAGGAGCTTTTCAAAGTTGAAGCTGATAAAAAACTATTTGCGTTCAACGATGGGACAGGCAAGGCTTTCTGATCTTGCAATATTATCAGTTGAAAGTGAACTAGCGAAATGTATTGATTTTGATGATGTTGTTCACAATTTTGCAGCTGTCAAGGCTAGAAAAGCAAAGTTTTGATTTAGATGTTAACTAAATGCTTTCATATTTGTTCCTGTTTTTGTGTTATTTATTTATTAATTCAGTAAAGTTTAAAGTTAAAATAAATACAGTTCTTTAACAGTTTAAGCTTTGATTTCTATTATTTTCATATGATTTTGTTATTCAAATTTGCTAGTTGATTGATAGTTATTAACGGCACTACTGTTGCCAATATATGCAGTGTTATTAGGGTGAAAAAAATTATTGGGGGGGGGGGGTGACACCATGTTATACCGCACCAGGTGACACCAACCCTAGTGACGCCACTGAGAAGTGTTTTCTTTTTTTTTAAGAAAACACACACATTATATATATATATATATAATTATTACTTTTTTTTTGTTAAATTGAAAAACATCTGTAAACAAAACGCTGCTAAACGCGAGTTACCGCGGTTAGCAGAGTTTACAAGCTGTTACAGGCATTTGGCGTTTCAAATGCCTCTGAACTTCCGTCCTGAACGCATTTTTTTGCATTCTAAAAAAATGCTTCTAAACTCAACTGTCTAGAAATGACTATAAACGACCCTGTGTACATGTACTGGTAAGATAACATACAGGAGAGTTCAGGGGCAGCTGAAAAAAGTGCCCAACTGCTCCTAAACGTCCGTTTACCAGCAGCAGTGTACATGAGGCCTTAAGGTCACATTGTCACGTGACCTTAAATAAAGTGCACCGCTAACATCGCAAAGCGCTGAAAAAACTGTGCTAAAGTGCCGCAAAAACTCCCGTTGTTTTATGGGCAGTTTTTGAGCGCCTCAGTGTAAAAGGGGTCTAAATACCACCAAAAGAAACTCTATTTGTGGGAAAAAAGGACATAAAATTTATTTTGGTACAGCGTCGCACGACCGCACAATTTTCAGTTAAAGTAACGCAGTGCTGTATCGGAAAAAAATAGCCTGGTCATGAAGGGGGGTAAACCTTCCAGAGCTGAAGTGGTTAAAGAGGAGTTCCGGCTGAAAAAAAATAAAAGTTAAAAGTCAGCAGCTACAAATACTGCAGCTGCTGACTTTTAAAATAAGGACACTTACCTGTCCAGGGCGCCCGCGATGTCGGCACCCCAAGCCGACCCGTCCCTCGGCTCCAGGTGGAGGCGCCGGCATCTTAATTAAGGGAATCAGGAAGTGAAGCCTTGCGGCTTCACAGCCTGATTCCCTACTGAGCATGCGCAAGTTGCGCTGCGCGTTCTGACTGGTCCCTGCTGTCTTCTGGGACCTGTGTGTCTCCCAGAAGACAGCAGGGGGGGATAGAGGGGCCAGACATGGTGTAGATCACTGCGGATACTGCGCCAAGATTTCGCCGGAAGTGGGAGCAAATACATGTATTAGACAGGTATCCCCCCCCCGCCAAATGTGACACCGGACGGGGTGGGAGGAACCGGATAAGCAGGATTTCCTTTTCTGGGTGGAACTCCGCTTTAACCACTTAAGCCCCGGACCAATACGCAGCATAAAGACCAGGCCCCTTTTTGCGATTCGGCACTGTGTCGCTTTAACTGACAATTGCGATTGTTTTTTATAATTGTAAGCGTTTTTTTGTCGTGCAACGTGGCTCCCAAACAAAATTGACGTCTTTTTTTCCCCACAAATAGAGCTTTCTTTTGGTGGTATTTGATCGCCGGTTTTTATTTTTTGCGCTATAAACAAAAATAGAGCGAAAATTTTGAAAAAAATGCAATATTTTTTACTTTTTGCTATAATAAATATCTCCAAAAAATATATAAAAAACATATTTTTTCCTCAGTTTAGGCCGATACGTATTCTTCTACATATTTTTGGTTAAAAAAAACGCAATCGGCGTTTATTGAATGATTTGCGCAAAGGTTATAGCATTTACAAAATAGGGGGTAGTTTTATGGCATTTTTATATATTTTTTTCTTTTTTACTAGTAATGGCGGTGATCAGCGATTTTTTTCGTGACTGCGACATTATGGTGGACACTTCGGACACTTTTGACACATTTTTGGGACCATTGTCATTTTATTTATCAATAGTTTTTTATTAAATTTTTCAAGTGTAGTACATACAAGTTCAAACAATTTGCGTTCCAAATTTTTGTTTCAGGAGATATCATATAGTTCTTTACAGTGCAATCAGAAAAAACATACGTCACTAGAGTGTAACTTCAAAACATATTAACGTGACCTTATCATAGCTATCGTATCCAGACAGATGACTCAGTTATCGCAGTCCGGGGGTACTATCAGCTCCTGTGGGTTGTATGAACCGCTCTGCTCCGTACCACCTGGTCCAGGGGAGCCATGCATTTTTTGTTTTGTTAAGTTGACCTCTACTAGAAGCCAGTGTAATCTCATATGTGAAGTGTAGGTTAACGAGATCAATGGTATATTCAGTCGTAGGAGGTTGGGTGTTTTTCCATAATTTGGTCAAACTCAGCCGAGCAGCAAGAAGGACGTTGGTTATAACCAATCTCAATGGGCCTGGCACCGACTCAATTGTCAAGTTGAGTAATGCCAATGCCGGAGAAGGTGGCATTTGTTCCTGTGCGATGTCCGACAGGATGAGGAAGATGTTTATCCAATATGTTTGTATTGAAGGGCACGCCCAGAGGATGTGAAACAGGTCACCTCTCCCTGAGTTGCATCTCCAACATACGTCTGAGGTGGTGTTGTTAAAAGATGCTAATTTAGTTGGTGTAAGATACCACCGCAGAGAAATTTTTTGAGTGATTTCCCAGAATGTTGAATTCAGGGTTGCCTTGTATATGGAGCGTAGTGCTGTTTTCCACTGAGATTCAGTAAAGGTTTTCCCAAGGTCTGTGTCCCAGTGTATGTGCGGTTTAGTTTTAGTAATTTCCATTTTCTGATGTAGAATATTATAGAAAAGGGAAATTCCTTTTATCTTCGAGGGATTTGTCAAGTACGCCCACGCTCTAAGTGGGAGTGTGTAGAGTGGCTGAGCTAGGTGAGATAGACAATGTTTGATTCGTAGATATGTAAATAGATCCGAATTGGGAAGGGCGAATTTCTGCTGAAGTGTTTGGAACGACATTATTGTGTTCCCTTGTAGTAGATCTTGTATGTGGTTAATACCTTTACGTGTCCAGTGTGCTAGATATAGATCTGTAGTGAAATGACAGAGTATTTCTAACGGTAACGGGGGAGAGAATGAGTTTGCCATTGTTGGAGTTAGGTTTATTAAGTTTTTTCCAAGCTTGTGCAGAGGCTCTTATCGTAGGAGGAAGGGCATTGGAGATGGGGGCTCCAAGAGGGGTACTCAGCAACCAGTTTTGCAATGTATGATGTTTAATCACTGCAGCTTCGGTAATGCTCCAGAGTTTGCTAGGAGGGTTGTGAAACCATTCCTGTATTTGTGTCAGTAGGGATGCCCAATAGTAATCTTCAAAGTCAATCAGACCTGCTCCTCCCGCTAATTTATGTTTTATAAGTGTATGTTTTGCGCATCTAGGTGGTTTGCCTTTCCATAGAAATTTGTTCAGAGTTGTTTGGAGAGATTTAAAGTAAGACGACGGGATAGGGATGGGGATGGTCCTGTATAAATATATCAGCTGTGGTAACAGTAACATTTTGAATGCAGCGAGTCTACCCGACCATGATAATTCCTGTTTCGCTAATTTCTGGGCCTCAGTTTGTAGTTTGGTAAGAAACGGGATAAAGTTGCACTTAAAGAGATTTTTTGTCGATCTTGGCAGTTGGATCCCTAGGTATGTTATGTCGTGTTCCGCCCATGTGAAGGGAAATTGCGTTTGGAGTAGGTTCCTGGAAGTTGCATCTATTCCTAGGTCTAATATGTATGACTTGGAAGCGTTGACCTTATAGTAGGAAATTTTACTGAACCACTGAAGAGTATTTTGTATTTCTGGTAGGGATGATATCGGGTTTGTAGTCATAAGAATGACATCGTCTGCGAACAGACTAACCTTGTGTGTTTGGTGTCCTATCTTGAGACCAGAGATATTTGGGTTCTGTCTAATGTGTTCTGCCAGGGGTTCCATTAGTAGGTTGAAGATCAGTGGCGACAATGGGCAGCCTTGTCTAGTGCCATTGGTAATGTTAAATGGTTGGGAGATCATGTCTGCAGAGAATACCCGGGCCGAAGGGGAGGTGTATAGTGCTAGGATAGCGTTAAGTATTTGACCTGTGAAACCAAACTTCTGGAGAACTTGATGTAAGTACTTCCAGTTGATCCTGTGGAACGCCTTCTCCGCGTCCAAAGAAAGGAGCAGGGAAGGCGTTCCACTATTCTCGGCATAATGTATGATATTGATTAGTCTCCTTGTAGCATCTGACGCTTGTCTTCCCGCTGTGAAGCCCGATTGATCCTTGTGGATCAGGTTGGGCATGATATGATTCAGTCGTGTGGCGATCAACTTGGCATAAATTTTTAAGTCTAGGTTTAATAGAGATATTGGACGGAAGTTCTGAGGTGTTACTGGGTCTTTCCCTGGCTTGGGGAGGGTAATAATTAATGCTTGTAAGGATTCCCGAGGAAATGTAGCAGAGGAGGCCGCGTCATTGTACATGTTCGCAAGGTGTGGAGC
This sequence comes from Rana muscosa, assembly GCA_029206835.1. Taxonomy (NCBI): domain Eukaryota; kingdom Metazoa; phylum Chordata; class Amphibia; order Anura; family Ranidae; genus Rana; species Rana muscosa. The sequence continues at coordinate 142,459,035 of JARGYO010005626.1, forward strand.
TAGGTGATGCGCAAATTGTTTATAGTATTCTCCCGTTAGCCCGTCGGGACCTGGTGATTTCCCTAAGGGGAGAGTGTTGATAGTTTCTACTATTTCTTGTACTGTGAAAGGGTCATTGAGGCGGGAGAGTTGCTCTAACGTTAACGACGGAAGACTGACATGTGAGAGAAAGTCTGTGATTTCGTCTAGGGTGGGTTGGTGTGTGTCGGGGTCTCGCTGTAGATTATATAGATCACTGTAGTACGCGCTGAAAGCATCCGCTATCTCTTGTGGGTTTCTGAGGTTTTCCTTTGTGTGGGGATGTAGTATGTGGTCTATTTTATTTTTTATACGCCTGCCCTTTATACGTTGTGCAAGGGTTTTACCTGCTTTGTTGGATGTGGAGTACGAAGTGGCTTTTAGTCTTCTCTGGATTCGTTCGTACGACTGGAGGAGGAGGATACGTAGTTCTCGTCTAAATATTAGGATTTGTGCTGAGTATGTTGAATTGGGTTTGGATTTATTTTGTTGTTCTAATTTTTCAATTTGGGACAGAAGGGAGTCTATCTGCATTGTTCTATTTTTTTTGTGGCGGGAGCTAAGCTTGATTAGCATTCCTCTGATAAACGCTTTGTGCGCATTCCACAGCACACACTGGTCGGACACAGAGCTTGAATTTATTTCGAAATATTCGTTTAATTGGGCTGATATTCCTGGAAAGTAATTTGGATGTTGCAGGATATAGTTGTTCGCCCTCCATATGAATGTGTTGTTTTGTCGCGATGAATCAGACACAGTAATAGTAATTGGGGCATGATCCGACCAGGATGCGGTGTGGATAACAGCTGCGCTAATGTTCTGGAGGAGCCATTTGTCAGTGAGAAAATTATCAATACGGGAGTACGTTTTATGTAAAGGAGAGAAATATGTATAATCTCTCTCCTCTCCATTCAAACATCTCCAGACGTCAAACAAGTCGTGCTCAACAATGAATTTTTTCAAGGGAGATTCCCTGCGTTTTAAAGCGGATGTAGAATCCATGTGGATTTCAGGTACTAGGTTGAAATCACCGCACAAGATTAAGTTGCCATGTCTCATAGGTTGTATAATACGCATAATTTTGCGAAGAAAGCGAGCTTGTTTGACATTAGGAGCGTAAATATTCACCAAAGTATACTTATTGTTATTAATGGTACATACAAGAATGATGTAACGACCTTCTGGATCTAGGTTAACATTGTGCAGTTGGAATGATACCGAGTTACGTATCGCTATCATCACCCCTCTTTTTTTATAGGTAAAGGGGGCGGAAAAAATCTGGGAAAAATGTCTGTTCGTGCATGTAGGTGGAGCTGTGGAAAGAAAATGCGTCTCCTGGACACACAGTACGTCGCATCTTAGGTCCACAGCCGTTTTCCATAGCGAATACCTCTTTGCTGGGTGGTTGAGTCCATTCGCATTTATGGATAATACTGTAGTCGGCATTGCAGGTGTTGTGTGGAGGCACGGAAAAACAGATATGGTTTAAGCACTTACGGTACGTCGCGGATGTGTTGGTTCCCTGGGTTCAGAGGACAGATCTGTCTATAAGTATACGTTCTGATAGACCTTCTAGGGGTGTTGTAGTTGCCAAACTTGCGGCGAAGCTGCTGTAAAACAATAAAGGTTAACTATAGAACTAAACCAGATAAAAACTGGAACTTGAAGAGTATTCTTTTTCGATGGGGTGACCACCGGATAGAACGTTAGGTGGAGTAGAGAATGTACGCATTCAGCTAAACCACTAAGAGGGGGTAACAACTGTCACTGTTCAATTTACTAACAAATCGAAAGGCTGGGAGCCAGGGAGAGCATCATACTTGTAGATGTAATCAGGCCCAAATGCTGGTTGAAGGAAAAGAAGAAAATAAATAAATAAATAAATAAAATAAAAAAAATAATAAAATAAAAAAAAATAAAAAAAAAATAAGCTGAATTGATCAAGTGCCACGACCCTGTGAGGAGCGACGTGTCGTGCTGTTGTTGCGTTGCTCCTTCGGAGGGGTTAAATTCTGCAGTGTGTCAGGAATGATTCCCCAGGACTGGAGTAGATGCATTCCCTTTTGGAGGGTGTGAATCACATGCGAATCGTCATTCCTTGTGATGATCAAGGTTGCAGGGTATCTCCATTTAAATTGGATCTTGTGGTTGTGGAGGCTTTTGGTGATCGGGTTAAGCTGTCTCCTCATTTGCAGGGTGTATTTTGAGAGGTCAGGAAATAGTTGCACCCCTGCGTATGGTTCAGGAAATGAAGGGTTATTTCTCAATGTCATGAGCAGCCTCTCCTTCACAGGGAAAAAATGTACCCTCATTAGGACATCTCTAGGGACTGATGCAGCTAGGTGAGAGGGTTTTGCAATTCTGTGGATTCGATCCACAATCAAGTCTCTGGGTGAAGCGTCGGGCAGGATTAAGTGCATAAGCTCCTTGGCATACCTAGGGAGGTCCAGAGGTAGGATGGTTTCAGGGACAGGGCCTCTAATTTTTACATTATTTCTTCTGGACCTGTCCTCTAGGTCTGCCAGCTTTGCCCTCACCCAGGATTGTTCTTCTCTAATGTCGGCAAATGAGTCGACTAAGTCGTTCACCGTTTCAGTGCATTCCTCCATGCTGTTTTCTAAGTGCGTCACTCTATTGTCCATAAGATGCATATCTGTAGATATTTTAGTGAACAGTGATGAAAGGTCAGTCATCAGTGAGGACTGGAGAGAAAGTAGCATTTCCTTTAATGTAGTATCCATCACTGGTTGGCCCGTTGTGGGGAATGAGGCCATGGATGATTGTAGGGCCTGGTTGGCCTGGAAGTGGTTGAAAGCCGGGGCCTCAATTTGAGATGTCCGCGGCAGCGGCGGTGATTCTAATCGCAACCGCATTTTCGCTGGGCTGCCTGTGACAGGGTTGTCTCCTGCTCTGAGGGTAGGGGACTGGGGAGGGCGAGGTGAGTCTTGATCTCCCGGAATATCGTCGGGTAGATCCGTGTAGGCCTCCGGTATCGCAGCCGCGCCGGCGCCATTTTGGGGCTGACTAACCTTGCTGGAGTATGTGGAGAAGAAGGCTGTCAGTTTTTTCGGCTGATGTTCAGTCACCCTCTTCCTAGACATGGCTGGCTATAATCTCCGATGTGTCAGGAGGCAGGATGGCCGTGGATTGACTGTGAGATTGGGCCTTAATCACTTCTTGTCTCTCCCTTAGCTGACGAGCACTGAGTCTAAGCAGCCATCACCAGCGCTGGCAGACCACGCCCCCCACCATTGTCATTTTTACAGCGATCAGTGCTATAAAAATGCACTGGTTACTGTAAAAATGACACTGGCAGTGAAGGGGTTAACCACTAGGGGCGCTGAAGGGGTTAAGTGGCACTGTTAGGGGGCGTGGCTACGAGTGTGTTTACACTAACATCTCCCCGCTCCATCCCTCCGTGAGATGATCGCGGGGATCCCCGCAGCGATCGAGTCCGCGGGACCCGCGGTCCGACTCACGGGGATGGCGGCAGGGTCGCGAGCGCGCGACCACACGGCAGGCAGTTAAAAGGGACGTACAGGTACGTGATTGTGCCTGTACGTGCCATTCTGTATATATGCCGTGGGCGGTCGTTAAGTGGTTAAACAGTGAAATAAAGAACACTTAGCGCCAAAGGAGTATGTAATACAAATGAAATCAGATATCAGATTATTGGTAACACAAGCTGCAGTGCCAATGTACGCTAATTGCTATACAGACCGATAGTAAAAAGAAAGAAATCCACTGCCCATATGCAGCAAAATCACCCAGGGATTTTTTTTTCACCAAAAGCGCAAAAGACCACACTAGAAATAGGAGGTCAAACATATTGGTGGGTGTACATCCATGTGGGGGGCGCCCCGAGCACAAGTGAAGTGGAGCACAAATGTTTTGTTTATAAAACTAAAAGTGCTTTATTAAGAGCAGCACAATGGGACATATGAATTGACCCTAAACACAATTTTAGGGATTTCTATTCTGTCAGTAGGCAAGGCATAAGTCCTGTGTTCCTGCAAAGCAGAGACAAGGATCCATGCCTTCCCCTAGTAAAAGCACCTCCCCCCCACAGTACAAAACACAGGCTAGGATCACAGTTAACAGTATGATCGCCCCTGATGTTAACCCCTTCCCAGCCAGTGTCAGTACAGTGACAGTGCATATTTCTAGCACTAATCACTATATTGGTGTCACTGGTCCCCAAAAAAGTGTCAGTTAGTGTCTGATGCAATATCAGTCTCGCTATAAGTTGCTGATTGCCCCCATTACTAGTTTAAAAATAAATAAAACCATAAAAATATCCCATAGTTTATAGACGCTATAACTTTTGTGCAAACCAATCAATATACGCTTATTGGGATTTTTTGTTTTTACCAACAATATGTAGCAGAAATAATATGGGCCTAAATTGAAGAAGAAATTTGAGTTTAAATTTTTTTTTTTATTGGATGTGTTTTTTGCAGAAATTAAAAAATATATATATGTATTTTTTTTTAACTGTAAGGCCTCATGCCCACGGACGTTTTTACAGCTGCGTTTTTGAGCGTTTTTTTTACAGCTTAAAAACGCCTGTCCATGTTAGTCTATAGCTTCATGCCCACCTAGGCGTTTTTGAGCTGCAAATAGCATAGGCGTTTTTAAGCTGTAAAAAAAACCTAGGACCAGTGCGCGTTCCACGGCATCGGCGTTAGTCATAAAGAAACACGAAGCGATTGCGTTTTTGAGCTCCGGTGTTTTTTTTTTGTTTTTTTTTAAATACGGTCGAAAAATGTATACAATAACATGGACAGGCATTTTTAAACTGTAAAAAACGCTCAAAAACGCGGCTGTAAAAACGTCCATGGGCATGAGGCCTAAGCGTTTTTTTGTTAATAGCGCAAAAACAAACAAACACAGAGGTGATCAAATACCACCAAAATAAATTTTTATTTGTGAGGGAAAAAAAGGACATCAATTTTATTTGGGTACAGTGTCGCACGTCCGATTTGTTCACTGCAATATCACAGTCCTGCTATAAGTCGCTGGAAAAAAACAATCCATAAAAATATTCCATAGTTTGTACAGTAGATGCGATAACTTTTGCGCAAACCAATCAATGTACGCTTATTAGGATTTTTTTTTTTACCAAAAATATGTAGCAAAATACATATTAGCCTAAATTAATGAAGAATTTTTTTTTATTATTGGATGTGTTTTATGCAGAATTTTTGTTTTAGTGTACAGCGTCACATGACTGATTTGTCCACTGCAATATCACAGTCCTTCTATAAGATGCTGATTGCCACCATTACTAGTAAAAAAAAAATAATAATCCATAAAAATATCCCGTAGTTTGTAGACACTATAATGCCCCATACACACGATCGTTTTTCATGTCGGTAAAAATGCCATTTTTAAAAATGGGCATTAAAACCGATCGTGTGTAGGCTCCAGAGCATTTTTAACGACGTGAAAAACGGCCATTAAAATTTTCGAACATGCTCTATTTTTTCACGTCTTTTTTCATGTCGTTTTTTTTAACGACGTGAAAAACGATGGTGTGTATGCTTTGACGAGGTGAAAAAAAAACGCGCATGCTCAGAATCAAGTATGAGACGGGAGCGCACGTTCTGGTAAAACTAGCCTTCGTAATGGAGATAGCACATTCGTCACGCTGTAACGGACTGAAAAGCAGGAGGCTGAAAAGCGCGAATCGTCGCTCAACAAACTTTACTAACCTGAAGGGTGGCGCCATCCGAATGGAACTTCCCCTTTATAGTGCCGTCGTACGTGTTGTACGTCACTGCGCTTTGCTTGAACGTTTTTTAAAATGATCGTGTGTACGCAAGACAGGCTTGAGAGGAAACATGAAAAAAAACGACGAGAAAAACGTCAGTTTAAAAAATGGCATGAAAAACGATCGTGTGTACGCCGCATAACTTTTGCACAACCCAATCAATATACACTTATTGGGATTTTCTTTTTTTTTTACCAACAATATGTAGCAGAATACATATTGGCCTAAATTGAAGAAGAAATTCAATTTTTTACATTTTTATATTGGATGTGTTTTATAGCAGAAAGTAATATATATATATATTTTTTTTTTTAAATTGTTGGTCGTTTTTTTTGTTTATAGCGCAAAAAAACAAACAAACTCAGAGGTGATCAAATACCACCAAAAGAAAGCTCTATTTGTGGGGAAAAAATAGGACATACATTTTATTTGGGTACAGCGTCGCATGTCGGATTTGTCGCAATATCACAGTCCTGCTATAAGTCCCTGATTGCCACCATTACTAGTAAAAAAAAAACATAAAAATATCCCATAGTTTGTAGATGCTATAACGTTTGCGCAAAACAAGCTTATTGAGATTTTTTTTTCTACCAAAGATAAGTAGTAGAATAAATATTGGCCTAAATCAATGAAGAAATTATTTTTTTTTTTGCCGTTTTTATGTTTATGAGATGATCAAATACCACCAAAAGAAAGCTCAATTTGTGGGGGGAAAAAAGGACATACATTTTATTTGGGTACAGCGCCGCATGTCCGATTCCATATCGCAGTCCTGCTATAAGTCACTGAAAAAAAAAATATCCATAAAAATATCCCATCGTTTTTACAGTAGACGCTATAAATTTTGCCCAAACCAATCAATATACGCTTATTGGGATTTTTTTACCAAAAATATGTAGAAAAATACATCTATAATTTATGAAGAAATTCGATTTTTTTAATTTTTTTTTATTGGCTGTGTTTTTTGCAGAAATTAAAAAAATATATATT